>MNCL01000077.1:0-600000 GCA_001932985.1 Proctacanthus coquilletti
AACATAAAAAAGAATCACGAAATTAGACATTTCTTTTAATATTGCTTGATTACTAGAAACTGTTGCTGTTTTAATTTTGAAAGACATAAATTCATTCTTGAATCTGATAATTTTGATGTAATATTTTAGCATTACTTTTCGTTGTTTGAAAAAATAAAAATATTTTTCCGTATGTAACATCTAAAAACGATCACAGGAGTAACTGAAAATCTCGTGAAATTTTCTACCAAGTTAACACCATAGGACATTTTATCGCTAGATTTCTACTTTATATTTGTTTGCAGGGTTTCTGGATAATTTAATAGGAGATAAAACTACATTTAGTTATGATGTACTAATATAAAAAATTCTTAAATTATGTGTTTTAATAAAATATTACTTTTAATCGGAAGAAAATTACCGGACCACATTGTTTTTGTCTTCGCTAATTCTAGCATTAAAGCAGTAATTTCTCGTCTGTGGATATGCAGTTCACAAGGGTAAAATTAATAAACAAAATTTAAATAATTAACGTGTCATGATTTTTTTTAGTTTTTTGTGGACAGAAAAGGGACTGAATTTTATTTAGCCAAGTTAACGAAAAATCTATCAATAAATCGCGACGCATATTTCCGTTTTGTTCCACTGATCCACTGCAGTGCGATGGGTTAATTTTGTATTATTTGCGCTTATAGAAAAAAATGTAAAAGGTTCTTTCGCACCGATTTTCTTAAAAAGCGTCACAATTTTTTTGGGACAATAAAAAAAAATATTTTGTCAACAAAAAAATTCGACAGATTTTGAAAATTAAAGGGCTTTAAAAATTCTAGTTTAATATTAATTATGGGGGTTTAGTTTAATATTAAATATTAAAACCCACGTATACGAGAAGTAAGTGTGAAAAATAACGGTTAACTATTAAGCAATTTATTTGTATTATCTTGTAAGAAATACTTTTAAAGAAAGAAGAACTTTTCCCATAAATTTTCCAGAAAATTGGTATACTGGAAACGACCAAGATTCTACCAAATTAACTTTAAATTCTTCTATTACTTCCCCCCTGGCTAAAAAATATTGGAGGCCTTATTTCTTTAGTTTACTCATTTTATATTATTTAAACTTTATGCTGTGCGGTAGTGCGGCAGTCAGAAAACACTATTTTTGCATAACCATTCATAAAGAAAAAAAAATCGCTACAACAGAAAAATTTACAATCGATCTGATTTTTAATTTTTTATTATTTAATCTGCTTTAGGCCAGCCACAACAAAAATAAAAATAAATAAGTTCTTTTGGATTGGAAAAAATTACGCAAGGAAAGATGGCTATGCAGGTTTTCGGCTGAAAGCGTTGCAATGGTGGAAACGAAGAACGTGGTATTAGAAATAGAGCGACCTTACAATCATTGGAGTAATTGTCCACGCTATCTCAGCATGTCGGAGTCACTCCTTCTTGGTGTCCACTATTGTTCCCGAGCTGTCGAAGAAAAACGGCTTAGGAGCGTCTCTGGGCCGATCCGTCCGTCCGGTTCTAATCGTTTTTTTCAATAACGCCGTTTTGCTGGACTTCAATCGATGTGTTTCCATTAAGGGTTGACATATCGTGAGGTTCTGTCTTCCGGGAGCTTAGTGCCTGGTGCAGGGAGAGCGGCGGCAGGTGTAGTCCGGGGAAGGCGAGACCTGCTGCGGCAGCCGCATGAAGTGATTGGAGAAGAGCGGCCGAGTGCTCCTGGGCTTTTCGTCGGAGCTCCGCCACCGAGCTAGACCTGGGATCCGGATGGTTCGATGAGGGCGGGGAGCCGGGTGCTGTTGACGTAACCGGGACAGTCGGGGGCTTGATGGGACAACACGAACACAGCCCTGGGAATGCTGTAAGCAAATTAAAGGTTAGACGGGCGTTCAGGCAGCGTACTCCAAATCAAGTTTAATGTCGTTTTTCAATAAGCCGCGATAATGTCAGCATAAATCCTTATTAAAAGCTGTCAGTTACGTGCGCACCACCTGTGACCCACGGGATTCAGTACGCCGACGGTGGTGGCGGGACGCGAGCACATTTCATCGTGACGGACCGGGGGAAGTTTAATCTGACTAAAAGCTCCTTCGCAACCACTTTGCGAAACAATATTCATAAAATCTACGCCATTGATATGATAAAGGACTAAATTCAATTAGGACCACGGAATCGACAGTACCGTGAGATGGTGAAAGCCAGACTTGAATCGAATTATACGAAGCAGGTGAACCGGCAGCGCGTCATTGGTAATGGAATGTGATTTTTTAATCTGATTTGTTTCCTTTGTTAGGCTCCGGAGGTACTTGCGTTCTATTAGTAAGGTTTTCTTACCTTTCAGTCCAGGAAACAGCGGTTGGGAAAATTGTGTACTTAACGATGCTAAGTGAGGAGGCAAGAACAGTGGGGGATTTGCACGAGGTGAACTGCTATCGAGAACGGGGCGAAAACCACCATTACTGAAATTAAAAATAACTGATGTTAGTTACTCTTATCATAAATGAAATAATAATTATTGTTTTATTAAATTTTATGAAACTATAAATAGTTCTACACACTTTAAATAAATGCACTCGCTATCGAAACTTTACATCTCGAGGTTAGTAGAAATTAGTAAAAGTATGAAATTAATCTGCAATAGCTTCAAAGTTAATAAAACTTCCTTTTTTATTTTACCTTAGTCGTGTTTTATACTTTTTGATTTAAAATGTTTGATTAAATACTTAGATTAAAATTTAATTCAAATTTTCGTAATAAATACAAGAGCCACAAGCTCCGATTTAATTTTTCGGTAATTAAGTTAGGAATATTTTTTAAAAAAGCAATAAAATGAAATGTTTGGTTCTTTTTCTTTTGTTTTTTTTTTTTTTGCAACAGGAAGACACAGAAATGAATAGTTTATTATTTAGAATTAAGTTTTAACAGTAAGATATAAATTCTAGTTCGTCAATCTTATAAAATATTTAACTACTATGATTTTAAGATGGCTTGGTCACAAGTGGTATTATTTTTATTTATAGTGACCACTATTAAAAACTATAAAAAATGCGTAAAACTTTTATCAAAGTAATCGTCAGATCACTTTTGATCTGAAGTTGTTATCACGCGAGAAGCGTAGGTCCACTCAAATTGGTTAAATCACTAGACACTTTGTGACTATCGAACTTGAATTAAAATCAATGCATATGAAGAAATTAAAAAAGTATCTATTACAATCGTGAAAAGAATAAGAAAAATTTATTTCGTCTTAATATTAGATTCATCTTCACTTCAATTACTTTTAGTTCCATGTGATCTTAGCCGTATTTATCAACGTGTGTTGTAACTTTTACACGACCTTAAAATTTAAATCAACTTTCTCCTCAAAGTAAAATAATAATCCGAAATTTTGGAACTTGATTATTTGACAACTCCTGAAACATGATGCACACTACGTAAAATCATAATTAAGTTCCCGTAATAAATGCCTTACCACGCGTTTTTATTTTAGAAAAGAAATAAAGAACCTAGAACTTTTCCGAAATCTTAATTCGAGAAATTAAAATTCAAGCTGGCTTTAATATAGAAATTTAAAGGAATGTTTTTAAATATAATATTTTAACTGTTTAAGTTTAGTTTATTTAATTGTGCGCGTGCTAATAATTCAAACAAAATAGATTTACAGTCTTCCGTGGATAACAAACTTAAAGAAAAACACATCATATAAAAGGACATAGACGCAGTTTTCTTAAAACTACATCTTTGCAATAAGTTTGAATGATTTTTTGCAAAATATTGAAACCACTTTTAATTACACTTGCTGAATATACTACTACATCAATACCTTGTTTTCGTCAACAAATTCATTTTAAAATTAGAATTTAATTTAATTGCTATTATTTTTCCTTATAAGAATTTTAAAAATTTACTACTATCAACACTACTTTTACTCAAAAAATTTAAGAGTCCCTTTTATTGTTTTATTTTCGACAATCCAAAGAAGTTATTGTTGACCACTTTCAGAGGAACTTAAAAAATCGCTTTAATTGTCTTGGATTTGCGTGGGTAAAGTACTACTTTCGTATTATGAAATAAAGCCTAACAAAAAAAAGGTTATCATCAATTTTATTTATTTATCCTATAAAAGGATATGAAACCATTTAAACCCCTATATTTAATTTATTTTTAAACAAACTTCACCACTTTTTTACTTTACTCGATCACAATAAAAGAACTTACAATTATTAAATTGCTCAGTTTTATTTTGTTGAGTTGTTCCTTGTGATGAATCAAATTGTCAATTTTACTAAAAAATATGCTTTTATAATTAAATAAATTGAAAAGTAAAGTTGTAAACATTGCATTCTATTTATACGGAAAGGTTTAGGCTACGACAAGAATATCTCACAAGTATAAAAACGGAATATTTTTCAATGTTTTTAATTAAAACGATAAATGAATTAAAAAATGAAATTTTGAATTAAGTGAGTTACCTCTAATTCAACTGGTGAACTCGGCAAAATTTGTAAACCGCAACGATGTAGGAACTGTCAGTGCTTCCACACCGACGAACGTGAGCAAATTAATTTTCCATTAATTTTATGTGCAAACAACATAAATTTAAATTAAGTTTAATTACAAGAAAACTCCCTTTAAGTCAAATATTAGGACTACCAGCACGGTTTGTGTTGATCCTTCGTGAAACCCTGTCAGGACTGCGTTATCAGCATCGCAAGGTTTGCAGACTCCTGAACTGGGTATTAAAGGGTTAAGGGGTAATAAGGGGTTATGTACACAAAGCTCATATACCGGAAGGTTGTCGTATATCTTTTAAAAAGGTTTTCACCAAATCCAGAGGAGCTTCTTTCGCTTATAGGAAGGCAAGCGTTAATTTAATAATTAGCTCGCGGATTAATTAGATATGATCAAAGGCATATAAAAGCGGGTCTGATGTTTAAATATGACACAGAGAGGGCGAGTAATATTGACTTAATTTATTTATTACCTTACACTAATCAGCAGCCATCATCCAACTCCGCAGGTGAGTCAAAGGATGGCGGCGATATGCTTCAAAAAGGCGATGAAACTGGGTTGGAACTCTTGGCTTACATTATCACTCCATCAATTGCTTCGGGCTGCTAATGAAAATTTGTAAATCATTCAGGTAAATCGTGTAAATTTCCTTTTCCCTAAAATGCACATTTACCGTAACACTTCAAAATTTCAAAGTATCAGATACTTAAGTTTCTCTAAGAAGGAACTCTGGAAATTCTAGCGAGTTGTGATACTTTAGAATTTCCAATTAGTGATTATTTGTTTTTTGCCTACAGGTTAGAATTCGATTGTCTGGAAATTTCTTGATCTATAAAATGGTGCAATCTTTTTAAAACAAGTCTAGGAAATCATGAAAAAAATACTCTCAAGTCGTTGTTCTTGGTTGCAGTAAATTCCGTGTGAATTTATAAAAATAGTGGCATATTCGAGTTTTTTTTACGGAAACTGATTAAATATTATTTTAAAATAGATCAATAGAAACAATAGATCTTTACACTCTTCTGAAGGTTTGCATCTTATAAAAACATTCCCTCTGTTTTTAAATCAAGAAGGCTTTAGATCCTCAATATTTCTTCGAAAGAACTAAGAATTTTATTTACAGTCTAAACAATTTAACGCAAAATTTGAGTTGGAGTAGAAAAACACCAGGAAAATGTTGGAGGCTACCAGAATTTATGAAAGACTCCAATAGAAGCTAGGGGCAGTTTCTGTAGATCTGTTCTACTGTTCCAAAATATACAACACTTTGTAGCATTGTTGTGGGTGAATTTCAGCTTTAATAATGCAATTTCCACTATAAAACATTATGTGTGTGTTCTTTCGATTATTCGACAAAATAGTTCGCCTTAAAGAAACAATTGTTAAGAAATAAAATTCACTTAACTGGGCGCCAAAATTTGATGAAACACAGTCAGTAAGTTGGGCATGACACATAAGCGCAGACACTCGCGCAAACGCGGACATTTGATTAATTTCAATTAAAATTCATAAACGAATTGAATAAATTTGAACCAAAAGTGCCCCAGCTAATTCATTTGTAGTCTCTAACATAATTAAAGTAGCTAAACTCTGGCCATACGAGCGGTCTCGGCGATCAGCCAAGCCTTTAAAGCAATCAAATTGCGTTCGTTCAACTGCTGCTGCCAGAGCTGATGCTGGTGATGGACCGAAATATCCCGCTCGCCCGCAGCATCCAATCGCATTTCCACCTTCCTCGCCCGGCCCGGCCCGGTGGTGCCCGTAATCCATCCGCGACGACGACGGGACAATGATTTGGTAATTTTATTAAAATATCGAGGGGACCAGCAGGCATTGCAAGCAAATCATAAATTTTTACAAATAGCACAAGAGGTCATAATTCAATTAACGACCCTTTTCTGCACATGATGAACATTATGAGGTTGTTGAGAGAATTAACGAACAGGAGGAGTTCTCGCGAAAACGATGACGACAATATTCGTCGAAATTGCTACCATTGCTGGACTTGGGAAGTATTCATGTGTGTCCATAATTAAAACAATTAATTCCGCTATTAATTTCATCCGACTAAGTCTTGAATTGGCAAGAATTTTGTTTTACTTAAAAAAACAAAGAACCAAGTATGCTTTTGATTAAATTTATTTTTAGCATTTTGATTTCGATGCAATATTAATTTTTGAAGGAACCCCACTGAAGGTATAAACTATTTTGTAAATCAACGATTCCAGAAGTGTTCAAATTTTCATGATACTCGGAAAAAGTTTTTGTTTGATGTTTGCTCATCCTGAAATCTGAAATTCTGACGATATAATCAAATTTAGCGACTCCAAACCCACTAAAATCAATTTGTAATTTTAATGTAATTTTTGGTTTTGTGTATAATGTAATGTTCCATAAAGGATCCATCCTCTACAAATATTTCTGCTTTCGTTGGTATTCATGAGGTTACTACAGCCCAAGAGAAACACTTTTATTCCGATATTTTGATTTATTTTAGAAGTCAATGTAAAATATGTTACTATTTCCTTTATTTTGCACTGAACCCATCGTCAAAGTAAGCTAGTTACTGGCCTTAATACCTCTCCATTTAACCCCTGTGTATTATACCACAATCCTTATTTTAAGATATATTAAAGTTTTAACATATTTACGACTTAATTATGGGCTGGTCCACGAATTTCATTATTAGTTATGTTAGAAGCCTGATTTTTTAAATAAATTATACCCAGAGAACGAGAATGTTTCCTTAAAATACTTTTTATTTAAAATGCTTTTAATCATAATTTAAAATGTCACCTAAAGTACAATTTTTTTCTTCTATTCCCTTGGTAGATAGAGCCCAAACAAATATGCTCTTAAAAATGTTGTTATCTATCAAATTGGTAATTGCATCAGATTTTATTATTTATTAAATTTGTAAATTTCACAAGATTAAACTTAATAAAAGTAATGACGGCCCCAGTGTTATATACTTTAGTCTTTAGGATTTATGCCGAAGGAAATGTTCATTCTACCTAAAACTTGTTCTTAGTATTTTTCAGCTTGCTAGTGTAAAAAAAAATGATACCTCAAATAATTAAGGTAAGTATATTTTTACGATTGCAGCTGATTCATCGAAACTAGAACAATAACTTGAAATAAATATTTTAATAAGATTATCAAACCACTACTTCATAGTATTACTGGTTCTATTTTTCCACAATTCTTGATTTTTAAGAAAATCAGGCGACGGATAAGCCTGAGATAATAAAAACAATCTACGGACAGTACGGACAAATCGACTTAATTATTTGATAGGTGAATGTTCTACTGGTCAAAAGCCTTGTTATTAATCTTCTGAAAATATTCCACCTGAGACCTGAGAAAAATTCTAGGTAAGTTAAGGAGCCATTCGAAAGACTGACAAGATAGATTTACTTAATTATTTTGGAAACGACAGCAAATGTTCTTTTTCATGGTGAGCATGACTACACAAGTACATTGAAAAACGATTTAAGTGAACTTTTTTCTGAAGATAGATCGATTGTTCTTTATTTGGGAATTCTAAGGCGAATTCATACCGTTCCCGGAAAAAATTGGAGAAATCTTGAAGGCATTTTTTAAGAAGACGTCGCATTTAGTAATTTCATTTAATCGTTTTACTCAAAGTTCAAGGAAAATCATTAGATAATTTTTTTCGTTTATCGTTTTCGAATGTATTAGGGTATTTCAAAAATAAACTCAATCACTTAACACAATTAGATGTAATGGCTTAAAAATAAGTTTTTTGTATATTCACGAATGAACCAATATTTCATGACGTTTTATATTATCGAAATAAATAATCAATTAAATGCATGTTTTACTTATTGTCACGACATTTAATTGTTATTTCGCTCGTTGGATTGACGGCCCCGGCTCTTGTAGGTATGACAAAACTATCAGCCCTCCTAGTGCTTATTGATAGTTGTGTTAAAGTCTTTTAACTTCATGATTCCTCCGACCCACCATCAATGGGACACTTTTTATATGTGCTACAATTCCACTTACATAAACTGAAAGAAAAACTTTGGTAAAATCTAATAAAAAAGTAGTTTGACTGTGCCCCAAATAAGGAAATTGGTTATCGGTTATACAAGAGGAATTTGTAAAACATTTACAACGTGCGTAGTTAATTATACTATGAAATAGTTAAAATACAGGTAACTCTCCTAGAACACGGCTTCACTCTTACACGATAAGAAAATTGCGGAAACCCTCGTATAACAGGACAACCTACAACACGGTTTCGTTCTAACACGGTAATGAAATAGCGAAAATCCTCGTATAACATTGTACATCTATTATTTAACGTACGCATATACTAAGAGATCTAAATTAGGCACTATGGACGCATAAGGTGCAAAATTTCCACGTCAGCAAATCTAGAGAGTTTTTAAAGTGTGCAGAAAACGCAAATGATCTCTTTCAAGCGAAAAAGCGGCATTTTCTAGGAACCTATTTACCGTGTTATAGGATGATTACTTGTAGTGTAAATTTACATCACCATTAGTAGATCTACTATTTGTCCTCATATTTTCGTAGTTTATTTCAAATAAAATTTTTAGTTATTTTTTTTTTTTAATGAATGTGCTTGTTCAACAATTTTACCTTGACTGGATTAAAAATCTTGTCATAGTTTAAATTGACTACAATTTTGTTTGGTTTTAAAATTTAACAACAATTGTTAATAATTGTACTTTTTCTACGAAAAATACTTAATTTAATGAAACTACTTCGTCCTTTAAAGGCAACAGACAGGAAACATGAAAAACATGAAGTGCTTAAAACTAAGGGAAGTTGAAACCTCAATGTTAACGATATTAACGTAATTATAGCATGCAAGCCGGAGACGGATATCGAGGAGCTCTACGTCGCCACCTGTCAGAAATTGGTGATTGCATAAAAGCCCTCTTAAAAGCAGTAAAAGAAATAACCGAATAAACGTGAAAATTTCTTTATCGTTTTTATTGCCCAAAGGAAAATTCCAGGCTGAGTGTTTGCTCCCTCCGAATCCAACCTTACCTCGGAAGAAAATCGCTTCTGTGAAAAATTCAGATAACGAGATAATTCCCTTGTTACTCTAACAGACATTATCTGATGAAGTTAATTTTCTTTGATCTCGGCGGCTCCCTTTACGGCCATCTAACGAACCCGGAAGCGAAACTTCCATAACAAAATGGAGGCGGTGGCCATTTGTCGGGAATCGATGCGGCGGACTGGGTATAGGCTGGAAAATATTCAACCCCTTTAAAAATTCATACTGCTAGAATGGGCGGGCACCCCTTGCGCCCGCCGGGCCGCCAGTCGAATTCTGTTTTCGATAGAAAAATTGTTATCTATGGAAAATAATGTTCAGCGATGCGGGGGCGTGGACGCTTACCCCTTTTGGAAATTCAACGGGAGCATGTATGCGTGTTCGTATGAATGTGCTTACGAGGACTGCCTTGAATTATTTAATTTGCTGTATGAATTTATAAGAGGCTGATAGACAGGGCTCAGCAAAATTGGAATAAATTTTTAAATTTTTTATGTTCCGATACCTTTGAGAGGCGGTTGATGCCTTTCAGGATGATCTTTCCTCTTGCCGGGGATGTACGAAATCGAATTTTCCGAAGGAGGGATAAAATTGAATTTTTTTCTTAAGCAGCTTCGTTTGCTTATACGGAGATATATCAAAGAATCCTTTGCTGTGAACATTTCATGTCTAGCTGTGGATTTTCGACTTCTTTTATCGTTGATATGATACGAACTCGAAAACACAGGGGAATTGAAGTGGATTTTACAGCGATACTTTTGTAGGTTAAATATGAATTGCAACGTTGAAAAATATCTTAACATTTTTAAACGCAGACAGCTACTTTCAGACGATTGTTTTAGAAGGACTACAGTTTAACTAGAAGATTAAATTGAACTGGAAAATAGAATTGATAAAATTTACGAGTTTATTGACCCTTTCAATAAAAAGAGCTTGTCAGATAAGGCCGCTTTTTGACCTATGAGCCAATTTGTAGAATATTCGTTTTTTTTTAAATAATTGGATCGTTGTCTGCTTTTGATTTATGTATTTTTTTATTATCACAAAATAAACACACATAAAAATTATGATGATGCTTTGAGGGTTTCTTAGTAAAAAAATAAATAAATAAATAAATAAATAAACATAAAACTATATTATAAATAAGATATATGTAAATGAATGTAAAATATGTAATCACTCTATTTCCGGAAAATTAAGAATAAATAAATAAACAATTAATTAAGAAATGTTTTGATGCTACTTTAGGCTAAAAGCCTTATCTACCTACCTGATGCTTTAAAAATGTAAAAACAATTATATTTACTTACATTAATTTCCGAAACAATTACCAAAAATTAAACTAAACACTTTTCTCAGCAATTATTAGACTTAAAAAATCAATAGCAGTATTAATGTTATCAATGAATCAATAACTGCTAACCCTGGTAATATCAAAATTAACTTCATTAACCAAAAAGATACGGGAGGAGAACGCTCTTTTTCGCAAATTTTTCAATTAACCCTTTCAAACGATACCCCGCAGGATCTAAAAAAAAATATTATTTTTGGGGGTGGCTCGACTCGCCGATTTTAAAAATTAAATAAAATTATTTCATAAATTTAGACCATCGAAATATCTGCGTGTCACCAAGATCCAAGATCAAAACGGCTGTGACAGACAGACAGACGCGAGTGATCGTATAAGGGTTCCGATTTTTTCCTTTTGAGGTACAAAACCCTAAATATTTTAAAATAATTAGCGGGAAGGTGGTTCCTACGAAATTAAAACTTATTATTGACATGCTACCATTTCCTTCTTACGTTGTTTTCCTATTCCTTACATTTGTAGTGAGTTTTCTTCCTTTTCCCAGAAGGATGTAAGTATGGATGTTCTCTCGTCAAGGGGGCAGTGCCCTTCATCCCTTTGCCCCTCAGCAACACCCCAGTTAAAGTGTTCATAGTTTTGCAGAGCTTTTGGAGAGTAAGGCCGTCGCGAAGGTTTCAGGGATTAAAGTTTGCACGAGTCAAGTAAGATTTGTTAGTGACACAACTCGCTCGCCAAAGAGAAGTGGCTTTTATGCAAGCGGGAGCATAAACGTCGCTCGCAATATCCAGAACATGCCTGCATGACAAAATATTAAATTTTTTATACTTAGTTAGCAAATCCTCAAAAACTAAAGCTTGTTGAGAAGAACGAATGGTTGATAATAAAAAAATTAGCCAATACAAAATGGTAAAAGTAAAATTAACAATTTAAGCTAAAATAAAAAACAATTTTTTGCAGTATGCAATTGAAAGCAAGTTATTTTCGATTGAACTTTGAATCGAGCCTCTATTAAACCAAAACTTTTTTTAGTATGTCAAAATGTTTCATTTTAACTATCGTCACTTGATTAATTTCACCATATTCTTTAATAGGCGTCACTTTAATTAGACTTTTTAAGCTTTTTATCAATATTTTCCTATCAAAGTAAAAACGAATCGTTCGCATGGGAAGTCTCGAAAAAAAGAGTGAATGAACAAGTTGCGGGGGATGTACTACCTGGAACTGATCCGAGAATTTACCACCAACTCTAAATTTTTTTTTTTGTTTTTATTTTCTGTTATTGTTGGCGAATTTTCCGACTTAATTTGTTCATGTCTTTAGACCCCGTCTATCCAAAATAGTTTTTCTTAAATCGACAAGATCCTTTGAGAACAAGAAATAGATCACATTTACAATTTTTTAACGCAACTTAAATAAAGTTCTATTACTTTAACTTTAGTTGTATCACCATTTGTATAATACCAAAGTCCTTGAACCTCTCGAAAAGGTAAGTACAGCAGTAAGTTTGCGTTAAAATTGCTATCAAGATATGCAAAAACAACTTCGATTCCTACTTTCATTTAGTTAAGCTCATTGTTTTTAAGTTTAAATTAGATTAAAACTCCCTATTTGACAGCAAATTAATTAGACAGTCTTTAAGACCCTTTAATATTGCATTTAGAGCTCACATATGAATTCCAAATGTTTTTTTTTAAGAACAAAATGCAGAAATTCCCTAAACAAGCACTAGTTTCACGAATCAAAGAAAGATCATCATTGATGAAAAATAATAAAAGCTAAACGATAAAGAGGTATGGACATTCACTCACAGAACGGGTGTATGCAGGTACAAAATGATCCAGTGACCAAAATATGCCTAATAATAAATATATAGAAACCCAGATCATTGCAATTTTGACAATATTGACTAATATAATTAAAATCCGATTTTTTTCTTGATAAAAATTTATACTCAATACTTTGAAAAATATTTCAGAAAAAGAATTCTTTTTAAATTCTACTCCCTTACGAAGTTAAAGCAATAAATGTAACCACGTGTCAAAGAATCATCCTAATCTATCAAAAAGTTAAAACGCGTTTTTCTCGTTTTTCTTAGTCAATTTTTAATAATTTTTAATCTATTTATTTTCAAATTTTTGTAATGAATTTATCTACAAACTATCCTTACATTGTTCTTTTTAATTTTTTGTTCAACATTTTTTTATAAACAATTAAACATGAAATTGTTTGTCGAAAATCACGCATTCAGTTTTGGGTTATGGTAAAATTTTTATTTTTATTTTTTTTAAATCCCTCTCGAAAGTTCATAACTGCAACGTAACTTTAGTTTAGATTTTTTCAAATCCGATCATTTTTGTGGCAATTTTTATACAGACAAGAAGGCGCCATATTTTTAATCGGGGCCTAGTTGACTGCATTAAAAATAGTAACGGAAAAAAAAATTATTTATTTTTTTTTATATTGTATCAAGATCAATTAAAAATGCCTAAGCAACATTTTCATTTATGTTTTACAAAACAATCTTCAAAATAATTTTTCTAATTTACCTGTGCAAGCCCTTGAATACTCCAATTGCTGTTGCTAAAATTACCGACTGACTAATTGAAAAAGGTAGAAAATAAAATCTATACTTATAATAAATAAGTCAATTCTAAGAAATGAATTATGAGGATTATGAAAAAATCACTTTTTACATTTCATAAAATCGACTAGGTGCACAGAGAACAATTCAGCGTCAGTTTAATTTGAAAGTCATAAAACTTCTATAAATGTTATTGCTAATTTAATTCTATTTGTTTCCTTATTACTGTTTAATAATCAACTGATCATATAGATCTCTCTATATGACCCAAACGGTGATTCAGCGGCTATATGAGTGAGTTTTTGCTCGATCGATACGATAGGCCACCGGTCCGGAATGTGACGGAAGAACACTATTAATGCTAATTGATTAGTGCGAAAAAGTTTTTACACTTCTTAACTTCAGGAATTGAAAAAAGCAAATTCATTAACTTGAAACGAGTCCGATTAGTGGACGAACTAAGAAAAAAGGCTCCAAATTTGTGATTTCGAGCAGTATGTGTATGCTACTAGCAGAAGATTCGCCGTGCTTTGACAAATCTCAAGATCCCGACTGTACAAGATACTTAAAGTGAAAGAGACTGTACTCCTAGATTGTATACGAAGGATTCAAGAGCTTAGAAAAAGTAAGAAAGTAAAAAGTAAAAGTACCACGAAGAAATGTAATTAAGGGCGAAATTGCAGCACATATCCCTGTAAGCATTCTCAAAGGTTCTGTCAAAAGTCAAATTAAATTTTTTCATATGCTGTCTCTCAAAAACACTTCTCACCCTATTTTGCACCATTTCTGCTAATTAAGAAATGCGAAACTCAACTTCAGCTCGTTATCCTATTGCGAGAGCCAAGAAACTGCAGACCTCGGATAAGAATTCAGCCATTTTCTCACACTCAGAGCAAACGGATTAGTTCCGAGGATTTGCAGATTATAAAAAAGATACTCCAGGCGAGCGAACTGCACTACACGAATGCATATCACTTGACAAAGGAAACAGTCAAGGAGACGTACAGAAACAAGACCGACCTGCAGAAAGGCGTCTTTTGTCACGGGAGTCACTGGTACTAGTGGTGGAGCGAAGAAACAGTCCTCCGGGGGACTACCAACAATGGGCACATGGAAAATACGAAAACTTTGATATTCACTTGTTGTCCCGCCGTAGCCCTTCAATGCCAGCACCCGCCCTAAGTTTATTATTTCTTTGCAGTTAGGGTAATTGTGTTTGTGTCTTGTTTGCTTGTTTAAACAAAAGCTCGCAAATGCGTCTCCATTTCTGAGAAAACACAATCAAATATGGATGAAAAACGACGCCATTAAAAATTTATCCAAATTTGCACACACGCCGGCGCCCGAGATGCTCTTGAAATATAAAAAACATAGACTTTGTTTGGAAAAAGACAAGCACACCTGTCGCCCCACCAGCAGGAGACGGCCCTATGGAAAAAAATAAGTAGTATTTGTTAACTCTTACTTAAGGCAAAACGACAGCATTAATGGTCCCTTATATACAAGCGTATTTGTAAGAAATAGGCGCCGAAAATAAGCATTATCTGTTTTCACAATGGAGAATGAAATGGTCTAGCGTAAATTTTCTCCAAATTTTATAACTTCGAAAAAAAATAGTCGATAAGTCATAAATCGATAATTAAAGCGTACCCAAACCCATAATTGACCATAAAATACACGATTTTTAATTAACACGACATACTGATACTTCTCAAAGCCGGGTAGGGAATAAAACGAGTCGTTATTTAATCGTCAATGACAATTTCAGTACTTACTATGGTTGCACTGGAGGTGTGTATTGTGCATCTATAGCGAGTTCTGAAATGGCAGTGCGTTTCCAGTGTATGTGCATGTATGAAAGGGTGCTCTATCTACTCATCTATTTTTGATGGAAATCCGCCTTTTACTTGGTACCTCTGCAGGTTTTACTTCACCATGCTGCTTTATCAGCTTGAAATCCTTAAGCTGACGCTATAATGTACTCGTAGCTACGAGGTGACATTGAAATGTTTTGCCGCTCGCTAAGATGCAGTTACATTTCCTAGAAAGCTCTTATTCGTCTAGGTACCCGCAAAAAATGGCAGAAATCAAATACTGAATTGTTATTCAAGTTATTGCACATCTTTCTAAAATACGGGTTCACATTCTGTCCAGCCGACTTTTGGTCTATCGACTAACTAGTTGTTAGATGTTTTAAATGAAATGCTAATTACGATTATTAAATGATTATAAAGGTGTACAAATTGGATAAAATCGCTTTTGACTCCTGAAAGACAAGGGTACATTTGATTAGCGCCTAATATTTCTTATTAAATCCCGTCATGATTAAAATTGATTAATTTAAGAGAGACGATACGTGGATGGGATGACTTTCCTCGTTCCGACTTAATGAAAATCTCGTGCTTGTACCATCACCGTCCTCGAGCAGCTCTCGAGCGAAGACGAATCCGTCATAAATGCCTTTGGCGCACTTAATGCGTTCAGTTGTCATAATTGACACGGAACATGCGATGCGGGTCTTCTATCGCATCCCAAACCCCGCCCGCTGATTAGGGCTTGAGAGGTTCCGCGCCTCTTATTAATAATCCGTCGCATGCTTGATGTGATTAAACACGTGTTTGTTTACAGTGTTGTCGCTCTCGCTGAATTTTTAATTCGAAGTGATTAATAAAATTTTAATTGCATTAACTCGCATCGAGAAACGAGAACTGGGTTCTGTTAGGGGTGGGCGTTCCATCGTTTGATTTCATTTAATTTCATGGATTTGTGTCACGAAATTCTGTCAATTAGTTTCATGTTACAAACTAACTTTAATTAGAGCCGCTGGTGCCTAAACGAACGTCTATGCAGTGGAAAATTTACGCAGTCTAATGAAAATAATTGTCACACCACCGAATTACTAAACATAGAAAATTATGACTGAGGATTGAGGACTGCAACATCACACCAAGTTATGAAAAGTTTTTAGAATCTTCTTTCTAGCCTTGAAGGAAGGATTTCTCTGAAGGAAGGCATAAATTGTTACAAATTATATGCGTAATAGCAATTAACCCTTTCAGTCTAGATGGTTGGCATTACAACGCACTAATTGAGTTAGACAGAGTCCAGTAACAAAGACTCTCATAGAGAAAAATAAACAAAAAAAGAACTATTCATTTTGTTAATTATAGTGGATTAATAAAAAAGGAAAAGAAAACTTAGAATAGGAAATGGGTAGGACGTTATAACAAAACTCTTAGAGGAATACCTTTTTAATCAGCTACAAGAAGAGTAACACATTTCATGCACGTGTGTGTTTCCATCTAGAACTTAAATAGTTGGATAGATTTGTGCAGACTAGGTGTCGTAACATTTGTCTTAATGCCCGAACTGTGATTGGTTGGATGAAAATTTTGGAAAATTCTCGATGGCATATATTTGTATCGAAGCTTCTACTTTAATACATCCTATCATGATGGATGTCAAATAGAAAGGTAAACATATGCATATGTCCAAACTCTTTCTAGTTGCTATTATATTCTTTGTTAGCACGTTAATACTTATTCAGATAGACATTCCTTTCGTTGTTTCATAAATTTCACACAACATAAAACGCATATTTTAGTTATGACTATAAATAAAATGCTAATGATGAAGTGATAATATACAATTTCTACGATATAATAATTATTTAAGGCAGATTTCAGTGTGAGGAATATTTAAATATTAGAAATTCTGTTTCAGTTGATGTACAAGATATCCAGGCTTAAATTAGCTTAAAAAGGTCAAAACTCTTGTTGCTTTTTTCCAACAAAACTATCTTAAAAAATTCTTTGTAATATTTCTAGTGCTTTTCCCCTTGCTATTTCGTGTGTTGGGACATTTTTGCATATGTCGTTAAAATTGATACTGGTAATAGCCATTATTTTGGAATATTTTATGGTTTTATTAAACTAAAACTCATAGAGATGAGAGCCTTGCGGAATATGTGCTTACGTATAAGTTAAAAAAAGTCTATGTAATTTTGAATGCATCTGCATCAGCTTTTACGTGCCCGAGAAGAGCTCATAATTCCTGTGCTTTTAGTTCATCCAGAATTTTGTGTAGGATTTGAATGGTGCTCTGAAATCCTATTCATCTGCTCGGAAAAGGTCTATACCACGTGTTTCAAAGAGGACAGAAAGTATAGTTTAAAATAAATTGTACTTTTCTAAGTAATGCTAGCGTAAATTCATCTAAAAAATCTAACTAAAAACAAACATTTAAATTTAAATAAAATAAATGGTGTAAAACATTGAAAAATTAAAATAAATATATGCCTTTCTTTTATACAGAAAACATACTTTATGAATTTTTTTAGCCCTTCATGGTGAATTATTAACTTAAAGTATTTTCTTTCATTTATGTTTAATTATTGTAGATTCGACTTTCCGATATTTATTTAAGACAGGCCTACAAAAGTAGTTAATAAATAGATAAATATGTTCTTGATATTTTATTACAAGAATCTATTTCGGAATTTTCTAAATCAACCGCGCAGCTTCCTCAAAATCCAAAATTAATTACCACGGGCATTAGCGATAAGTCCTAATGAAATGATTACATCTCGTTGCCAAGCAGCTCTTTCAAAGGGTCTCCGAGCAGCAGCACCTCAGAAGACGAGTAATTTATCACACTCAAAGGAAGCAGAAAGGGCAACCAATAGCAGCAAATACGAACGTGCCTCAGCACTAAGCCGGAACCGGAAACATCTACAAAGTTTCTGCAACGTTAAAAACAAAAACAAGAAACCCGCATCGATCGCCTTACACCACCATAGACCCTGCTCTCCTTCTAGATCTAATGCTACGATGGATTTCTTGCAAGGATGTGTCTGAGGAGTCTGGCTCTGACTCCATGCGCCGAGCAAATCGAATATTCAGCAATGATCAGGCTGTCTGATTGCAAGGAAAACACAACCCCCGCTCGCGCCGCTGCCAGGATTTTGCTGATATTCAAGGAATTGGATGCTCCTAAATGACTTCCGATTTGTACAGTCATTGGATTATTGTTAATTTTCGACTCGTAGGGCTGCCAGGGATTACTTTGCACCAGCCGAAGGGCGGGAGGGGGTAAAATTCGATTTTGTTTGCTTTCTGTGGAGGGAGTGTCGGATCCGGGCTTGATGAAGTTATGGACCACTACCGCTTCTGACCAGAACAGCTACCTTTGTCGGGTTCATAGCCATTCTGTTCCAGTCGATAAACGTAATGTAGAGCTACTTTGTTTCGCAGAATGAATCTTTATATGGTAATAAAAAATGTTTATTTGGAATTTTGTGTTTTCTCCTTCTTGGTCCTATTGAAAAATAAATTTTCAAATCAACAAAAAATGGTGCGTAAAGAGAAAATAAAAATTTTAATTATATGGAAATTACGTTTGATTTCCAAATATCAAACAAGTTTAAGATAAATGATAAGCAGAATCAAAAAAATTTTAAAAATATACCTAATGCCCTTAAAAAAACTGAAAAATCATTTAATAATTTAATTTAATTGCTTTGCTTTTATTACACAGGCAAGTGTACAATTCTCATAGTATTCTGTATGTTGACTATTTGCACAGTGTTTATTACATTTCTGCCTTCCGAAAATCGGTAATTAGTTGCTACTACTAGTGCTTTGACTGAGAGGAATTATTTTATATGTTTCAATGACAACATTCACAGGACAAGTTCAACCAAGTGGTACTAGCTCTCATTAATTAGAAGAAAGGCATTTTAGAAATGACTATCAATGAACTCTTTCGTGGGAAGTTCAGTACCACTACCTGTGAGGACTCCGTAATTGCAAAAACCTACAAACGTCCGATTGAAAGAAGTTTGAGAAAAGTTGAAAACAGGCTTTTTTGCATAAAATGTAAGAAAGTCTTAGACGCGCTACTACCCGGGCGGCACTGAGCATAAATACGCTACTGAGTAGCATGTTAATTAACAAGTATTGCTTCAAAGAAGTTCTAAAATTAAAAATATAGAACTTTCCGACTGAGATATAAAAGCCATGTAGACTAGAATTCTTCTATATTTTTCCCAAGGACCAATCTTCTGTCTCTTATCGTTACAAAGCTGTAATTTATATTAAAATCCTTAATTATTATTTTATTAAGATTTTTAGCTTAATTTATGTGTAAAAGTTTCCGAACTGATTCTTTTCCGATGAGGCTAGTCGCGCCATTTAACGTTTGAACGTTTCTAAGAATCTTCATGTGTAACGTGTGCAAGTTACATTATAGCTTCAATACGTGGCAAGTGAGCACGTATTTTGTGTTGTGCCTATAAAAGTGTATCAAGTTTTGTTTCGAACTTGGCAAAATTGTTTCAAGGTCACAGTGATAAATCACCCTCCGTATTTTCCTGGTCTCATCCCGGCAGATTCAAAATAACTTCGGGGATTTGCCAACCATTCAAGTGGACGTAATACTTGAGCTGGAGGCGGTTTCTCTAAAGGAGTTAACTTAATTTTTTTTAATTTTAGGCTGGGAACTTTCCACATATACGAGTACTGCGTATACGACCTTTACTAGTTTCCTCCACTTCTCGGTGAGTTAATAAGCAAAAATCTCGGTATGCTCATTTTCAATATGTTTCAAAAACAAGTTATTTATACTTATTTTGTCATAAATAAATAAAACAAGAAAGTTTTAATATCACTATTGGTAGTTGTTTTCTTTAAGGCTACAATGGTTAAGAACTTCTGTTGCGAGAGAGTTAAAGGAAAAGTTTCGTTGGGAAAAACGCGTAAAAAAAAACTTGAAAAAAAGCTAAGCGAACGATATTGTAATACTGCGCCACTCAAAAACAGCATCAAATCGACGAAATTTTCAAAAATAATTGGAGATATTGCAAGATGATGCCTCCAAATTATAGTGAATTTTATATTGAACATACAAAAACTTAGTTTTTTTGTACCCAAACTGAATTTTTTGACTATAATTTTTTTTATTTAGTTATACTATCTAACACAACCATATCTTTTAAGTATAAGAACGATCAATCATGGGCAAATAAGATCGGAACTATGTTATATATTTTCACTTTAGAAAACTATGGATTTTTATCCCTGTAAACACATCAAAGACAAAGTCGTTTAGTCTTTGGATTTAAACACATCTAAAATGGTAATAAAGTAACAATAGTAAGCTCAGTATGGATGAATCAAATGCATATTTTAAAACGATAATATTTCAAGAATGGTGGGAATGGTCGTAAGGAAGGAAATATCGAAAATTGTTAGCAATTTTTCACGTCTTAAAGGCGTATTTTCTGCTCTTCGACTGTAGTACGAGGAACATCAGACAAATTGAGCTTCTGCCGAAGCAAGCAATTTAATAAATAAATAAAAAAGTATCAGGCATTTGAGGAACGTCGAAATCCAATTATATCTTGGGTCGAAAGTATAAAATTTTATGCCACCATTTCCGTGTTCGCGTCAAGGAGCAAAGCAGCTGGGCGAAAAAAAGAAACAGAATAACAAAATTTCACTACCATTTCCACTAAGACTCCGATTCAGTTTACCCTGCAGGACACAGACACAGCTACGGACAGCTTCTCTCACTTCTAATGTTTATTCATGCAAAACGTCGTCCCGAAATTTTCCCTTTTTTGATTATGAAATTTTCATAGCAGATAGGAAAAAGTTGGAAAATGTAATAATTTTTGCATTTTAAATATCCTCCGGGCTTTCACTTTATTCTGGCGGTCTGGGATCCTTTTCTCGCATTTGTCTGTGGCTATAACAAGTCTGGGCTGCTGCTACACAAATTTGATATCGCCGGGAAATTATTATCTCGGGATAGAATGAGCGGAATATGCAATAAAAAAGTTGCATGCCCTGCGATATGCATAAATGATGCATGCGCTGTTGAATATTCGTGAATTTCGCCAGTAAGGACGAGCGCTCCTGCCGCAACTCCCTTCATCGAGGACACGATGTTTTTACGTCTTCCCTGGATAATTCGATTTCCTTTGATATTCCGAAAGTTGGAAATTGCATTTAGTTGCACTGGAGGAGATTATCGTCCTTATTACTGTTTTGCCGCTTTTACTCGAATGCTTTCTGCAGAGCTATCTTCAGAGCTGCGAACCAGATTTTTATTTCATTTACCAATGTGAGAAGTTTGTCGTGGATTACTCTACACGCGACACATGAATTTATATTCGATGTCGCTGATTGGAACAATTTCAATTTAAATTATTGAGTCATAAAAATGGACTACGTAAATGTATAATACTAATTTGATTTGTATAATTAATGATGTCATCTTAACGCACTTTTCGTCAAAGTGTCGTGTAAAAATTCCAAAGCATATGCCAATGCTTAAATGATCCTAAAATTTTCTTTTCACCTCAAATGTTTTTAAATTGATTTGGACCTTAGGGGAGAGGCGCTATGAAAGGGAGACATTTTGAATGGGACAAGTGGAATTTCAAAAATACTGTTTGAAAAAAAACAACACTATCATTTGAAGAAAAGTGGCGAAACGCGATTGTTTTTTTCGGATACGAAAATAAGTGAGTTATTCGAATTGTTATATCTTCTGACGTTATGAAGTGTTAGTTTTAAATATTTAACGAATAAAGTAAACAATTTAATTCTAGCAAAAGAGGAAGCGTTTAAAATTTACGTTTGATTGAATCATATTCGGTGTTTTGAAGTTACTTAGTGAAGTATTTCCCTAGCCATGAATACGACATTCCTTTAACGACTGAACTATGCATGAATTTGTATTTTTGTGTCGAACATGATTTCGGTGTGATTAAAATTTTAATTTTGTTGTCGTTATCGCTGGAGATTTTTAAACTTAGTTGATTATTTCCATGTACGTTGATTTCATTTGTGAACGTTTATAGGATAGGAATTGCAAGTGAAATTTTTTTAATATTATTATAATCTCTTAACGTCCAGATCCCATATTAATATAAAAGTGCAAATATTAAAATGTTTTTTCCTGTGAGCAGAGACTTCTGTCTAATTCTCGTTTTAGTTGGTAAGGCTACTTATACTAACGTGGGATGTCCCCATTTAAGATCACCTAACCATGAAAGGGACATTTCCCAGTTTAATGTATATCAAAAATTTGTTAATTTCCTTAAATATTTATAATATAATATAAATAAAAATAAACGCACTAGACCACTTTATTTCTGTAAAAACTATGTTTTTTCTTTTAATCATTGCTTTAAATCTCTAATTAATACCATCTGAAACATATTTGTTATTTACTTTAAAATTATATTACGAATTTACTTTTAAATTATACAAAATAGAACAAGCAACAATGCATTAAAAAATAAAGTTTTGTACGCTTTAAAAGTCTCAACAAATATAAAAATATGAAGAAATAGTACATCTGATATAAGTAAATGTAGAAAATTTATAGCTTAATTAGCTGTCCATATTTTCTAGACTAGAAATCATTGAATAACTAACTCGATATTACTACATTTTTCATACATTAAAATAATAAGAAATTGGAAAAAGGGATTGGGGTTTATGTAAATGTTTTCATCGATTAATCAAAACGTTTATTCCAGACCACCTCTGTACAAAAAAAATATGTTTTAGAGAGCATGTTTCAAATACCTAAAACATATTACCAAAAGTGAGGATGTATAATTCGAATCGTCAAAAAATCGTTGAAACGATTAAAGCGAAATTAACGCATATATTTTAGTTGTTTGCTATGCAAAATGCCTGTAATATCTCTAAAGTTGTTTATTTTGTATTTATAACCAATTGTATTTTTAAAATAAATTTCAAAATTACCCACACTCATGATAATAACGCCGATTATCTAAATGGAGAAGGAAAATCGTTTAAAACGATATAAAGCAATCAAGACATATAAGAACAAAAGATTACGCAATATAAAAAAACAATAAAATTATTATGTAACAGGTATGAGACTCCCTATCAAAAAGTGATGATTGATATGCCCTAATTTCTATAAGTTGTTAACCCAAAAATGACGAATATGTTGCCATCTAAAAAAATAATTTTAATTAATACTGAGAGTCTTATAATTTTCATTAAAGTATCTCATTTTTATAACCTTGATTCTAACCGATTATGCTTATGCTTCTTTGCGTTAAATAAAGCCTATTTTATTATCAAATAACGCTGTTTTATTATACCTTAACTAGGCCTTATTTGATGCATGTTACATTCTTTTTTTTTAAATATTTTCCGCTAAGAATTCAATATAATCAAAGAGCTCCCTCAATTCATGACAATCGAATTATAAGTACCACAGTACAATTGTCGCAATATCTTTATTTTTTAATAGTATCAGGGTCATTTAGAGTTATGATATGCACTGAGAACTCTAATCCCATCAAGGGATCAAGAGGTTAATCCGAACTATATACACCGATCCTTCGATTTCACGGCACTTAATTTAAATGGTTTTCAAATTTTAAAAAAAATATATGTATTTTCTATTTTTTTCGATTATTGTACATACGTGTACACTGAATGTGATTGTTTTACAAACTCAATTACAAGACAGACCCAAATATTGAAAGACCCTTGAAGTCTCAGAAGATAATAAAAAATGCGCTTAGTCCATATGCAAAAATTTTCAAACGCGTCCGTAAAAAGTAAACAAATTTTGATCACTAAATTCGTAATATCAACAAAAATCGACTATTATTATAGAACCCGAAAAAAGCCGGTAGTTCAGCTCGTGAAGTGGTAGCTATGACAAAATAAGACATCCTCCTGTATTAAATTTCTTTTAGGGATTTGAATAGTGATTTGTACGACACCCAAGGAAAGGAAAATTCCTGCTTTTTAAAATCGCTGGCGCCAAATAAAGGCTGGTTTTAATTTTCTTTGCTATAATTTTTTATAGATAATTTGTTATTTATTTTCATGTTTTTCATTTTTATTGATGCATTTAAATATAATAAATCGCAGAAAAATGTATGTTTGAATATTATTTGAATACACTACGGTTTTATTTTCGAGACTTTTTATTCAGTGGAACCAATCTCATCTTACACGATTATTATGAACATATATACGACATTTTCCTATATTCTTTGATACGATTTACACGGTTTCAGTTTCAGTTAAACCTATCCTACTTTTTTAGATGCATATTTTGTATCATTTTACACGATTTTTGTGGAACGTATCTACCGTGTAAATCGAGGTATGGGTGTATTTCGGGTTGACAATGACAAGTCACTCTTTGTTTCTTATTTATTTATTTTGCCGGAATTCAAGGTATCAAATGTGATAAATATTTATAGTATTTAAAGTTTACAGTGTTATGGATGAGGAAATAAATATTAAAAATTTCTCGCTACAGAACGCTTAGAACAGATAAGAACGAACTTAGTTCCATTAGGACGAAAAAGGCCTTTCCTAAATGAGCAAATAGAAAAACTGAAATGATCATTAGATGTACTTCAACGACTAGTAAAGCATGCGCACGTGCACAATTTATAAGTGAAGAAGATTCTAAAATACCTCTTATAACACGGTCTTCTGATAACGTGGTTTTCATATGCACGTAGCACGATCTAGACTCATGCTCATACTTTTACTTTTTTTTGTAAGTTTCGCTTAGCACGGATTAGAAGTTGATTGTATTATGCTTCTTGTTGCCAAGAACGAAATATTTGTATGTATATCTATGCTATGTCTTGTCATGTTGATTATATAATCAAAATGAATTCGTTCAAAATGTTTTTCCAATAGTTCATTATATCGGGTCAAAATGACCTGCAGTTCATGAATACACGAATTGAGAAACCAGAAAAGATTAGAAGACATGATTTTCTCAAATCCAGCTCTACGTGCCTTAGTCAATTTTAAAAAGTCTAGACAAATACTTTTTCAAAACCTGAATTTGTTTTAACCATTTTCCCTGAATCACGTATGCTTTTAAATATGATGTTCAATTTTCCTTGTAAAGCATGCAGGACCCGACCGAAAGTTTCCGCACCGCAATTTGTTTTGATAAATAGCTCTCGGACATCCGACGTCTCACTTCATAAAACTCAATGAATGCAGGAATCCCTGCAAAAATCTTGAATAACAAAAATAAGCAGTAGTCCCTCGACCGCACAGGAGAGTGGCACTCGTCCGTAATCGCTGTAAACACCCCGCAAACATACTGCGAATAGGCTAAACAGACGACCTCGCCCCTCGGATGTCGATACTCGCAGATCCTGGCTAGAGCGGGAAGTTGGCCCAAATGTGCAAAGGCCTGCCACCCGGAACAATGCGCTGGTTTTTTAGTTACTTATTTGAGCATAAGTTTCCCTTTCAGTTTTTAATGAATTCGGAGCACCCTCTGCACGCCCCATTTGTTGTGAGCCTGTTTGAATAACAATTGCGCAGGAACACGTCGTCGAGGCGTCCAATGTGTTTGCACTTGAGGGCACTTCGCAAATAATGCTGGAAAAAGCACCCCAGTTTTTTTTTGTTATTATTGTGGCGATTTGACCGCCTGCGGTTTCGGAAGTCATTAAAAAGTAAACCACGCGATTAGAAATAGAAAACGACATTTTCTTAGACCACAATCAAATTGGAAGTTTGTACATTTCTTTTCGATTAGAAAAAAAACGAAGCCACAATGCTCCAAGCTGCGCATAATATTCCAAAATAGTACAAGGACGCAGTACGTCATTTGATCGTTTGTTATTTCGTTAATAAAAAACATCTCATTAAAAATATACGTTTCTATTGCTATTGTAATAAAAATGACCCTACACTTCAGGTTTTTTTTTTCTTAAATATTTGAAGAAATGTAACATTTTGTAAGTAATATAACTTATAAAAAAATTAAGAGTCCACAATTTAAAAAAAATGACCAGGAAGAAAATATTTCGTCTGTAGATTTTTGAGTCGCCTTCTAGTCTTTAGCTTAAGCCGTAGATATTTAACAGAGGGGTTGGTGTTTTGAAATAATTTTAATTTAGATACACGCCTATGAAATGTTAACACCTAATTAAGATTTCTGAATCCTCGACCTCTTGTTCATATTTGAATATCTACATTGGGTTCAATGATAGCATGACTTATTGAAGGATAGATATTTAGACTTCCTCTAAATTATAACACTTTTGATCCTGGCGATAAAACTAAACCATATTCATAAAAGTGTCATGCAGTTGTCTATACTTGTGAAGGTTCTTGAAAAATTGACAATATTAGCAGCATTTAAAAAATATTTTTATAGAAATACACCAGACCTCCCCATTTGTATCTCTACGGAAGAAGTAATTATCGTTCCAAAAGGGATAACTAAAGCTTTTTTTAATTAAGTCTTCTAAATTTTACTCTTCTACTTTTTGATATATTCCAAGTATGTCTTGACTATATTTTCTAGAAAATGGACTTTGTATAACCCAACTTAAAATACGTAACAAGGTTAAATTTTTTTTAAAATGCACGTATATAGAACGTGCGATTTTAGGAAAAGTCTTTTTCATATTCTTCCCTAACGTCCTGTAACCCCCGTAATCACAACAAAACAATTCGGGACATTAAATTGAATCCAATCACATCGAGCGTAACTCATAAATATTCTCGACAATCTGGTAATGTCGCTTATCAAGACACCATCAAATCGGCAATTGATTTAGGAGCATTAGGAGTCCTCCAGGACAACAACAGCCGGAAATCCTTAGAATCTGGAATCTGGACCACTTTTAGTCGTAGAGCTGGTGCAGATTCTGCCAGTCACTCGACAACCCCCTGCTAGACGACTAACAGACACGACTCCCGGGTACGCACCCCGTCACTCCTGCTTGGCGTTGCGCACGCGTTTGCCCCACGGGCGGTCCAGCAATTACGTTATATACCCGTAGTCGAGCTGGTTATGTGTTCTCCCAATTCCAGGGCGGAAGTGAGACTAGCTGTGTCTTTTGTTATCCTTGCATGAATCCTGCCCTCTGCGACTAAACGTCCGCTCCCAGTCAATTTACGCGGAATCGAATGACTTCAATTGCCGCCACGTGCGGTTGTTTTTATCGGCCGACGGATAATAAACAAAGGACCACTCAGAGGATACACCGCCCCGAGGCGCTAAGTACTCCTCGATTACCTTGCAAGACGTCATGTCAGAGAACAATTCAATTAAATCAGGCGTCTTATTGCACTGCGATTCATACAGGCGTGCGAAGTTGGACGTATACAAATTATACGATGTTCATATGTCGGCACTCCAACGCTTGTGCTATAAGCACAAACAAAACCTATCACAATTTCTGTATTACACTTATCTTTTCGACCCCTCCCCACATGAAGCATGCAGATGTAAGTATATATTGTCCAATTTATTTTTCAAATTTTAATATCGTCAAAATCATCCAATCTTAATGACCAACTTTCGCTTATTTTCCCTTGAATTTGTCCACAGCAAAAACTGTCTAAAGTGAATATTCGCGGTGTCAGGAAATTTGTCTAAATTATACAAATTAATCAATCCAACAATTAAATTGAAACCACGTATATATCTATAAGGTAAATACTTACATCCAACTTAGGAAGGAACAATAGGAACAATGGATGATGCCTCTAATTGCTAAGATAGACAAATGTCAAAGGACGCATACACACTGGACTCTTCGATTTTATATAATTTAGTGATATTCCATTCGACATTAGTTCTATAAAAAAGAAGCTCTTTCCCGCAATGAATTTGTTAATTTACAGTAGATTTTCAACGTTTTCCACCTTACGATGCCATTAAATCGATATTCTTTAAGGTAAGGACCATTTTCGTACCTATCGTGATTTTATAGTTTTGTTTATGAACAAATGTTTCTGAAGAATTTGACGAATTTGAAGCATCAAAGTTTGAATATTTCAAAGGATTTAAATGAAAATTTAATTGCAAAATAATTTCAAACTAATTTCTTCTTTTCTAATTATTAATTAATTATTACTTTGTCAAAATTAACTACTATGAAAAACTTTTTTTATATCACTTATCATGTACTTAGTTATTAAGTTATTGTGACCATGTTTTCGACTTTCTGGGAATTCTTCGTAAATCCAAAACAAAAAATAAATAAACAAATAAAAAGTCGGTCTAGATCTACCTTGTATTTGCGAATTTTCGATTGTAGTTCAACATTTTTGTACTTTAATAAAGTTGACACGTTTTGCAAGGTAGTTAAATAAGATGGATTCAACAAGTATACCTCAACGTAGTGTTTTCGATATTCCGCCTTAGATTTGAGTACCAAATTTCCTATCAAAAAATTAGCTAAACATAAGGAAGGACTCACTTTTCACTAAAGTTGTTAAAGATGTGATTGCCGAACGAAGGAGTGGTCAGGGTTGATGCTCGTGATGTAAGCGACATAGGACCGCCGACTTCAATGGGCGAATCCGGGTTATTTGAAGTCGTCGGACTAGTCGCTGGATTCTGTGGTGTTCGCATTCCTGGCGAAGGAGACCCGGCACTTACTGATCCCGACTGTGACGCAGTTTGCGTTAATTGCGTGGAAGACAACGGACGTTCAGTGTCGGAGTCTATCCGAGGACTTGTAGGAGGCCCACTTGGACTCCGCGGTTCGTCGTCTGTTTCTCCAGTAATGTCAGGAGAAGATTCCCTACTGTTGTCAATCTGAAAATATATGAATTAGTTATTTCATGTCCGTGATTCATTTCGAAAAGGACAACCTTTTCTGTAGAGACGGATCCTTCGCCACTATTTTCTCGCTTTCGTTGCTCTTCTTTCAGTCGCTCTGCTTTCCTCCACTTGGCGCGCCTGTTTTGAAACCACACCTGTAACCGCAAATGAATCGAAAATTAATCTAAGTAACTAACTAGTAACCAGTAAGAAAGGGCTTCATTAAACTATGTAGGTATGCAGACACTGATCTGATTAAAGAAGCTATTTTCTTAACCAAGGAATCATTTTTCAGCACCATGACCTTAATTACGCAGATTATTACGTTATGATATGAAATTCAATTAGTTTTATCATCCTACCTAATGGCTTTATAATTTTATGCATATTTGTTAAATATTATAAAATATACCTGAATAAATTTGAGATATTGTCATTTGAATATTCAAAAAATACTTGAGAGCTTATTCCCGATTTTTCCTCTAATTTCTCCTATTTGGAATCAATTTTTGAAAAGAAAAATCAATCAATTTTGATTAAAATTTTTGTCTTTTTGCGTATATGATTTTTTTATACTTCTATCATTTATATAAGACTGGAATATTCGATTTTCGTTGAATATGTGAACAAAATGGAGTCTTTGAACTTCCAATTAAAATTAAAATAAAAACTTTTATACTGGGAAAAAATTCGTTGGTGAATTTGTCTACATTTCATAGACAAGAAATAATCGCAGCAAATTCGTAAAATTGAACAGTTTTATACTTACTACAATTAACAACAAGTGTTTAAATTGAGTAATAGGAAATCGTAAACTCTAAAGTAATTGAACAAGCAAATTTACTTCTAAGGAGTACTTAAGCTGAAATTAAAACTCATTTTATATGAACTGTCTCAAGAAGTTGACGTAGCCCCGATGGTAGGAGCAAGGCATTGTAATCTCGAAATCCAACAAATGGCAACATGGGCCCAAATTGGAACATTTTATTGGTTCATTTAAACCATTCCTCTATTCTTAATTTTACCATATCTCCGGATAGACGTCGTCTCAGCCCAGCTTTCCGGTTGTTTTTCTTACAATATTTTTCGGTGGAATAAACAGTACTAAATTTTTAGTACTTAGTACATTTTATATAAATTTTTTTATTATTTTCATTGAAGCTAAAATTCAGGTCAACAATTTTTGGTATTAAATTTTTTGTATTTGGTGTAATACTTGAGAAATTCTTCTAAATCAGTGATCTTGGGTTGAAAGGTTTTAGTTAAAGTGCTGTGAAAATGTCTGGTCGGAGCAAAGGTGGAAAAGACTTGGGTAAAGGAGGTGCTAAGCATCACCGTAAGGTTCTTCGCGACAATATCCAAGGTATTACAAAGCCAGCCATACGCCGATTATATCTTGTTTGATTTACCAAAAAACACGCGGTGTTCTCAAAGTGTTTTTGGAAAATGTAATCCGTGACGCTGTTACATAACACAGAACATGTCAAGGGAAGACTGTGACTGCTATGGATGTTGTATATGCCTCGAAGAGACAAGGGCGCACACCTTATGGTTTCGCAAGTTAATTTTATTACATCGTGACATTTGGAAAGAATTCTAAATCTTCTAAATTTGTAAACTTTTAATCTAACAGGTATTTTATATAATTCTAGTTCGATATCTTAAGGACACGAAACTTAAATGCATCTCCTATAGAATGCAGGATAAAGAATTTGATCTTCTTTACACGAGTTTAAACCTAGAATTCTTATTATCTACGAAAACTTGCAATGTTATGTGCAAAATTGAGCTAAAGGATGATTAAACGTTGAATCTTGAACGTAGAATTTCAAAATTATTTTAAATTTTCCATACCAGCAATGAGATGAAATAAAAATCTATTACTTTAATTATTAATTAATCATACTTTTCTCAATTATACTCTTGAAGTTGGTAGTGATGTAGACATTGATGCCTCACGCTTCAATAATCTTTTCGTAAAACAATTTCGTAAACAATTAATACTAAAAACCATCTTAGAGGTAGGTACAATCTCTTAAATCTGTTTCATTTTTTAATATTCTAAATGAATTTGCATGTTATTAACCACCAGGAAATCTCAAGATGCGTCTAATATAGTCAAAAATAACATAAAGATTCTTATTGAATCTTGTAATATTAGTAACAAGTAACGAGAATTCTCATTTTCAGGTAAGTGATTTCTTGATTATTTTTCATATAAGGTTATTTTTTTTGCTATCAAATGTTGTTAATAGTTCCAAGGACTATAAGCGATATTTTATGTTGTATCATATTCAACGGTTTGGTAATGTATAATTCAGTAAATTCAACTAAAAAACACTTTTTATTGTCTATAGCAAGGTTGTGGGTAACCTAGAGGATCGTCCAGTGATATGAGAAAATATTCTTCAGAACATAAATCGACATCTAAGAACAAATTTCCATCAAAAGTATACCAAGTCGCAAGTCGCATACTAAAAGAATTTCAGCTACGTACACAAAGGGAGATGCTTTATCAAATTTCATGCACTTAAGAAGCTTTAGAGTTTCTTGGATTTAAATAAAAAGAATGGTCGAATTATGAATATTATTTTTTTGTAAATGATTCAGAAAAAAGAACCTTATTTTTGTAAATGCTTTCCAAATCCTGATCTTCCTCCTAATTGAACAAAAAAAAAACCGAAACACCGAGGAAATTAGGGATCAACAATGGAGAAATTAAATGGTTAATTCTATTAACATAACATAAATAATGCCAATTTATCAATTGCTGTTTATTACGTTAGAAATGCCGCGCAAGCTCCCGGGATAGTCGGAGGCCAGTCCTATTTTTAGAAAGACAATAAGGTTCCAGGGAATGGAAAAATAGGTAAATACAATATAATAACTTTGAAAGGTATCCTTTCGGAGCTAAAATCGATTTGTTGAAGGAGTCAACTTCAATTACCCGCCAATCAGTCAACTGGCAAATTGAAAATTATCCCAAGGTAAACCCATTTAATTTTCCAAATCAGGGCCCTAGATAACAATGCTCCCCATTGGCTGGTGTCTCTGCGGCTGGTGGCAACCGGGTAAACGAATGTCGTCTATTTGCTCAGGACGAATCCACGGCAACGACGTTATCTTCGTATTTGTTCAGTTAATGACGAATTCATTTGATTGCGGCACACATTTACATGGGAATTTGCCAAGGAGGATAAACTGTAATTCCAATTGTTGTCAGAAATTGTGTTACAAAATTTATTACGAAAATGTGGAGGCACTGATACGGCCGCCGTGTCGCTGTGTGCGGGTGGGCCGGGAGCCGGCAACAATGGAGCCTCCCAGGGACCAAGAGTTCGTTACTCGACTTCCTCGGGGGGCCGGGCGGTGGGGCGGGCGCGTTTCCTTTTATTGTGCAAATAAAATTGCCCAGTTCTACAAGGAGTTGAGATAAGTTGTAATTTATATACGAAGAACACTTGCCGGGGGTGTATTGCAACGGAATTGTGTAGACTCCCGATGAGCAGGGAGTCTCGTTCCCGAGCACGGTTAGGTTCCTTGAAAGGTGGTTCCCGGGCCAACGAGCTCCCGGGGCAGAAACTTTTCTCTCGTTGCACATAAATCCCCTTTTACCTGAGTTGGAATTGTTATGTCCGGACTTTATTCAATTTCTACAGGGATCCCGCTCGCCCTTTCGAAGAGGAGGCTGACTCCTTTTTATTGGCAGATTTATTCGGTCCTAACCAGTCCCCTATGGTGATCCGCAGCTTCAATTTGGCTTTGTCTCGAGGGCTGGGGGTGGTGCTCAATTTATCTTGTAGTCGAATTTAAATAAGGACATAATTTTCTATTACCCAGCGGCTACCATGCCATTACATAGAACATGCACGGGCTTTGTAATTCAGCCCCCACTACCGAAGCGAATTACTCGGTCTTGTGTGCGAAGATTTTTTTACGATTTTGATAGGGGAGCCGCACGGAGCAGTGATATTTTTGTATAGAAACTTATTCATGGCCAATAGTTCGTACAGGGTGTTCGGAAGTAATTAAAGGTATGGAATTAGGCGTTCAACATTTCTAGATTTTTCTTTTCAGTTAAAAAAAGAACTCATTTCCCTACCCCTTCAAGGGAAAAGGCAGACAAAAGCTAGTAATTTAATTTATAGGAATGAAATATGTTTAAAATTAAAATAGATAACATATCATATTTAACCGATTTTAATCATTGCAATTTCGGTAGCCATACTCGGGTTTGTAAAGAGACCATAAGCAAATATCAATTTGTGTCTGTCAATAGAAAACAAGCGCACGTTTTTAATTCTGCGACATTTTTATTTGATTTTGAACAAATACTTATCTTATCTCCCCTAGCAATATAAAAGCGATAAGCCTGTTGTATGTAGTTTAAGATTGGTGATTGATGTCATTAAAAGTAGTGTACAGAGTACACCGAATCGGGATTTACCGAACGTTGTCATCATGGGTAGTACCTATGTCAAAAGCAACCTAAATCGAATGTTCCCTATTACCCTGTTTGAACATTCCCAGACTCATTCAAATCAACAGATCCGATTTGTTGTCTGAAGAGCTAAAACAATGCTAATTATATAGCCTCAAGTAATTAGGGTCTTTTATGACCTGTTTGGATGATATGCTTTGTTTTTGACTTATTGCCAACCTATAAATAAATTCTAGTATTAATCTTTATATATAAAAATCTACTTAATTGCAATATGTAAACAAGTTTTTCGGTAGAAATATCGAAAAATTTGAAAAGAAATATTTGTGTAGTAATATTTTCTTTTCATATCAAGACACAATAAGGCAAGTATTTTAAAAAGTGTAGTTTTAGTATTCATGTTGCAGGTTGATTACTTTTCTCGAAATATTTGCACATTGTTGTATTTGCTTTATTCAAAAATATAAAAAAACTAGAGTATTAATAAAACAAAAATACGAAGAATTATTTCCGAGAACATTCATTTCAAAGTGAAAGACCTTTTTGCGTTTTTGTAAGTTAATTAAAATCCATGGTATCAGGTTAAAAACCGGCTTTTTAATTACAACTATTACTTTTATTAATTTGGATTTTTTCCAAAATGCCGTCCTGATCACTTGTTATCTGGTATTTTAGTTTTTCGCTAAATAAAATGTCGTTTTAGGCTCAATAATAAAACAAAAGACACCAAGATATTTTTTTATGTGAGAAGCGTATGTAAGTGAACAATGCACTTTGTCAGTACTTCAACCTTGTGCAGGTCAACGATTAGACTCACCGGTGCAACGTGACCACAATCCACGCGCAGCCCAATATACTGACAATTCGTCTAGACAGCATGAGAACTGCAGAGGTCACAGGTAGATTTAAGTCAGATAGCATTAAGGTAATTGACAATTAAGTTTAGTGTGGTCCGTAAGGAAAGATAGAACAATAAAGATTAGCTAAGCCAACCAAAATATTTCTTTTGTAGTTTAAATAAAGAGAAGTTTAACTTTTATATGAATTTAGAAGAATACAACGATACTGCGCTTGTTGCAAACCTTCTGAATAAAGGCGACATAAACAAATATTTCACAATAGAAACGGTTTAGTCAACACCAGCGACAAAACCACCTGGGTCATTGTTAACATGTTACTTTGGCGGTTAATGATTTCAAAGATTGAAAGAGTTCTTCAAATCAAGAATGACCGGCGCCATTCTCTGCGAAATGATTCATTTTGTTTCTTTATTTAATTCCCTCATACGTCCCTCCTTCTTTCTAACGAAGATAAGTACAACCCTTAAGGCAGGTTTCTATTTTATTGGGCCAAGAAAATTATTTTTTTTTTTCATATTCTCAATAATAATACTTTCAAAAATATTTAAAATATTTCCAAATCAAAATTCCAAAAATTGTCTGATTAACAGCCTCTTTCTTGCGGGGTGTCTCCTATTGGTGTTGGCTTGATTTGCACTTGCTTGGAACGCGTTTTTCTGGAAACGGCTTTGTTCAATCTGACCGAAGTTCTGTACAAATCCCTAATTATGCGATTTTTTTTTTTGCTTTTTTTTTCAAATGACCACCAGTCAAACAATTTTATAATTTGTTAATTCTAGTCTACTTAGAAGCAAACCTTTCTAGATTATGACAATGTATTTATTTATTTTTTCGTGGTTAAAATTGTGGCAGCTGCGAAAATAACCACGCCGCGAGCGTCGCCCAGCCGGCCCTCCCACCTTGTGTATCGATTATATCAATCTTTCAATTCTTTTCTATATTCAACAAAGTTTCCACTTTTCATGGCGGACAAGATAGAAACTTGCCTTAACCCCTTGATCCCCTAAAGGGATCAGTAAAGCCGTGATAAATTCCGAATTTTTTGTTTGCTACTATTACGATATTACTGAGGTTTCGTATTATTTCTTATCTTATCTTAGGACATGTCTCTTATGCCTCCAGTGATTGCTTAAACCCAAATTAATATTACTAAGTTAATTAACTTAGTTAATAACACTTTTAATCAAATCTATCTCTAAATCATGATTTGGTGATGATGCAACCCAAAAGGAGAAATGGGGAATTATGAATATTGCATTTTCAGGTAACAGATTTAATTATGAACTGAACTGTGCTAAAAAAAAGCATGGCATAGTATACTAAAGTGGCACTGACCACTGCTACACCAAAGCAGCGATAGCAAACACGATTTCTTCACGCCTGTTTGGAAATTAATGGTTGGATGCAAATAACGACGGAAAGTAAATTCTACTCGGAATGAGAACATACCGCTCTTTATTTCCTAGAATTATGTGTTCGAGTACAAATGTTTGTTTAGCATAATGGAAAACAAAAGTAGACCACATGATTAAATACACGCCTTGTGGTCCATGTGAAAACCAAGGGGTGAAGAACACATTCGAGGAGCTGATCAAGTGTAAAACGATGTAAACACCAGCAGGATCGGGAACAATTAGCCTCGATTTCTCCACCGCTCGTACTGAAATGAGGGTCCGAAGGTACGAAACAAAACTAATCTGTAAATAATGACAAATTGTGACTGATCTAAGGGGTTGACTGGAAAGATCAAAAATTCGATTTCGCCCGGGGCGTTGGGAACGTGCTACTGTTGCCACAGCCGCAAGCCCTCGTTTTGTGAACAGATGCGCCAAACTGAGTGGAAGGGACACCTACCCCTTTATTCCCAGCACCGGCATCATGTCCTGCTGGCCAAATGCAATTAACCGCCCCCAGGCCGATCGATAAGACTGTTTAAATTATTATCGCAACTTGTTATTATTTTTATTACATTCGGCTCCTTTGCACTTGAATCACCGTCTAGTCCTTCGGCGGCTTATCCCCGTAATCGTGTTTACGTCGAGGGGTGGTGACCGCGACTCGCTGATAATGTGGTTCACCGGCTCTATTTACGTGCGGCAAGGAATCGGAGCTAATACTCCGGCAGCAGTCTATTAATGCATCTATGGATTTCACCTCATTCGGGGTATGAGTAATTGAGGGAATAAAGTGGTCCTAATAGACGGTTACCATCCCTCTGTCCGCTCTGCACTCTTTTTCCGTACTCCAGCTTAAGATTAAAATAAATTTTTAAGAGCAATTCAATTTTGTCTTGTCCCTGGAGAATGGCAAAGTACTTTTAAAGAATTTTCATTTTTCGTGGCTTTTTTCAGTTTCTTTTTTGTGTTACTGTCGCATTTAGGGGAAATGTCTAAAGTGATACATCATCAAGCGAAGCATGAACCCGACGGGAAAAACTCGATGGCTTTCTTGAAAAAGGATTAGCCTAGATACAACTTCTGAGGGTCGAGTGAATTTGTAAATAGACTGACTTGAAAATTTGTTTTTAAGTTTAGATCTCATAAGCCCTGGATAATCGCTCATCTTTAAATTGACTTAAAAACTTTAAGAAACATATTTTAAATTCTAGTTTTAAGTAAGTCGTTACTTTGGTCACATTTAAATTACATTCTAAATATAGCGAAAATGTAAAATGAGAGCTAAAACAAAATTAAAGTACATACAGAATTCACTTCATACCTTAATGCAAGTTCTTTTTGTAATGCAAAAATCCATAGCCCATTAGAAATAGAAGGTAAAATAGCATTATATTTAATTAGGAAAAACATAATGAAAGAGCAAGCAACTCAAGCCTGTACTATTATTTTACAAAAAATATTAAGACTCTTAGACTTTCAAAAAAGAAAAAAAAAATTATTTCAAATGTTCTTATTTTGGTAATTGTCTAGAAGGGATCCACCTGTTTTGGGAGTTTAACAATTTTTTAATTACCCTTGTTAATTAATTAATAATTAAAATTTTCATGTTAAAAACGGTTTTGTTTTTGTTTATGTTAAAAATAATTATTAAGCCTTAGGAGCAAGAAAAAGCAAACAGTCCTCAACTGTGGCCCAGAACACAATAAAACATCAAAAAATGATTTTTGAATTCAGATTTAGGATACAAATTGCAACAAGTAAAACGTTTCATCAATTTTTCAAAATCAGATTTTTAAAATATTTTAAAATCTGTGAAATTTTAACATGAAATTGTCGAAGTTTAAGATTTGAATAATTTGAAATCTCAAATCTTAGTTAATTTCTTATGTACGTTTATGATTAATAAAAAAATTCATTTCGGCTTCGTTCGCATTAATTTCGAATTTAAAAATTTATTCATATTACTCTAGGTATTTTCAAAGTATAAGAAGCATTAATACTTTGGCTGAAATCAGAAGTGATGGGATGTTCTAAATCTCAAAATTATATCAGGTTTGATGTATCATAATAAACTATTGCTTAAAATTTTTATTTGACGAAATACTTGACGCCGGTCACGTAAAAGTACATTTTTTATTAGTTACTACTTTTTTGTGTTTTTTTTTCCTTTCTGGAATTTTACATACACAATTGTTAAAATGTATTCTTTAATGTTCAATCTCTCATCTTTTAAATTATAGATTTCCTTTAACTCGGCCGAGTATACACAACCGACTGATTTCAAAAGCCAATTGTTATTTTATTCCACTCGTTTATTTTATTTTAAATACAAGAGGAGGAAAACGCATTAGTAAAAATCATATTTTATTAAAACACACTAATTAAATATATTTCACTGATACGAAGAAATCAACTAATCAAACTCGGGTATGTCATACCCCACTCAATAATCAATATTACAATTTGTCACCTACGATCCTAGCCATTGCTAAAAATTCAAACCAAAAGCTTTTTTCAGTAAAAGAAAAGAGGCACACATTTGGAATGCTTTTCTCGAAGATAAAATTATTGATTGAAAAATCACTACATACATATTGGAATATGGGACTTTACTGCACACGTGGTGCAATTTTTAAATCATAATCTTGAATTGCAAAAACATAATTAACAATTGTTTATAGCCTTCTCCGTGATGAGGAATTCTGCGGTATCCATTGCCATTTGAAGAATTGTTACCCGGAACAAATCACACCAGTTGCATTTTAAGAAGCATACAAAATTGTAGTTTTTAAAAATGCTGGTTTTTTGAAATTCGAATTACTTCCGAAATGATGGCTATTTGAATTTCAAAGTCTGATTTGTTTTTTTTTTGTTTTCTCGTTATACAAAACTGTAATGTACCAAAAAGCCCTGCAAAAGAAACCGGATTGTAACCTAAAGTAGCCATGTGCGATCAAAACGATCGGTCAATTAGTCTAGGAGATGTTTTGGGTACCATTTTGAAAAATGCTATTGAGAAAAACGCGATCAGTTTGCTCTGTCTACGTATCTATGACTTTGGAGTTCCATATCTCTGCCAATTTTGCGAATTTCGAAATAAAATTTCCAGGGTATAATCGAATGATATCTTTTTTGGACCAGTGATTTATCAAAATCTCAACAAACTGAATTTTTTAATTTTATTTTAGAACGCATTTTTAGAATCACTGTCGTTTTATTTCGTCCGCACTAAGCATGGTTTTACCTGTGTAGCATGATTGATTGTATTTTATGAGATTTAAAATAGCATACACATTTTAACAAATCTATTCCACTCAAAGATATTGACAACAGTCGTAATTTTAATTTGATAAAAAGTAAAATGCTTGTTTCTCTGCAGAAATGTATCTAATAAAAAATTTTTAAACAGCAATTTGTATATTTTAAGAATGACTTCTATAGATAGAAAAGAAGTTCGCCATTAATCTCAAAAGGAAGTTTTCCTACTAAATAAAAAGGTGATTTGTCTTCCCTCATTTTGCCCTGGCTATCCTTACCCTTTTTAACTTCTCACGCCCGAAATCTTAAGGCAAAGAAATGCAAATGAAATAAATTATTGAGAGAGAATTCGTTAGGAATCAGGCTTAATGATATTTTTGCCGTCTGGAAGATGTCCGGGAAGGAGGTTAGCAATAATTAGAGGGGAGTACCGTTCCCGAAAACAAACTTCCATCCCTTTCAAGAACCCCAAATAACTTTGCAATCTAGTTTTTAACCTTTTTAAGAAATTACGAATTTTTGCATTTGCACAAGCTTGTTACGAATCAATTCCATTAGAATACTCCAGACACTCAGGTAGATAAACCTGGAATAGTATAAAAGAGCCCGGAATCCTTAGAGCTTTACAAAGACACTTTGTTCTCAAATCGAATAAAAAATTATCCTTCGCAGGTGGTCTGAGAGCAATTTTTCTATGAATAATTAAATGAAAGGGAATAGGAAAGAAGATGTAATACTTAGGTGGATTCAATCTCCTAATACTACTGCTACAAACCTTGCCCGACGAAGGTTTCTAAAAGTGGTCCACTCGCGGTACAGAATTCTTCCCTGTCCATGTTAATAATTTTTCGGTGGCTTTTATGAATTGCTACAGTCCCCCAGCATAAGTGTGCCAAATTTGGACAGTTTAGATTGGTGTCAGGTTACTGAGTGGGTGGGCTCAGGACATGCTCCCCTCGCACTTTTGTCTTGATTACGTAGTACTACACCCCTCAAGAAACCGAAAGGAGAAGAAAAAACTGCTCAAGAAAAGAAGGGTAGCCTCACAGGCAAAAAAAAAAAAAAAATTTAACGAAAAAAAAAATTCTTCCCGGGCAGGCGCCCTAACACCCTACAGTTGAGTGCTCCGACCGGTTTGCTTTATGAAAAGAACTCCCAAATTTGATAGGATAAAGTGGACGTGTCAGACACGTGTTATCTTCTGTAAAATTGTTTGAATTCAATTTAGGGTATCAAGTGTCAAAATTTCAATCATAAAATTTAACCTCGTTAACAAATCTCTCGTGACTAGTCTCAGTGCTCCCGACTTTAGATACTTTTTAGATTTTTTCTTGCCGATCCAATGAAAATTCGACCTCAATCATTGAAATAAGGAGGTTTATTTGATTTCAATGTCCTATAATTGATGTTCTGAAAGATAAATTCGGCTAAAATACACTTCGTTTTACTTACTTATTTGGATTTTCACAAAATAACAAATTACATTCACTTCTATTACAAGCATATCGAATATGGACAATTAAAAAATATTCTATAATGTAAAGGTTACCCTGTCTTGGTTGTATTTTTAGAATGGACTAATTTGTCCATTTACACGAATGAATTAGAATTTGAAAAAAATGTTTATAAACAGAGAAAAACTGGTAGGAATATTCCAAAAAGGCTTATTTGTGTGTAATATTTGAGAAGTGACGGCATTCCAGGAAATCAGTAGACATTGCTGGCTTTTACCTATCTCTACGTCCGCCTAACCATTCCAAGAAGGCGGCACTTTTAGACGTCACACTCGCAATGCTTCGTATTTCATCTCAATTTTTATGACATGTCTCCTTAGTCACAAAGCCCAGAAACATGTGGGAGCAAAAATTCAATTTGCTGTGACAACGTATCAAATTGAAGACGTCCAAAATGCAAGACGTATTTTGGAAATGGTCCTTAGTGGAAATATGAAATGAAATTAGAAAGGTGGAAAATTGGTTTTTACTAAAGTTGGTACACTCACACTGAGAAAAATTTTTATTTTGTTCAATTTTCTATAGGAATGATTATATAAAATTTGTTTGAGGTTATAATTTTATTAAAAACATGAACGTAAAAAAACGTATTAATCAAAATTAAAATCCAAGGTGGGACTAAAAGGGCGTTAAATATTATTAATCGTAAAAGACAATATACTGACTTAATAACTAAAAGTACATATATAACGATAAGACGTTGTAAATAAGTAAAAACACGAAGTACATTTCAGATTAAAGTAATCGTTCTAGAGTCCGATAGATAGATTTATAAAATTATCGTACTTAAGAGCCTGCATAGAAGTGGCGTTATCTTGGAAAACCTGTTTAAAATAAGCCATTCTTTAATTCCTTATAAACAATTTTGCTTTCAGTATAACAATGATATATAAGCTCATCAAATTCAAAAGCAACTAATACGAAGTGGAACGCAAGATGTTTTTAGAGATTTTTTAGATCTATTAGTGCTGAAAAATGATATGGCGTTGCTGAACATATTTGCATGAGGAATTCAGCAATTTGGAAAAGGCTCTTGGTAGATATGGCAAGTATGGAGTATTAGTTCTTTTTGAAAAAAGCAAATGATGTCAACCATTCTGCACGGAGATAAAATGCCATTTTAAACAATTTTATCTTATTGTAAATTATGCAAAGAAGCAGTGTATTAAAAAGAAGTCTTTAAAATAAATTTGAAATTTCTATCCCTTCTCGTTTAAAAAGATATTCAAGTTCACAATAACCAATTCTTTAATATTTCGTTCTTGGAACGAAATGGATCTTAGATCTCATTAACCGACTAATCAAATGAGGAGAATAGAAATTATTAAACAATAATTGTAATAAACTATAAAGACCGCTTTTTTGTAGTTATTATGAATAATATTCTTTATGGAAAAATGGAAAACTCAAAAATTGATGATGTCTGGAACATTTTTGCGTAACATGGGTAAATCGATTCTAAATGACGTTCAGTAATCCCATTGAACGTAATAATCCAAATTTATTTTGAATATTCTTAGAGCCTAAACAATCGAGTCCACTACGAGGGGCAAACATGCGGTAGCAATCACAGTCAACTTAAATTACCGCTCGGGTTCTAAAGTTCTTATAAACATTTAAATCTCTCGTCTGTCTATGAAAAGCAAGCTATTGGATACGAAGAACAAGCAACAATATGCGCCCTCAACTAACAGAATAATTAAAGGGCGGTAAGGTACTATTAGCGTAATAACTCTTTTCAACTCTTACTCAGGTGTTCATGTAAAAAAAAATCCTTCGCTTTCAAAGTGTAGTGGGTATTAATTATCCAACCAATCCATTAATGTGAAAAAACGGCCCAAGTTCTCAGTCAGCAAGAGATCACAAATCTAAAGTGATGTCAAATTATGTGTTTTAATTATCTTAAAAATATGAATATATCATTTTTGTATTCATTTTGTGTGTCAAAATCCAAGTTTCCAGGCACCCTAAAACATAAGGGGTTTGATCGGTTTTGATGATCGGTATTTAGGACGTAGGATTTATAACTAAAAATCTACTAATCTAAAATTTATAAAATTTAACATACAACTTTTACAATTCGGCCTTGTAGGCCAATAATTATAAAAATGGAAAAATGACTCGAGTCGGATCGAGTACGATCGTGCATGTGACAATTCGGGTAGCTTTGGTCTTGAATTGAGCATAAAAATTTGATGTTACCCACGACTATGCTTTCAAATCCACATAATTGTATATAAATTTTTCTTTAATTACGAATTGTACATTGGCATTCCACAGCTCAGATTATGGCATTCATTTGGAGTGTTGTGTAGAAAAAGAGGAAAAACCTCGGTGTCTGTCTGTCAGGCATTTTTCTCAGAGAATGGTGGTAGATAGTACCAGTCCAATTACAGACGAAAAATTGAATTTTTATTTTAGTGGACAATTTGAGAAGCGAAAGAAAAAATAACAATTTGTGCCCGTAATTACCTATGGTATATCTTCCGATTTTTATAATATTGAAGAAAGTTGTCACTGAAACGATCTAAACCTAAAACCTACTATAAACCGAACTTCCTCGAGTTTCATACTTCCTATGATGGCACTTAACAATGTCGGTTTTGGATTTAGAACTTCGTACCTGTCCGCTTAATTACCTCCATACAGATTTACAAACTGAAGCAATCCTATTAGTTGTAAAATCGTCATACGTAAAATGTCCTTCCAGGAAATAAACGAGCGTTGGTGAAACAGGGTCTAGAGTCATCCTTGTCACAAAAATACTTTCAAAAAGATCTAAAATCATCCTAGATTTGTTCCTAAAGCGGTTTACGAGATCATCTGTTCTTCCAAGGCGGGGATTTTCACTAGACAATCAGAACATTGTCTACTTAACACCCGAGCGCATTTGTTAATTATTTCCGAGACACTTTACCCCGTAACCAGCAGACCAAGAGACAGGGGGCAAAGAGAAGGAACTATCCAATTAGGGAGCTAAAGTTTCACATGATGCAACCACCCCATGGTTAGCACTCGTATCAAGATCGTCATTCTGTCCATTCTAAGTCGCTCGAGAGCTTTTTCTGCACTTATGCACTTACTTCCTGTTTGCTCGAGCGTGGAGTTAATTTCACAAAGCCCTGGAACGAGGCCGCCGTCGGGGGCGGGGACTAGGAGGCGGTCGTAGACAAGTGGCAAATACACAGAAACTAACGAGAAAATTTCACAATTTAACACTTTGGAGCACCGACAAGAGTAAAACACCTCCGGGGCGTAAAACGAGAATTTCCTCACTTGGCTCAAGTACGTAAAACTTGCAGTAATTAGGGAAGAGGCCGAGGCGGAAAGTTCTTTTCCACACGGGGAAGTGAATCGCAGCGTTCTGTTGGCTCGCAAAATGTTTAAACAATCATCGGATTAATCCTTTTTTACCTTTTTTTACCTGCCGTATGCTGGCAACGGTCTTTGTCCCTTCTGCGCAAGCACTCGGCCACTTCAGAATTTTGCAATTATTTTGTTTGCGAAACGCTCGGCGCTAGGGTTCAATCGGAGCAGTCGTTGGGGTGCGCACCCCTGCACGAGACGCTACTCCTTTTAACAATGTAATTCGCAAGATGTTTGCTTTGTCGGCAAATACGTTTACAAAACAATTATGGAACTGATCGCCGGCATTCGAGGACTCTCGAGACCAGTTTAGAGCTAATTTTCTTTTAAAAGAAATTTATTGTTTGCAGATCATTAAAGCGCACTAGATTTGTTATTAGCCCTTATTAGGCACAACACCAGAGTGCTACATTCCGTTTCCATACATGGGAACAGACCGAAGAGAAGTCCACCTCAATTTTTTTTGTTTTAGAAACTTAAGGTTTATTAAATATGAACAATTTACTTTTAGAAAGCATCTTATTACTTATCCTGTACATTTTTGAACTAGAAAAAGGTAATCGTATCTAGAATTGAGATCCTAGCTTTTTCAGAATCAACAAATGCATTGAATCGAACTCCTCGGATTTTTATAAAACTATGAAAATTTAGAGTGCCTTAAGATAGAAGAAGTACGTACAGGGAACCCTCGCATAACACGGCACTTTGAGAACACGATTCTCGTACAACATTTAAAAACTACATATTTTTTGGCTTACCTAGATTCGTTTAATGCGGTTTTGCTTAACACGCGTGTTAAACAAGGTTTACCTGAAACAATTATTTCCCCACAGAATTTATACGCACTCAAAGGCACAGTTTCTCAATGTTAAAAACTTTTGGCAGTTGTAGTATAATTTACAAAAATATGACCATTACTTCGTACTTTCAACAAAATGACAACCGAATAATTCAAGGATAAATAATTTAAAAGATCTTTTGCTCAAACATTTCGAAAAGCTTATTATAGATTTTTGTTAAAAAGATAAAGGTTAAACCATAATCCTTCTTAAATTACCTGCAAATCTCAAGATGGAATGGGTGTCGTTTTTAATAGTTGTGGTTCCACAGGATGTATACAGAGGAAATTGCGTAAAAGTCGTATAGTCGCATATTTGTTTCAACAGCCCACCTTGAAAATGCTTCCTTAAGGAGCAACAGGTAGTTTTCTTGTTTTTATTTATTGCGCTGTAACTATCTTAATAAGTACCCTATAGGCCTCGCAGTGTCATATCAACTAAAAAACACTCTACACACATTCCTATGAATTATTTGTAATTTTTCTGCTGCTGCCTTCGAAGACTCTAAAGGTATACTATAACTTAATTCATTTCCTATTATTCACATATTTCCAAATTTTAAAATGCTAAACCTTAATTTGTATTGCAACTCCTCTAAAAATTTAAACATTTTAGTTAGACCCCACATTGCGCAGTATTTTAATTTTTTATGCTATGCAAAGTTTCAACTGTTTCATTTGACACCAAAAATAAGTTAGTTCTTTACGCTCAAAGTGAGACTAGAGAGAAAATATGAGGGTGGTCTTAAACTTATTCCCACGGCTGAAATATATTTCAGGGGGCTCTATAGGGTTTGTACTAGAAGACTGCAGGTTTTAAGTAAAAACGCATATAAAAATCGTTTTCCTAGGTTAAAGATTTTTTGAAAATGAATTTTTAAATATTTTGATTTATAGACCAATTGCGAAGGAGCCGATGTCAAATAAAAATTTGTTTATTATGAAAATAAATAAATAAAGAGAATGCAAAGGTAAAATCCATTGAAGAATTGTGTAAATTGCCTTGCTCACTCCTTACCTCCAAAAACATAGTTGCAAAGGTTTCGTAAAAGAAACACCGAAATATGGGAAAATAGGAACTAAAAAAAAACTTTCCATATTTAAAATGAAACTGGAGTTTTAAAATCAGAAAAATGTCTAAAAATCTGTTTTTCTGTGTTTTACAATTCCAATCATAATATTTTTATCCGCTTTCTTTATTTTAATTTGGAAAAATAATCCTGAGGAAAAATTGATAACACTTGATCAGAATTTCTTACAAAAAACATCAAACGACACTTTTGATATGCAAAATTTTTCGTTTAGAAATTATTTTCGTGTTACAGAAGGTTTTGTGCGCCTCTTATACGCACAATACGCACATATGTACATAATATAAAGTACATAATTTTACAATACCTACATACTAAATATATAGCCCAACTATAAGAGTTTGAACACAATGCTTTACAATCGGGCATCCTTCGATAATTGGACACCGCCTTGCAGAAGAAATACCCCATTGTAATTTTCTTTTGAAATGAAATTCTAACTTACCTGAACACGAGCCTCTGTTAAATTAATTTTCATTGCTAAGTCTTCTCTTGTGAACACGTCTGGGTAGTGAGTCTGGGCAAAGGCAGTTTCTAACTCCTCCAGCTAAAATTATCACAGTTGTTAACTTAAACAGTTTAAATGAATCTAGTTATTTGCGGTTTACCTGTTGAAGTGTAAACGTTGTTCTATTTCTACGCTGTTTTCTCCGTACAAAGGTTTCATCGTGGATGGCAGGATGGTAGGTATAACTAGTATCTGAAAACAAAAAAAAAACTGATAAGTAAGACTGATCAATATGATATTCCTTTTAAAAATATTTTGATGTTAATTGTAATGATAAATTATTTGGGAATAGGCATTACGGCGATTTTTGAATTTCTGTCTCAGAAAATCAGTAACTATGCGTTTAAAATATTCGGTGTACTATTTTTGTAAAGTTAAGACCATTTCATTGCTCATTATTGTGGTAAAAAATAATACTCATTAATCCTAAAATATTTTCAATTTAACTTATTAATAATAAACTCTACTTGATTCTTTAATTACTTCCGAATTTTAATGGATTATTAAGCCCGCAGTTGGACCCATGAAGTGAAAAATGAACAAAAAATGTTAGGCAAATGCTATAATTAACATTTAACTCCTTGCCGTCTTGGCTTATTTCAGTACAACAAATTTATAAATCGTAATATAAAATATTTGCGATAATTGTAATAGCTTTAAACTTTTAAGCAATTGATTAGAAATCGGGTTCAAGAAAGTATCTCCTCAAAGTACAGAGGTTTAATTTTCAGCTTTTTATTTATTTATGAATCACTTTAATTAAAATGCGAACGAAATGGAACTTTTAAAAATAAAATAAAATTAAAGTGAAAATTTCATTTTGTACAAATAAAATTTAATATTTTAAAGTTTCAATTCAATTTTTAAAATTTAATATTTTAAAGTGTTTTAAAATTTATTCAAATTAAAATTCAGTTTTCAAAAATTCTAATTAAAGTGTTAGATTTTGTATGCAAATTTGTAATAAGGACGAAAATTCTTTAGCGTTGCAATGAATGATTAAATCTTGGACGACATGAACAACGTGGGGAAATATTCAAAACTTATTTCCAAAGTGAGTGCTGTGTTACCGAAATAGTGCGAATTTTAAAATGAATTTTCGGTCGAAATAATGAACCAATCGCGCCTGCCGCTGATTTGACGCGGTTGGACTTTTTTTTTTGTTAGACGTCGTTAAGGATCGATGTTAGGCTGAGAATCCAGAGAGATTTAGGCATTTAAGCACAGGATTGATCGAGATATTCATGAAATAGGGCCGCAAACCATCGAAATGCAAAATTGGGTTGATAAGATGGCACTGCCAAGCCAGCCGAGGCAGCCACTTGAATGAAATTATATTCCATCACTACCCTTTTCAATAACTCAACAAACTTTGAAAAATGTTCAAAAGTGTTTATTTTATAAAATAAAACAAATGTTTATCCTTTACAATAAGAGTCAACATGAATATAAAATTGCAAATTCCACGTCTATGTCCAGAATAATTGATCACCATCTTATTGGAACGCACAAAGTAGCCCGCACAATGGAACAGAAAATCTTTTAGAGATCCTTTAGTTTATAAAGTTGAAATAATTCACTGATACGATCAATAAAATCAATACTGCAATACACAATGTCCTTTTATTTATACATAGGTATGTACACAACGTCGAATTATTCATTAATTTTATTGATCTTAATTCAAAACAACATTTGAAAATATTTCTCGCTTCTAAAAAATTAGAATTAGTAGAAAATTTTATTGAAGAAAATTCGATTAGGTTTTTATTTCGTTTGAAATAAATGTCAATTTCGATATTACTTCCAAAATAAGATACCCTTAGATCTTGTAAAGTATGCACCTTTCAAGAAGAAAAAAGACATGGTAAAAAGCCAATGATGAAAGTAGTTTTCATAAACAATTATAGCAAGTTTAGTTTCTATTCAGAAATATTCCTCATATATATATAATTTTTTTTGATTTGGTTTTTGCATAAAGATATTTCTTATAATAAACAAAAAGTAGTTGATTAATATGCGATATGAAGGGTATTTTTATTCTTTATAGCTTTTCCTTTTATCATTCAAAAACTGGAATTTGTATGGAAGCTGCCACTATTTCTCAAGTATTGCAAACTAAATAAGTAGGTGAAGAATAAGCAACTTTGGGAAGGTGCTAATTGAATAAGAAATGCTTGCTTGTAAGTCCAAAGATGGCAAAAGTTTGTTATACATATGAGTTCAAAGTTCTAGTTGTTTGGCACGGAAGTGTTTATTAATTTTCAACATAATATGGTAAACTACCGTAGAAGAATCCATTGGGATGCAGCAGGAGACCATCGTCACCTCATAATGGAATATGACAAACCCTTGCTGTCAAGAGTAGCAGTGATAATCTGCAAGAACAAGGGATTATGGGCACGAGATATATCATTGCGTTGGGGTGTGTGTCTATGCATGTGCAGGGTATTAAGCCCAAAGCTAAATGCATAAGTAATACACTAGCAAGGGAGAGACAAACACACTTACGAGCACTTGTACCTGCGTAATATGCACTTGAGAATTATCCTCTGCAGGGACTAATAAGATAATCTGGGGATGTAACTGCATTATGTGAAATGTTAAAACTATTAAGTCATATGTAATTTTGCCGCATGTATCCTTTGAGGTACTAACGACTAACGACGACTTACCAGCCCAACATCAGAGTTATTCCAGAAAGGGGCGGGAGTGTGTCTTTTTGCACTCACTACGACTCTAGAAAGTCCAGGAGACTTAAGTATTCCATTAAAGTCACCCAAAGGAGATTATTCGGGATTAGAGCACTTGAGGAAGTTTTCCTCACACATGTGTAGTTAATTTAGCCTCCCGTTGGAACAAGAGGACACTATAATGTTGACGAGACTAGAAGTTCATTAATTAGAGATGGCTCTGGGATCAGTACATCTAAAAAATTCATAACTAAACGAAGACTCAGGCCCATTGTGGTATATTAAGACCTTTTGAAATGGTTTGAAACTGTCTAAAGCCGTTCGAACTGGACAGCGGCGCATGCAGTAGGACCTTCTGGCGGAGATAACGTTAACACAGGCCCTGAGTATTTCCCTCCCGATGGTCAGGCTCATGACAGCCAGTTCTTCCTTTGCATGATGTCCATAATTCAATTTCTAAATAGCCCGAATAACTGTCATTAAAGGATTCGAGCTCCCCTAAGATCGGTAATCGAATTTCTCCTATCTTCCGTCTTTCAGCACCATGATGGTGGCTCGCCACCCTTCGTCGGTCATTAGTACGCTTCCATTTTGAAGGAAGGTGTCTCGACTTGTAACTAAGCGTAATTCTTCAACATGTATCTCGTTTGAGACTCCCTTTGATTGCATTTAATTTTATCCTCTCTAAATATTGACCTGCTCAGACAGCTTCCCCTTAGGCATTCGTAGGAGGATCTAGACGAGAGGGTGGAGCACAAACCCGTCCTGATTTTAAAAAATCCTGTCACACCTTCTCAGGCAATTGAATTTGTGATTATCTGCCTTGGGAATTTTTCATCTCCGTTCTGGGCCAATATTGAAACTTGAACCGAAATTAAATTTAAAATGCAAAGTAACCTCCACGTGATTTGAAAGTGATCCCAACGTGATTTGAACTCAATAAGTGGGTCTCGGATTTCAAGTAGATTTCGATTTGGTAATAGATGATAACATTTGCCTACTATCTCCCTTATTAATATTTTATTCTATGTAGTCTAAAGTTATACAGAGTAACCCTTTGTTTTTAAGTAATATTTCCATTTACTCATATACTTTTCGAATATACACGAGTATTTTGAACAGACTTTGCATAGCAAAGTGAGCAGCGAACCGTAGCTTTCGTGTATTTGGTACTTTGGTTACTTTTATACATTTACATGTTTTTTAAAAGATGTTAGACAATATGTCACGATTTCAAACGAATTTTTTTCTGCAGATTTTGAATTCGAATATGAAGATGATTTACTGAGTCTAATTTCTGAAAAAGAATTTTGATTCGAAAACTTAAAATAATTAAGTTTATACTCTTTTTAATGTTTATAAAATATAAAAAAAATCGTTTACATTAACTTGATATACAACCAATTTATTTAAACAATCTATTTTTAAGCACTTTCCGGATGTTTCCTATAATATTAATTAAAATTCTGTAAAATTTGATGGCATTAATCTCTTATCATACAAAGGTTTTAATTAAATGTAGGTTAAAAATTCTCCTTATCCAATTTCAAATCATCTAAAGAACATAAACATTATCACGAAAATATGTTGACAAAATCAAAACAAACAAACAAACAAACTGCTAAGTTTTAACTATAGAAGGAAAGTACAAACATTTAATAATTTATTAAAATACTAAAGCGAAAAAAAACATTTTAATAGGTTTAACTACGTATCGTGATTTATTCGCTATCTCTTGACTACAGATTAGATTTTTATAAGAAAGTTCTATGGATCTTAATTAATTTTTCAAATATCTCAATATGAAAAAAAAAACCTAAAATATATTCATTTTCATAACGATACATTTTTATAAACGTACTTAATTAAATTTTCTGGGACACCACACGCAGAGAAACCTTTTGGCTTCCAAGCTCATTATCTGCGGATCTGTTGAAAATTATTCCAATATTGAACAAAAAATATTGACACTTAAAACTATTTTTAAATCCTACTTTTGTGAAAAATAGAACCATAACTCTTTCTTAAATTATACATCAGCAAAAAATGGAAACTTTGAGAGGAATATAAGCATTTATTACTCGGAAAATCAGAATCTACTTTTTGTGAATAAAAATTTTATAAAGTCTTTAAAAGGACCTTTCTTTTCCTGTTTAGTATTGTAATTTATTATAATTCAGTTCACCAATGTATCATATTGACCATCATTAATCATTCTAATTTCCGTTCGATTTAATTTATATAATGAGTCAAATAAACAACACTAAGAACTCGTTATGAGAATTGGGCTTGCCATGTTTTTATTCACTAAACAAAATGATGCCTCTAAATATACGGACAGACAACAATTCAAGAATTTCATCTGGAAAATAGAATTAAAGGCGGAATTATATTTAATAATTCAAGTCGGATATTTGAAACACAGTCGAATTAGAGATGGAGTAGATGGGCCGGCCGGGGGTAAAGAAAAAACAGTAGTGAACTTGTTACGATTCAAAATTTAAATCCTATTTGGGCCAGGGCCTTAGAAGTACTGATTGAACCTCCATTCATGGATTATTCACGTAAAATAGGAAATTAATTTCCCATCCGAAAATTTTTAATTCCGAAATCAGAAAATCCGCTCAAGCTGAAATCGAAGGGAGCAGCGATAAGCGGATACCAGCAGGAGCAGCCAATCGCTTGTTCAGGTAATCGACCCAGGTGAATAAAATGTTCGGATACCGACTTCTTCCACGGCCATTGGTATAACCTTTTGCAAGTTGATCTTACCAGGAAAAAGCGGACGCCTTCTCCAGAAGCTGCTAATTTAGAAACTCTCCGGAGAAAATTATGGTACGCTCCAAAGGCAGGACTAAAGGCACGGACACTTTGGGGAGCATTAGCGGAAGATCAAATTCCACTTTAATTTGTGTAATTTTTCAATTAACACAAAATTTGTCTTTAATTATTCATACACCCCCGAGAATATCCCTCGAAGCATGCATTCCCATTAGTCCCTTCAATTAAGGCCGGTAACAGAAGGCATTTCTAACACCAGGTCGTTTTCGGAAGGGATCCAGCCTCGTAAGGTCCTGCTGCCGGGTCGAGCTGTGTGCGTATGAGATAAACATGTTAACATGAAAAAGCAGGGCAATTCCCAAATCGTCGTAAGCTAATTATCCCTAATCCCCATTTTACGGGTTTATGTGTGCACACACACCAACAACCGTATCTGCCTGTCTGTCCGCTCCGGGATCAGATTTAAGGCAAAATTCTGGTGGCCGCAAGATGGCATGCAAATTCCTGTAGAGGCCCTGGACCACGTCATACGATCTAGAAAGGATTTGGGAGTTTTTCAAAGCTGTCCCAAAGAACTTAATTTGGTCAACTGTCAGCAGCTGCCTCAACAAATTTTCTCCAGGGAATTTGTTTGCTTTTGGCAAAATCTCTGCTACTGACGAGATGATGCCACCGTTTGCTACCTGTCTGTCCCCAGATGCTTTCAGGTAGATAGACTGACTTCGTGTAGATTTGTTTCTAATTAGTGCACAGGTGGACGGTAAGTTGGATTTCGAGGAGAAATATGATTTAGTCGGAGCATTTACGGCCAAATGTCGACCTTTAGTGCTCCCGTCCAAAGGATCAAACACAGTTACGGATTTAGACTTTATGGTAGAATGGGATTTCGAAAGCTTTATAATTATCTGATTAACTGTCTAACAGAATTACCTGAGTTTTCTTTATGAAAGTGGTCTGAGTCAAATCACTTCTAAAGAATAAATTATATTGATTTCTTTTTATTTTTCAAGTAGGATATGACTTTTCAAATGTACTTCGCAAAAGTGCTGAGTGATTTTTGGTATCATCGTTGGATTTGTCATACTAGTGTAGTCAATTCCTACATATTCCCCATATAAGCAATTTACAGGATCTGTGTTGAACTTTGGGGCAGGAATAAGATTAGTTGTTTACATGCTTTACTACTTTAGTCCAAAACCCATCTCTGTATATATGAACTAATTAGTGAATATTGCTCGAAAGCTACTCCAAAATCAACAACGCATACCTCGTATGCCATTTTGAACATATAAAAGGCTCTTGTTATTCTACATGAATTTTATTAAAAAAAGGACGTTTGTCTAAATATTTGGATGTTTGTAAGAGGTAATCTCCAAAAGTACTGAACCCATTTTCAAAATTCGTTCACCATTGCAAAGGTAATTTAATCCATTAACAATTGTCCTTAATTTATAAATGTTTTATGTAATTTTTAAATAAATAAAATTGCTTCCCGAGAAGTGAAATAGAACGCATAATAAATATAATTATTTTCTGTGCACCTATAAAAAAAAAACTACTGAGCGAATTTGGTTGAAATTTGTACGTTCATAAGTTAAGACTCCGACTTCATAAAGAATATCCTAGGGGTGATACAAAGGTGTACATTTCAGCAATATGAGACCGGACTTTATAAAATAAGTTGGAATAAATTTCTCAAAGTCTGGGTTGCATTTAATACGAATGTGTAACTTAAATTCGCACCTATCATTAAGGACTTATTAGAGTAAAGAATAGTATACTAGATTTATGGACAGAAAATCGTGCACTCTAATCCCATGGAAGTATTAAGTATTCCTTTTTCTATTTTTTATAATTTTTGCTTCTTTTCTTTCTATTTACGATCCCGTGAAAGTATTATCCAATTATAAACAAGGATACCACTTTGATTCTTTTTTTTTATGAAACGTGAAATCTAAGCGCACAAAATCGCCGATACAGCTAATGAAAAAATATTGCACATAGAGCTCGAATTGTTCTCAGTGTATATGCCATTTCGTATTATGGCTTAGAATTGAGCAAACACCAAAAAATATAAGAATTTTTATTCACAAATCATTTACTGCAACAGTAGAATTTTTTTCAATCTGGTGAAAAAAGCTAAATTAAAATAATTTGAAATTATTTATTTTACAGAATAATTACCAAACCGATCAACACTTATACCTTATTATTCTGAGTCAGTGTGTTGTCAAAAAATTCAAATTCAGTTTAAATCCGTGAAGCGGCTTTATGATATAAAAGTGACTATAAAAATCTGCAAAGCAATTCTACTAATTAATTTTCGAATAGGATACTTTTACTAGTCGGTGAATCACCTAAAACAGTTTTAAAACAAGCCATTGTATGTAAAATATTTGGAAAGGAATGAAATATGCTTAGAGAGACTACGTTTGAAGAGTTCTTTACCTACGATTCTTAGTAAAGACTTGTTTAGAAAATAAAAACTAGAATATGTACAAATTGAATAATAATTCTAGTGTTAAATCGATTGCTTTTATGATATTTTTTGAAAGTATGCAATTCTACTTAGTTGAAAAACAAATATTTTTCATGTTCTATACTAATTACAGTAGTAAATTACAAAAATGTCTATTTTTAGGCCACCTTTAGAATGTGTAAATGAAGTCAAAAATCAACTTTGTTTCCACGTCATCATGCTGGGTATAAAATGAAAGCTCATTAAGAGTAAGAGTTAAAAAATACATAGGATTTTCTTCAAAATGTCTTAAAAGTTCCTGTCCTCATTCAAGATTTCGGGAAATGTCGTTCAAAAAAAGTACAGTTGATGGCAAGCTCTAGATTGAAGAACTTACTATGGACAATCTTTTGTTGTGGTTACGTAAAACCAATCGATCGTTCACGCATCACGTAGTATTCCTTATATTATTTTATTATTATTGTTTAACAATATCTTGACCTAACGCTATGAATGATTTGTGTTTATTCCGTACAGTCTGAAATTATATTAGTTTGGAAAACCTCTAATTTTATTGAATTCCATGAACCTACCAAGTAATAGAAGATAATTTGATTAAATGCATATTTTTCCCTACTTTAAAAAATCAATAGTGTCCCACCAAGGAGCTAAATCTCAGAATTCCATAGAGGCCGGCGTCCAAGGGAAAACTGAAATTCTTCATCGCTTGCAATTGAAATGTACTCGCCGACCCGATCATCAATCTTCCAACGCGAGTACTGGGCAATTATTGAATTGCTGAAGGCATTCCTTACCGGCGCCTACGTCTCTCTGTCGTTAGGTAAGGTGAATATAGGCGGCAAAATTCGATATGTGAGATTATTGGCAACAAAACCATGAGGATGGAATGAAGGTGCGCTACGTTCCATCTTACTCTGGAATTAATTCAACGGGCATGCGAAATTTGCTGTGTCCCATAATCAGTGCACTTTCTGCATTCCTTCGGAACAATCGATCGTCATTTGAACTTTTCCCGATCAATTGTTTCCAGGTATCAAACAATTTACAGTCTGGCTGTGAGCCGGCCCTACAAACAATACTACACAAGGAGGATTTAATTAAGTGAAAGGCTTAATCACGTCGGAAATTTTCTCTAATTCAAAACCGCCCTGTAATAAATGTAATTTAGGAATTAGCACTAGTCGTGAAATCAAAGCCAATTCCTCAGGTAAAGCCGTAAAAATGTAATCTGGCAAAAAAAAAAAAAAAACTGTCACTGCCAGAGGTCAGAGTGTTACTAATTAAAATAATTTAAAAGCAACGACATTCAATATTTAAGCGTAAGCAAAAAATCCGATAATTTCTGAGTGCGTGTGTAAAACACACTCAATTTGCATTTTAATTGGCTTTAATTAAAACATGCGAAAAATGTAAGAATTTGCAGCAAATGGACCGACAGGCAAAGGCTATGCCTAGGATTGTCGCCGACAATTTAATGAAACATTTGTAAATTTTACATGGCGTGAAATGCACGGAAATGTGTCAGTGATTTTACGCTATGATGAACGAGTTTTTTGCTTTCATCTCTCCACCGCTTATATGCGAACTTTTAAAATGTTTTTCAATTCAATGCACAGACTTTTTCCTAAATTGGAAGTTTTGAGAATTTTATTACGAGTTGCAGACGAGTTTTTGCATTGAAGTTGGAAAATATGAATTTAATAATTTCCAGTTTTGCTCTCGGTTATTTTCTGGCTTTTAAGTTACACAGATGAGAAATAAAAAGCAGTTTTACCGGTAAAACATTCGTAATTTTACATAGGCAATTTAATTATATTTCATATGAAATCATTTGCATGTTTAGTAAAAAGAATACTATGAACTGTAGAATGGTATTAGATCCTCCTGTGATCGGTTAAGAAACTGTTGAAAAACGCCGACTGATTCTTTGCACTCAGAGGAAGATCATACCATAAATTCGGTACTTTTACAACGTGGTTTAGAAAATGCGGAAATTCTCCTACAACGCGGTTTCGCTACAATGCGATTATAACTTAAATACTATACTTGTTGCTTTTAATTTTTCTTTGACCACTAATCTTGAAATCCTGTTTTTTTAAGTTTTTATTTTATATTGATTTTTATTTAAGTTGATTAAGAAGTGTTTCTATGTGCATGTAGCTAAGTCGTTAATTCACAATAAATAAATAAAAAAAACCAAAATATTGCGCAATGAGAGGCAAGAATGTAATCCCAGTTTTTGTATAAAGTTGGTGTCTCCTTTAAGACGATTTCCCATAGCGTGGTATTTTCATGGAACGTATCTGCCGCGTTGTAAGAGATTTACTTGCACTTGCTTTTCAAAAGCAGCCACTAGTTCCGAGACAGAGCATTAAGAGTTACGTCTTAGTCTCTGAGAATTCAATGCTCGTTTGATGCTCATAAAGATTTTTACATTAACAGCATGTCAATTTAACAATCAAAAATGTTAACTATTAATGATTTTTTTTTTTATTCGAAAGGGTTACATTGATATAAGTTTCTTAACTTTAGAAATTATTCTAAACGTGTAAATTTGAGACTTCAATTTCATTAGCGCTGTTTTATGTCTTCGAATGAATTTAAAATCAAAATCCATAGAATGGATCAAATAATAATCCTTTTTAAATCGTTACAATGTTCTTGTAAAAGATGCTAATCTAATACCACTAATTTTTCCAAAATTAGAATTTTACTAGTTCCATAATATGCTTCCAGCAATATCTCAAAAGCCACATAAAACTTAGAATCCCTAAGAAAAAGGCGCTCAAATACGCCGAGAAATACTTTTGTGAAGTATTCGACTATTGTTGATCAATTAAACCTTTCAAAACCACTCTTCACAAGTTTCACCAACTTTTTGGAACCACCGTCATAGCACAGTATGATATTAAAAATTTGTTTCAAAAAACAAAAAGCCAATATAACTGATTTCATATTCTGAACACAATAATTAATGAAAATGTTTTTAAATACACGTTCTTGTAATCTTAAGGGGCTTTTATTTTTATATTTAGTTGTTCTGAAATATCAAAACATGTTTTTAATTATACGCCAAGCTTCAAAATGGAACCCTGAGAATTGGACGGCAAGCTGTTGGAAAATGTTTAGACGAAGACAAAAGGTTCAAGAATAGCAGGCTAAACTCGCAACTTTTGTTATTATTATTATTATTATTATTATTATTATTATTATTATTATTATTATTATTATTATTTTTAAATGCTTCACAAATTTTATCTTTTTTCGCAAAACGTTTCATTACACATTAAATTGAAATTTTTGTTGTATAGCAGTTGTAGAATTTCTTTTTTAATTGCCTTATTGGTTTGCTAAATAATAATTATAATTATATTTTCGGATGAAGTCTTATTCGGATATATATACTTATAACTATAAAAACTGAATTAAGCTAGGGTAATAGTTTGTGTACTAATTTGTTGAAATCCCCACCTCCCAGTATGATAACGACCATGGGAGGAATAAGAGATCTGTGTAACACTTGTACAAAATTTAGAAATTTCCATTAAAATATCTTTCTGTAATCATTAATCATTAAAAATTTTACTTGAGAAAAAAAAAAATACAATATAACATTTAGGACTGATGAAAATCTGATAATATTATATAAATTGTTCCTTACATCAATTACAGATGCATCTCCTAGTCTCTGTCTGAATGATAAAGGCATCCGCCTATTATAAATTTTATTCTACGGGTATAACATACTTTTTCCTATCTACGTGGTATACTTTTTAGATTTCCTTTCAAATTCTTTGATTTAATATCCCTAATGATGGGTTGGTAAATATTTTTTTTTTCAATCATAATATGCTGTTTCGTCATTTTAAATTCCCCAAAAATGTCTTCGTTGTTAGCATCGATCAAAGTACTTTGGTCTCTACAAGGGAACGTATAAACACACAACCATAAACCACCTTTTAGTTTGGGAGGATAAAAAAGTGGACTCGGATATACTACACTACTAAGAGGACTGGAAATTAATTTGTGTTTTGCTATGGTATATGCAAAATTCTATTCTAATTCTACTCGAGGCAATTCCTATTGAATACAATCAATCATGAAGTTGCGATCCCCGTTGAGGATCTCCAAAGGTCGACACCGTAGAGTACCGTCTCAATCTGGCTCTGTGGCTCACCCAAATAGAAACGTCCTCGCTTTTCTATTATTATCACACATGTCGGCTGAGCCACCCACGTTCCGCGGCCGAACTTAAATGCAATTTCCCTTTGCGGTGTCTGATAATGGCGAAACTTCTAATTCGTTAACAAATTATGCAGTTGATACGAATGCATTTTATCAGCGCGCTCAGATGCAGTTAAGACAATCAACGGGCCTACGAGGCCTACGGAGTGCAGTATCGCGCAGAGTCTCGATTACCTTTCGGAAAATTGAATAATTGCGAGGCTCATGTGGCGAGTGGTCATATTAAGCGCATTAGACTGGCTAATGTGTCGCTGCGTGAGGCAAACCATTACATTATGCATACGGGCAGATTACACGGCTGCAGAGTGCAGATTGCCATTACATTGTCTATCTGTCTCTGCCGGACATTGCGCTTCGGACGCGCCAGCTCCGTGCACCGCGAAACGTGACAAGGTCGTTAGCTAGTTTTGAAAAATCTCGTCTGGTTGATTTATGGTCATTGCTCATCCTGCCTTGTTTTCTATAAAATCTGCAATTTCCTATGCTAATTCTAAATTCTAATATCCTCCGGCGCAGTTTTCGTAAAATCGGAGTACGACAGTGTGCCTTTCTTGACCGGTCGCTGACGTTCGCACTCAATGAATGAGGACCTTTTTGGACGTTTTTCCACTCAAACTGTCCACGCTTCCACCACGGTGTGCTATTTCTAGACCGCACTGCAGAACCAATTGTAACCGGTCATAAGAAGACTCATAAACTGGGATGATGAGCATGGTCAAACAATTTCATATAAATTAGACGAAATTGAATTTGATGCCGTCAAGAGGCATAAACAAATGATGTCATCAACTTTGCTAAGCCGGCGGTCTGCGGCGGCTATAGAGTTAATTTAAATTAATATGGTACTACAGCGGAGTCTATAACTCAATAAAAGGCCCAGAAACCGGCCGGGAACAGCTGGATCTAGTGCGTCTTGGACATTTTCAATATTAGATAAAATCTTTATACTGGACCAGCTGTTGCTTTTCGGGGCGGGCCCGATTCACTTTCGAGATTTCCGAAAGAAATCGAGAAGCCGCTCGAATCAGTCCGGACGCAAAAAAACACTGTTGTGTTCTCAATCAGAATTAAGATGTTGACGAAGGGTGTCGTAATTGCACAGGAATCCTATCGAGATGACAACTTACTGCACCCTGTTAATTGGTTACTTGTCTTAGATGGAACAAATATCTTGGGGCACTAGCATTCCTACTTCTAATTAGTTTAAATGTTTCCCTTAATTGAATGAGAATCGGAACGGCAATTTCCATTATATGTTTTTGTGTGCCTTTGTAAAAAAAAATACCCTATGCGTGTTGTTCTTTTTTACGTATTATCTTTGACGTATCTATCGCAACTATTGAAGTAGATATAGGTCCCCTTCCTCGTTGAACGGGTAAGAGTGACCTGAATCGACTCTGATGTCATCTCCTAAAAACTTCATTACAACCCTTACCTGAACTTTGAGAGCTCTTTTCAAAATAGATAACCGAGATTTCAGAATATTGCGTGTGTTATTTTTTGACAGCCATCGAAAATCCAGGTCATTCTGATCCTAAATGTGACCATGCAAGAAAATTTGATTTTGGCCCCAAAAATTTTAGTTGTTTTCTTTACTTTTATATTGAATTTTGTTCAAGAGAAGGCAAGTAAAACTAGATAATCAATTTTTTAACGAAATTATACCTTCATATTTCAATAAAAAATGCCCTTTACGAAACGCGTGTTTTGTACCTTTCATAGATTAAAGTGTCGTATATGGAAAGAATTTGATCAACAAATCTTAAAGTGTTAAAAACCTATAGGTATTTGTATTTTGAGATTTAATTTTTCCAACCTCAAAAGTTAACTATTTCTTTAATGTGTCATTGTTTTAATTTCTTATTAAACATGCGGGTCCTGATTGAAAACATGTACTAAATAGTCTTATTATTCGTCCTAAACACCTTTCGAAATAGTAATGTGCAAGTAGTGTTCAAAATAAGTAAAATGAGTTCTTTCTCCTTCCGACTTCGAAGATCGTCTGATATCAAATCTAGTTAATATCTTCAAATCGATCTCTGTTTACATCACTTAAAAATTTTAATTCCATCAAAATGTCCAATTGTTCTTCTTCATCTTTAAAGTTATGCCTTCATCTTTAAAGTGATACCCCAATTATGACAAGCTTCTACTAGAATAAAGTGGCATGGCTTCATTAATTTAATTAATTCCAATATAACTTTATAGTGGAGATGTTATCAAAAGTACATATCTTAAAAGTAATAATATCGATATTTTTCGATCATAGTGGCGCTTCACAGTAACCATGTTTTGCCAGGCACAAAATGCATATATTGCTATAAGTAACAACAAATACAAATGTGTTAGACCAAAGAAAACCTCCCCATTTAGTTAATTAGATAAACATCGATGTCTATTCCTTTCCCATTTCGCGTTCAACGCATATTAAGTGTTAAATATCGTGCGTAGGTATATAAAGATATAATAAATCTTGCGCACTGCATTATCATACTTAGCAAAGTTTCTGAGAGGAGCGGGAGAATCTTGACCAGTGACACATACAAAGCTAAAGTTTAGATACCTATGCAAGCTTTGCTGGTCGAGGTCCAACATATCATTTCACTCACAAATTGAATATAAAAGTTTGCCGATAACAAAATTTGCGGATCCAAACTGGAAACGTTCGCCTCCACTTGCACTTTAGGTGACACCATCCTCTCTGCCTGTGGTGAAAAAGCGTTCAGGACGATTGATGTAGGAGAAAAAAGGATCCTCCAGAGTTCCGGGAACCAGAGAACCAGCGAACTTCTGATCCTGCTTAACCAAAGCAAATTCTGTTAGCCCTCTCCCCACCCCGAAGTGTTCCTCTCGATAGCATTTTAGTCTGGTTGTACTGGATTTGTATGTTTGATGAAATTTTCTAGTTGCAGAAAATTCATTTACGTGTACGCCAACCAGCCAGAACTGAAATACCTCTTCGGCGAGTCCTACAGGAACCGTCCTGTATACCCGGCGGAATATTGTAACTGTGTTAGTCTGCCCTGCATCCGTCACACACCGTGCTAACAAGATAATAAAATTTGCGATGCGAGTCGGAACTGTCGGAGCCACGACATATGGGCTTAGGATCTGAGGTGATGTTCGATCCGAATGCCCACATTAATTGTAACTTGATATGTTTGATTCAGTAACTCAATGAGCACCCCATCCCTGCGGGCTACTTATCATTGGCTTTTTATCTAATTCACTTACGCTGTATGCTCGTAAATACTTACAGGGATGAGTTGGGGCGAAAGGGTACTCCAAAGTTGGTAACCGCGGTGGATGTGGACCGGCTGGATGCAGGGCTGGAGGACAATGGTAGCAGAACATTCCTCTGCCTGCCGCCGCAGGTCCAAGCTGAAAAAAAAGTATTGAAAATAAATTAGTAAACGTGTGACAAATTTATTTTTAGATAGGAGTACTATAAACAATTTCTAATCTTAAGTATGTGAAGTATTATATCGCTTACATAATTTTTATTGCAGGTATCTTTCAATTGAATGAGTTCTTCATTTTTTTCTTTAAAATTATTCGGAATTGTTAACAATTATATTAAAATTTTATTTCGGAAAGTACACACTTTCAACAAACGAACGATGGATCAAGACCGGGACGTTCATTAGACTAGGATGATAAAGCCTTAAAGTCATGGTTGAAATTCAATTCAACAGATATTAAATCAAATAGACACATCAAATTCCACCATATTGTTACGATTTAGAAAATATAAGGAAAGCTAAACGGAAAAAACGCGAATTATTTACGAGTTGACCTAGGACCTAAAGAATCAAGTGAGAATCGTAGCGTATTGGAACAAATTGATATGATAATAAATAATAATACGTCGTATATTACCATTTATTTATATATAGAGTGATGTACTAGCATTCTTTCATTGTTTCATGTCAAGAATACAAAATAGAAATTAATAATTATCCCGATATTAATATAAATGCAGATTATTATTATTTCTTAAGACTTGGCGGCAATATATGAAGTATAGTCTTAAAAAATCAGATTGATTGAGCAATCCATTACTGCAATGAGTGATATAAATTTTTTTCGTTTCTTCGTAAAATATAACCTCTTAAAATTATTCTACGAAAAATTCACAAAAATTGTTGAAGATATAGAATATTAAATCGAACTAAAATTGAATGCTTCTTCAAAATTAATAAATATTATTTTCTAAAAATCACTCAGTCAATAAATATGAAAGTAATTCAATATTTTTTAGTATTTCATTGAAGAATTTCAATTTAAATCATACAATTATCGAAAAACCCATAACTTTTCTTTTAATTAATTTTTGAAAAATTATAATATTAAGTAAAGTTTTTTTTTTTTTTTTAATTTAAACTATATTTGTTAAACTACTACTAACAAAAAAAAATCTTAAAAAAAATACTAAAAATTACAAAAGTGGTGAATACAAGTTGCCTTTTTGCAATACTTCTTGGTATTTAATTTTATTAATTTAAAATCACTAATGCGTGTGGAGGCGTAGAATTTAGAAAACACCGTCATTCAAAGTAAGATTCGTTTTCCACAAGGGAAGAATCAAGAAAATCCAAGCACAAGCACAAAAACAAAACTAATTCTTACTAATTACATATAAAGACGTACATCCTGAGATAAACAAAAAATGCGTACGTGTATTCAAATTACTTATAAATGATTACTATAATAAATGTATTTATGAATATTTAGGAAGAATTTAAGAAGCATTTATACTACCCCGTTTTCGACGCAGATGTTGATTTCCAAAGGTGGAAATAAAAAGCTGCCACTTAGACAGCACATGGTTGTTTATTGTGCATATACCTTCTATATCCATAAAATTGGAGACAAAATAGCATAACTTTACAGTTCAATGTGTAAAGTTGATAAAGTAATTCTTACCTACTTTCTAGCACAATCGCTTCTAAAGAGTTTTTAAAATTTTTTAGAAATTCACCACTTTAAAGTTTTCGAAAAATTCAAGCACTCTCGTCCTAAAATGAATATTTTAAATAACATACACTTCAAATTGAGACATTCAAAGTAGTATAATTGTTAAATTTATTAAGGTGAGCACGCATATAATGAAAAGCAGGTGTGTCAAATTGGCAGTGTGATTTTTCGCGGGCCACGGCCACGATACGCTGCAATAAAATGAAGAATAGAACAAAATGTTACGAAGATCCACAGTGGGTAGAAGACCTAACATACTTAACAGATATTACAGATCATCTGAATAATCTTAACATTACATTACAAGACAAAGATCAATTAATAAGGAACATGTACGAGCCAATTGAAAGTTTTGTAAAAAAAAATTGACTGTTTAAAAATCATTTAGAAAAAAACATGTTTCGACGTACTTTCCTACGTGTGAGCAGTTAAAAGCATAAAATCAAAGCTATTTTGATAAAATTGAAAAAATCAAAACCGAATTCAATAAATGTTTCGATAATTTCAAAGAGTTATAAAAAATTGTTTCTCTTTTCATTGGGCCTTCTTCCTTTGAAGTTGGAAAGGCTCCGACTTCGATACAATCGGAATTAATTGATTTCCAAAATGATTCGGTTTTAAAAGACAAATATCGAGAAGTAGGAACTCCCAAAATACATTCCTATTTAGGTGAAAAATACCCGAAAATTAAAAAGCTGCCAACGTCTTAGACTTTTTTTGGAAGTACGTACCTAAGTGAGCAATTATTTTCATGCATGAAATTAAATAAAACGACTTACAGACCAAGATTAACTGATAAAAATCTATCGGCCCTAATGAAGACTGTTTCAGCCTTTGAATCCAGATATTGAAAAACTGGGAGGAGGAATACGCTAGCAAATTTCCAGTAAAAACAATTAATTTTAGTTTTATGGCTATGTACATTAAATAAGATAAATATTTAAATAAAAGCAATACTGTAGCAATTTTATATCATTGAACTGGATCCATTGGACTGCATAATTTGGTTTAATTACCCTAACTATATTTCTCCATTCTCCATTCAAAATATAATTTCAAGGAAATTTGTAAATGTGATGTGGCCCGCGTGAATCTTACCAATCGCATTAAATAAACACACCTGATATCAAGTAAGCTCTTCGAACAAACGGAAATGTTTAAACACGTTTTTCTCAAAACAGTGTCTTTTTGTTTTCTCAACCCAACTCAAAAGTTCTTTAACCAGTTCACCTCCAATTTTAGATGGAAAAATTCGATAAATTAAAAAACGTTTTCTAAAAATACTTCCCAAAAGAGGAGAAATATGCACAAAAAAACAAACTTTTTCTTAAGGTGTGCATTGCTTTAATAACTTGAAATCCTCTACGCATTTCTGTAATTACTTAGATATTTCTTTTTCTAATTTGCATCAAGCTAGTTTTCGTTACATCGTTACTTAAAAATTTGTATATAGGTGTTTTGTCTACTGGAAAATGAATCCTAACAATTTTCTTTATTATTATTTTTTTTTTTCACAGGTAATGTTACAATGATCCGTAAAACATGCGGAAAATCCAAGTTGATGATACATTTCAAATGTTTTAAACAAAATTTTTAAAATTGCATAAGGTCGTATGAGATGCTCATTAGAAATTTAATTGTAAGACTATCGATTCGAAATAAGTACAATAGAATCACAAATGCGTGTGGCTCAGTCGGATGATTAAACTGGGCAACATTCTGTCTATTGTGAATTAATCTCAAAGTTAGGTACTTAGCGCCGGTGAGTGTGGTTGATTGCTCGGCTCAAATGTTTGCTCTGAAATTTGTAATTGAAATCCGGCATTAAGGCCGAAATTTCATCACGAATGCACTTTATACAAATATTGCGCTGTCCCTGGTCCCTGCGAAGGACCTCGGCCGGGAAGATGTACGCAAACGAACGCTTAAACCTGGGAATCCCATGCAATTGCGAAGGTAACAACGGGAACGGCCAGGAATTAAGCACTTTATGACTTTTGAATAAGTTCCCGTCAGTGTGAATAAATTGATGAGGCCGGGACACGATTTGCGTAATGAGTGCATTAGTTCCCGGGGCAAGCTAGAAAATTCCCGGATTGACGCTGCCCAAGCCGCAAAAACGCAAAATCCATTGACCTCAAACGAATTAGAACATTCCGCAAATGCATTAGTTCTCTCGCAGATGAAATCGCCACCGAACGCCGCCAGGCAAAATCATAAATTGTCCACCCATTCCCGAACGCGGACGTAATTGAATTTAAAATTTTAGGCAACGTCCGTTGCGATGCGAAATCAGTCCACGACGCGGCGTCCGTCCAGCTCTCGGTTCCCGATTCCCGGCCGCGTCCAACCGTCGCCACATTAACCCGGCCACCGTCGGCGGCGGCGGCATGAGAGGGTTCAGCGCTGACCATGCGCGCGGCATATTCAATTGCCACAATCAAATTCTAAAACAATTGGCTTAAATTATGACGGATGACGGGTCTGATACGTGTAAATTTAGCGAGTTGACCACTTCGCTATGCGGACACCAACGGCTAATGTTGCCGCTTCCCTTGCAGAATCGCACGTGGACTAATTTCGCCAGTCCCGTGAATTCTCCTACAAATTTTATCTAAATTCGAAAATTTTGTGCAAAATTTGTTAATACCTGGGAACCTGACCGCCGCCAGGTAGAGTGGCGACAGTAAACACGACAACCGCCACCAGACAACCGGACCCAGATCCAGATCAGCGGATTTGCCAAATTCGGATAGTAAATAGTCGGCCGGCCACTCTAGACCAATGTCCAGCACTGCGTCATGGTGAGACACGCACATTTAGTGGCCGCTGTGGAGCAGATCGGTAGATGCATTTAGGCTGATTCAATTAATCTCACACACATTGCATTTGATATTGGGCATATCCTCTTACGGCGGGGCCACTGCTAAAAATACCTCGGCCTGCCCCCGGCCGGTAGTCGGTAGTCGGTAGTCGGCCAACACCAGTCTAATGGCTTATGTGCATTAATTTCAATTGTGGACGGCTAAATTGGATGTCACACTTTGCGAAATTGCATTTTGAGTGATAATTCTAATGGTAATGAGACTCTGCTATTCGAATACTGTCCGGTGCCGGACGGTGTGTGTGTGTGTGTGTACACTTTCTAGCACGCATTTGATACGCAGGCCATTGCGTCTCTCCCGGACAGCAGATAGAAGTGCAGGATTTTTGCAATTCTTTCAACAGTGGCTAGTCTAGTCTAAAATTTGAATGTAACTTTTATGATGCGTACAATATCCGTTTTTCATTTGAAATTAGGCAGGTAAATGTATCAAAGGAAGTCATTTACGCAGTTTAATTGCAAATGGAGGATTCATGTGAATCTGTGTTAGAAGAAAGTTTATTCAGTAGAACCTTTTCCCAGAAACTAGTGAATCAACTGACTTCGGACTCATTTAGCATTATTTTGAATACGCTAGAGCTAGAATTATCTCAATAGGCTAACAAGCGAGACAATCCCGTCAATGTATAAAGTAGAACGAGACTGTCTCATTTATAAAGCTTAAGTGGTTAATGTCTTCTAATTTTTCGACAATTGGCAATCTCAGAAAGTAGAGAAATTTATAACACACTTTTTTGTCCACTTAAAAACGCAACAAATGTTTACCTTGGTTTCTATTTAATCAAAAAATCTGGGCTTAAACACTTCCGAAGTAGATTTAGTAAATTTAATTGCCATTCTTAAGCGAATTAGATCAATTCTAGTCAATCTTTTATTTTAAACGATGTTGTCTTAATTGAAAAGTTTTAATATGAATTGCTGATGTATGTAAACAAAATTTTTTAATTCATATAAATCCAAAAAGAAATAAAAATAACAATAACAAATTCATTAATATTTATAATTAATTAAATCAAACCCGGAAACAAGTTTTGTACATAGGCTAAAGTAAAGGTGACAAAAAACCAAATCAATTACGAAGCAGAAGAATTCCCGCATTTTGTTATATTGCGCGTTGTACGAAAATCGCGTTATATAAAAATACCGTCCCAATATTTTTAGCGCGTTTTAGGAATCTGTAGGAAGTCGCGTTATACGGGAGTCTACTGTAATTGAAAATACAACCTCTTGGACAATACTTAAAGCAATTTTTTGCAGATATAATATTTTTCGACTATGGAGTTTTTTGAGAATGTATCGCAACTTGTTGGTCCCTCTCGGCAAATTTTAAAGCTATTCATATGTAAATTGTATTAAAGTGTTATAAAAGTATTCACACCAATGGCAAATGCTCTAAAATGTGACCGGACAACTTGCCTCAATTACGGAACAACCAGCTCCAACATGGGGATGTTCCGCTGCGTCTTGCCCCAAAACAAAAACTTCTATGCAAATAGCTATTAGTAATTTACCAAAAGTGGCTCCAAATTAAGAAACTAAAATAAATTCTGCCTTAATGTATCCATGGGCCCATGAGACTAGACTTTGTTTTGACAGTATATTTCCTTGGTTTTTCAAAATCGGAACTTCCAGTTTCATTTTCCGCTATTAAATTTTCAGTGTGTAGTCAAACCACTTCGTGGTTCTACCACTTCTAAAAAAACTATTATTTCAAATCTTCGAAGAAGTCGAAACTTCAAATAAAAAATGGAATTAATCACTTAAACCTTCGAACGCCTCAAATAAGCGACTGTGCGACGCTGAGACAGCCTTAAAACATTGTCAGAAATATTAAATTTCTATTATTAGATGCGACATATCCAAAACAAAACAGAGTTAGCCGGGCAGAGTGGTCACATTTGACTGTCTTTATTGGGAAATTGGTATTCCAATCTGTTTTCCACCACGCCATAGAAGTGGACTTCAATTGAATCAGCCTTTTTTCGACGGACTCCAGCATGGCAGGCTGACGCGCGCGTGCGTGTTTGTGTGTGTGTTTACGATTGAATTTGCTGAAGAAATATTCAATTAAACGGCAAATTAAAATTAATTTAAAGCAATTAAAATGTTATTACATTTAAGTGTTTACATAAATGTCAACACGTCGCTCGACTACATTCGAAGCGATCCCATCGGTTGAATTGGAAATTTTATTGATTGATGTGCGCGATTGCCGTTGGATATTTTTTGGGGGCAAACTGCACTAGAGCGGGGAGACCGGGGCCGGTCAGCAAGCCTCATTTGGTGCGCGCTCCAGTGCATCCCGCCTGCATATGAGTAAATCCAATTTATCGCGGCAATTGATTTGTTTAAGGACAATTTAATAGATGCATTCAATCAGACACTTTTGTTTCTCGTAAACTCGCGAGACCCACAATTTTGTGTCTTTGAGCGCTCGAAAATGCCTATTTACCAAATTTGCCTGATTACTCGAATTGCCGGGTGCTTTGCTCGGCCTTAATATCGTCAAGGATAATTCAGTTGGCAGTGTATTGCAGCACCTTCTGGTCAATCCCGATAATTTAGTCCGAAGGCTATTTTTGCACATTATGAACTTAAAAATAAAAGCGCCGAAAATGGCGATTTCATGGAAACCCCTAATTGAAATTAGTCGTCAAAACGAAAAGCTATTACCTGGTGTCCGCATTGTGACGTCCTTCTTGAATAAAATACAAAGCAATTAGTAAAATTAACTCTTTTTTGGGAATTAATCATCGGGATGAATGCACAGAAATATAAATTACATTTCCAAATGGAAATTTATAGCTGCAGGAGCAAACCCTTTTCTGTGGCTTTGCAAACCCCGAAAGCTCTGCCTGGCTGTACAATTGATACAAAAGGGAAATGGAGGGAGCTGCTGGCTCAGGTGTGCGACTTTGTAAATTAAAACTTCGAGATATGAATAAGCGCGTAAAATGCAAAAAGCAATTCTCTCTACATTAATTTACAGAAAAGTAATTATGGTTAACGGTCCAGAAGATTATTACTATCAGCAAATGAAATTTCTCTGTGCCGCTCCCGTAGAATGCCGTGTGGTTGGGCAAATAAGTCCATAGCCTCGGATCCTGGGAATGTGCAGGTATTTCCACCTGATGTTCGGAAGGTTCTTTACAAACGGAAGTTTAGAACTAGAAATTTGATCTAGAAATTAAAGACAAAAAATAGCAAAACTTATATTGAGAATAATTTGTAGTATATTTGCGCTTTTTTGTGTTTTCTAATAGAATCATCATCAGTGTATTATACAATTTCCTGTGATAAGTATTTATAAATCTTAATTTTACAAACGAATAATAAATTTTACCTTTATAGTTTTTCGTTAAGCAAAATTACTTTGAACTACCATTCACAATTTAAACACAATCAAATGCAAGTCTGAAGCAAATCAATTCACTTACAGCAAACTCCAATTTTATTTTGCGAAATAATCGCGCAGTACAACAAAACAACCAAATAATCGTTTCGAAGAATTGCGAGTGTTTAAATCCAAAAATACGGAAGAATATTCTGCAATAATCAAATAATTGTTTGGTTTAACCCTTAACTGGCCTATTTCGTATCTCTTTCTTTGAGTTCCCTGAGAATCCTGAATCAAAATAGACGTAACGTAACGTAAAGTGCCAATGCATAAGCCGACTCCTAGAAAGTTCATTAATTTATGAACTTAGCCGTACGTGAGGGTACCGTAACCCTCGTAGAAAACGTAAGCAGTGGCCTCAATTGTTAAACGGTGTTGAAGCGTATTTAAAATGGGAAATAACGATTTCGTTGTAAACAAATAAAATAAGTCACATAATTCCTTTGAATTTTGTAAATTTTTCAATTGAGGTCATTTTTGCAAGTTAAGTCACTCTACGCTCTTGCATTGAAAGTTCTCTGTTTTTTGAAAACTCCTTTTAGTATTTAAAACATGACAAAGTGTAAAGAATGTTGCCATTTCGAGTCGACTGCTTAATGCGTCCCATTAAGAGATACAAGCGTTCAAAGTATAGGACAATCGTGGAACTTATAAGAGCGTCCATGTCCTATAGTTTTACTGCCTTCAAACACTCTCTGCATTTATAAGTCTCAAAAGAAAGAAGGGTTTCCAACAAAATGGCAAGGTTTTCTAACAAAATTGAAGTACAGATTTTGAACAAAGCCATTTTTCGAATTCCTCTTAGAAAACTACAAATACGCAATTTGGTTTTTGTCTTAAAACCATTTTATGTCGCATATCTTCAGCAATACCTTTCACAAATCCTCGTAGGTGTCTAATCTCTACCTAAAGAATACCAGGCTTCAGCCTAGGAGTTCTAGTTCTGATTTTGGATTATTTGAAGAATTCAAATGTAAATTTTCAATTATCAAAAATTACTTAATCCTTTTCAAGGTCTCTTTCTTTCAAAAATCGGTAGAAATTCCAAAAGCCGGATTTTTGATCAAGTTGTTTGAATTTAAACGTACCAAATAATAAAATAAAAAATGATAATGGTGACAAAACATATTTTAAAACCTACAAAAGAATTATTAATAAAAACTATTTTATAATTGCAAAAAAATTTTTTTACTTTAAATAACTTATAAAATTAATTCAATATACAATAAAAAGTTATAATTATAAAACAAACAATTAATTTCCATGAATGCAGCAAATATTCCGAAGTTTAAACACTTACTTTCAATATTTAGGCGTATATTTATTATTTTTGATTTTATAAAATTCATAAGATGTGATCTGTTTCGTTCTATTGAAAGATCTTCCCCAGTCATTGCATTGGATAAGCTCCAATAGACCGTTCCAAAAGTAGCGTCTTATTCATTTTGCAAACTCAAAATCATAAACATTACCTCGCGCAAAATTTGAACTTAAGTTTATTATATAAAATTATTGAAATATATAAAAAAATATATAAGAGTGTGTTGCAGTTTTAGAGGGAATGTAAGTAAGATATGTAGCCTACAATGTCGTATATAAATTGAAAAGATTGTTATAAGAATAAGGAAGTCTCTGTTAGTACATCCAATTCGGTTTTAAGATATGTTCCAGAAAAAAACCGTGCAAAAAAAGACATGATGTACACAGAAAAATAGGGGATTGCTTCCATGTCCTTAAAACCTGTTTAAAAAATAACTAAAATAAAAGAATTCATGAGAAAAAGCTTTATTCAGAGTATTTAAAAGAATTTTTTAAAAATACTGACTTGTATGTGCATTCATGGACAGTTTATTTCATGACAACAAAAGGTAATTTGATTCTTAAAGTGATACATTTCTTGATTAAATATTCTGCAAAAAAAAAACTAAGAACAAACTTTTTGGATTGACGCTCTAAGGTTTGTTTACAAGAGCACTGTATGTACATACATGTATGTATCTACAGCCATAAATATATCTAGAAAACTAAGGTTAATGGAGGTTTTTTAACCGTGATAAATCGAATGAAATTTTATAAAAACAAAATTGAATTTATTTTTCTGAAACGTGTATAAATCAACACCGTGTAGAAAAAGAATTGGGTGTATATGACGTCTGATTAAGACATCAAGGGATTTTTTATCATTAATTTATAAAGTAATTGCATAATGGGTGTGTTTTTAATATGGAGTGACATATTTTCGGATGAAACGGGTCACTTCTTGTCTTACTTATTTTGTCTTAATTTGATTAATTACTTACAAATGACGGGTAAGTACACAAAGGCCAATGAGGGATGAAGGTAAAAAATGCTATAAGAAAGGTCCAAACTAAAAGAAATGAAGCACATCGAATTGCAGGATGAATAGAAAATTAAATACTTATATAAACTGACAGAAGATTTCATATAGAAATTAAAAAACAAAACCCCGTAAAGGTATAATTAAAATTGTTAGAATGAAAAAATAAACGATATTACAAAGGTTTACAAATGATAGTGCCTGAAAATTGTACGCGGAAAATGTTTTTTTACATATGTTTAAATGAATCCTTTTCAATGTACAAACGATTAGTACAAAGGAGGAATGTATCCTGTTTACTTATTTATAATATTTTTTTTTCATATTTTCACACTTCCGATTTGCCTCCGGGTACATTAAAATATCTGAACAAAGAAGCTTAAGAAATACATTTTAATATTTGCTTAATTTTGCATAGTGCAAGTAACTAACAACGTGCTTAATTAATAATTCTATAATAAGTTTTAACAATAGGACTAATTGGATCGAGCACTTTTACAATATTAAAGTATTCTTGTTATAATTTCAATGATCAGTTATGCTTTAATAATAACCAAAATGGCAAGCACCGAATCGTCTACGGGACGGGGAGTTTTAGATCATTAAGCAGGTTAATTATAGTACAAAATGAATTAAAACATTTCTGGTAAATTATTCACATTGTGAAATACGTGAGAGGTTAATTTTTAATCATTTGCCCGGTTGCCATCGAATTTCCATCGCAATAATCCCAACCAAAAAAGCACAGCGATAGCGCCGGAAATCCTCCGGCTGGTGGAGCAGCGCGCTTTACCCAATGCTGGAAATTCAATCCGAAAAACGCAAAAGTGATCAATTAAACTGCAGTTTGAATAATTGATGATAATTAACGACGTAAGCCAGCCCCAGCAGACAAATCGAGCGGCGTTGGAGGAGACGCGGGGGCGACGAGCTATCGGCAGCAATCAATCGGCCGCAGCTCCATTGAGCCACAAATTTGTTTGTCCACTTTCCACCGATCGCCCGCCCGCAAGCGGAGGTCCTTTTTGGCGGCGGCCTTTGCAAATTTCTTTTATATCCACTGGTCATAGTTAAAGAGGCCGTCGGGCGCCGGGAGCGAGTGAAATTGAAAATGAGGAAATCGTATTGCGTCCATTAATTGACTTTTCTAATTGGGCTAGCTTCGGTTGTTTCCTGTCCCTACTCTACAAAAGAACGACCACTGGTCAGGGCCGGACGAAAAGTAATGAGATACTGACCGCATGCGCCCCAGACTGGTACCTCGAAAACCCTCCCATTCTGGACCAAAATGTCTCGGCCAAAAAACAATTCTTCCATTTTTTTTAAGCGGTCAAATATTTTCAATTGCCAAGATATGATGAGACGATCGAATAAAATAAACGAAACAGCAATTTTTCACAACTCTCTTTGGGAGAGGTTGTTGTGATTCACACTTTATAAAAATTTCATCGTAACTTTAAAGATATTTTTTGCACTGTAAGCGAAAAGGGTCACTGCATAAAAATTCAACAATTTTCCTCGAAATTCTTGAATCGATCTCTTTCTCTGGGACTTAAAGTGCTTCAGAAATAAAATTTTGTAACAAATCCTTCGACATAGGGTGCATTTGTTTCAGATACAGCCTTTAAAGTGCTATTTTTAACAGGTAGAATGCATTTTTTTTACTACTTTTACTTAAAAAAGCCGGCAAAATAACTCAGGGATAAATAACTTCAGGTATGTTTTCGTCCTTTGTCCTAAAATATGACAAGGTAATCGTCGACTTTTTTGTTTTAAACAGTGTTTTAAGTCATAATTTTCTTTCAATCATATTGAAGTACCCTGTAGGCCTGATACGACAGGTGTAAACGAATTCTGCACCGCTCTGTTTCAACGAATCCTTAATAATTTCTTTATACTCTTTCAAGAGTGATCTATAAAACCTTAGATTTGGAAAATCGAGTTTTATAATAATTTTTCTACGGAAGTCCTGTTTTACCAACCCGTGTGCGAATTTTTATTAGATTGATGCAAAAATAATTGTTATTTTCTTCGTTAATTAATTTTAAGGTTAACTTTGGACTAAACTTCGGTTTAACTTTATTTTAAACATTATTTTAAATCGCGCAAATTACTACACTGATTTGTATGCATGTTTCTCTTTCCACTATTTGTTTCCTATTTAATTTATGCTTTTAAATTGGAAGCAGGAAAGAAATAGGTTTGAAGGATTTTATTGTACGAGTTAAAATTAGAACGATACATTTGTAATGAATTTAAAAAACAAAAACGTGTAGGCTATAAACAGCATTTATTTTTGTGGTAATTTGACAGCTTGGTGGTCAATACATCACAAGAAATTTGTCTTCAGTTTTAGGGAGACCAAAATTAAGGCCAAAACATTTTTTTTTTAATCATGACAATAAGGATTTCTCTCGAAAGAGTTCAATTAGGAAAAAGTATTCTAAAATAGTATTTAATTAAATATTTAATGTATCATTTCATAGCCTGAAAATTATATTCTCATCTCTTATTTAAAAAATTTGTTTGTATACCCACTAGACTATAAGAATTACAACAAAACAATAGCGAATTTTAGCAGAAAAATCTTCTAGAATAAAATATTAAAAATGTACCACATAAATATAATATTTACCGTATAATTAAACCGAATGATAGTCATATCTTTTTGAATAGTACTTCAAATAATTTAATTAAAACTATAGGCAAATTAGAGCCCTTTACATTTTGAGCCTCTATAGCTTTACACCTAAGAATCACATCCTAGGTTGCTCTTAACCATTTTCTTTACAAATACAATATTAACTTATTATAATTAATGTAAATCATTTTAAATTTCAGTATAAACCATTAAAATGTCAGTAACCTTTTAACTCCCGCCTAGTAGAAATAAAGCCAAAAAAATGTCTCTAGTGATAGAAAAAACGACCATTTCAAATGAAATGCTTGGCATTAACATATCATCAATTCTGGGTCACCAGACTACGCAATGATGCAAAGGGATCATAATCGATCCACATCATTCCGGAATGGATCGACAATAGATAAAAACTAGTCTACAAATATGTACTATTAAATTCAAAGATGTTTCCATGGTACAATTTTATTACTGGCACAGGTCCTACGACTAATCAATTCCATATCCCGATAGATACTTTTTATTAGCTATGACTTAGAAGAGGGGTACGTTTTATAATCTGTGTCTGTTAACTCTTTTTACAATTATCAAATACAATTTAATTTTAAAATAATTTCTTAGAAACTTACTATAAGCAATGTTATTAAAATTGCTTCAAACATATAAAATTCCTTATTGTTCCATTTAAAATCTCTCTTATATTAAATCATAATCACTTCCACTTCAAATTAATCGCATTTAACTTTTTTTATGTCAGTTTAAAATGAAATCACGCAGAAAATTTAGTTAGTCCATTCACAAATTTTGAAATTTGGTCCCGAAAATTTGTTCTTGAGGTCAGTGTGTTCTGTTTTCACGGTTGCATTTACCTCCGGTTCCGGGACATGCGAGGGAATGCAAAAATTAAATAAAGCACCTGAAGAGGTCCATAAGTGATCCTAGTGGCCAATTGCGTCTAAATTCACAGGAAAGGTATGAAGCAAAACACTTGGAGCCGAGAACTCGCACGCAATTCACAAAAGGGCAAGTGCGGAGCACAGAGCCACTTGAGACGAGGCCCATTCAAAGGCAGGTCCTTGCTTAAATCTTTGATTTCTATCACTAGCCCATTCAGTCGGAATCAAAGGAATCAAAGGATGTGGATGGAGCCTTCCGCCACAGCAGCCCTGGATCCTGGGCCGGCCCTTGCCGAAGTGCCAACAACTAATTTCCTGTGACCATACAGCCCCGGCCTCTGTTGCATTAGCAGCACTGCTGATGAGGCACACATAAACAGAAGTCACGACAAGGGCTCATCGTCAACGTCATTGCATTACCTTACCAGCGTAATAAAGTTACCAGACGGTAATGAACATGAGCTCAACTGGGTTTATTACCCTAATTGCATTTTGGGCTATTTCCCAGCGCTGTTGTGTCGCCTCTCTACCATCATCTTGACTCGACGCTCTACCGCTTTGTCGAAAGCAATTGCAGCACAATTCTCGTGCGGTTTAACCCCTTTTAGAACAACAATTGTCACCACACTTGAATTTCACGTCTAATTGAGCACGCATCGCAATAATAGAAATAAAACTGGCACATAGAATTTGTTGGCATGCCATGCTATACCGTCATCGCACACGAACCCCGGGCACGGCCAACATGCCTACTTTGAGCGGGCACACGTGTGCTTGATCAGGTTGAGGGAAACATAAGGACCAGGAGGATGTGCTGTCAATGTTGTCATTGCCGGCATAGCGCTCAATTACCCCTTTCAGTTTTGTTTGGCGATCATTTCACTTCGATTCATTTACAAGGAGTAATCAACACATGAGAGCTGCCGGCTGATTTTCAGTGCTAGGGGGTGAATCCTGATCCGATTAGAGAACACTATGACCTCTTAATCAGCCAAGAGAGTGTCAAAGAACGTGTAATTTGCATATTTTTTTGGTAATGTGATATAAACCTTTTTGATGATATAATCACTTGAGCAGACTAAAGAATTGTTCCACGTCTTCTTTGAAAGGTCAATGAGCAATTCTGAGGAGACAAGTAACGATTATCTTTTAACTAACTATAAAAATATTAGCTTTGTAATTTAGCGATTATTATAACAATTGGGTTTATGGCAGATATAAACGAATGCCTGCAATTTCAATTATGGGACAATCACTGTCTTATGTCAATACAAAATTATTTTTCTATAGTGTAAATTAGAACTCAACAGTTTTAAAGAACAAATCGGATGACTTTGCTACGATTAAAGAACTACTTAAGGGCGGGGAATGATAAATAATTTTTGCAGGAAGATCTTTCATTGCTAAACAAATGTGTTTCCTTTCTTTACTAAATCTTACATTAAAGTAAACATATTTTTTATTTAACATTCAATTACATTATTAAATGCGAAATTTTTTATTTTAGATGTTTTTTCCTCAATAATTTCTTAACTAAATCGATCTATGTAAAATTTAACATCGATAAAGTCGGTTTCTAGATCTAAGATACAGTTCAGTTTAGATACCAATCAAAATGACACGTGACATGACCTAGCGCACAAAATGAAGGTACATGACATGACTTCCCACATTCAATTAGCAACCTGCTGTACTCACAAACACGCTCATTTGGTAAAACACAACATTGTAACATATTCGCACACCCTAAATACGTGATTTATTTCGAGGACCCTGCACGGGTCAAATATTTTTCTTGACTATAAAAAAATGTATGTAGCCTAAAATCAACAAATATCAAACTATAAATAGGGACTAACATTGAATTCAGTAGTCTCAACAATTTTATTAAAACATTGAAGAAACGTTCGCACTTGTGTGTATAAAAGCTCATGTATGTAATTCCATAAAAAAGTTCACACTTGGAGTTGAAGATAATTTTATGTTGCATTTTAAGTATTTTATTTTTGGCTTCTTGCAACTACTTATACTAAATAAAAAATAATAAATAACTTTCAAAATAGGTCCTAGTCATAGGGGTCTTCAAGAAAATCTCCTTTCCATGAAATGAAAGCCATCCCTCCTGATGATAATTCACTACTAAATTCATCGTCACTAGCCAATATTTATGCCCCGTCGGATGGGTTGAATGATCTTCATCATCAGTCAGAATATAGTAAAAAATCTTCGGATCTACTGCGGCTAATGCTCATTGTTCTTATTTATTTTTTATTTTTATATGACTTTGAATTCATATACAAAACTGAAAAGCAAAGAAAACCCAAGCCAAGATTGAAAGTCACAAAGCTACTGTTGTCAAGAATGTTACTGGACATTAAGTAGACATTGTAGAACAAGACGTATATGCCATATTATGAGCAAAAATTAAATTATCTAATAAATTATCGGTATATTATTGTGTGACTTGAAAGTTACACGGTCCCGTAGAGGGTTAATCTACGATAGTACCTTCAAGCAGATTCAAGTACATAAAGACAAAGTAAAATTTTGAAGTAATGCACCCAATTTTACGTCTGTGTAGAAATATACAAATTAATGTTTAAGTTGCGTATTTTGATCCTTATTCACAAGATTAAGAAAATTTTTATAAACAGATACTCGTGCATGACATCCTTCCGTTGAATTCAGTAACATGTGAACATGTTATTCCAACAATATTGTCATGTTTTTGACTGAATTTAAAAGATTTGTTTTCTATGAATGAAAATGCTTCAAGAAAAATTAATAATATCACATTAGCTAGAATTAAGAAAAAAACAATTCAAAATGTTCGATACACATCGCATTCAACGAAAAATAAATCTGGCCTGTATCTTGACTTCCATGATACACGATCTTTAAGATCTTAAAATATCTTGTGAAATTTTCAGGCTTTATCAGGGAGCTCATACAAAACTTTCCAAATTTGATCTTTAAGTTTACCTGTTTTTAATCCAAAGACGACTGACAATATTTTCTTTTTATTTAAACACCAAAAATAAAGCTTAGATACCGAACAAAAATGGAATGGCTACAAGCCTAAAAAACTTATGAAGGATTTTATTAATTTTGTCATAATGGCTTAAATGTTTGTGATTTTTTGTGAACATTCGGTAGCCCAGGTAATATAAAACAATGTTTTCACAAAGTTTCAACTTGTATCAAGTAGCTCAGAAAATTGTACACCATGATTTAGACTACATCCGCCACGGGAATACCAAATGCGAACTTCAATTTTCATTTGTTATAATTTTATTATCAACCCGCTCCCTGATTGAATTTGAAAATTATATTCCAATCGCAATCAAATAAATAACATGAAATAAAATTAAATGATAAACTCAATTTCACACGAATCTATCCAAATTCCGCCTTATTAACAATTTACAGGCAGCGCGTTTCATCGGGGGTCGTCCTTTTCTTTTGGTTTATTTTAACTTTACATAGTTATTTTATTTTATATTTTAAATGAAGGATTAAATGAAAAAGACATAATAAATCCAATAAACTAGAAATAAATCATTACGAAATTTAATTAACAGCAATAAATCAACTTCCACAATCGTTCCCAGCCAAATCGAAAATGATTCGTAGTTCGTACCACCGGTGAGTAACCGATGGCGACGCGTGTTCGTACCACGATACAACTTTTGTACCGTCGACCATTAAAGGGTTAAGGGAATAAAAGCAGACTTTTCTTCTTCTACAAACTGAAAACAAATAAAATCACAATTTCCATAAATATCACTGCAAATCAATTTACTTGCTGCCATTTTTAAGATACGTAGTCTGCCTGGAATAAAATAAATTCCTTGAATAAAACTACTATCACTTTCTTCATCATTTAAGTACCCGACGCTAAAACTTTCGGCTTAGTTGCGATCAAGAACTGAACTGAGTTTCTATTGCTGCTGGTGTATTTTGGAGCCCTGTATTCAGTCAAACTGGTTATAACTCTAATCTCGCCGATTCGTAATTGTGAATGCGAGCAAATTCCTAGAGCACGTCTACTAAAATATCTGGTCCTCCTTGAGACCGTATGTGAATCCAATAAGTCTAACAACTTTCATCATGGTTCATCCACATTTAACATGGCTTTACTTTTGTTTGTTTCGCTCTAATGATTAGGGTAATTTTGGTAACTAAATAAAGCGTGAAGCACTTCAAAATCTACAATTGAATGTCGCCAGTGCACCGCATAAGATTAAACGTCTTAAAGAAGTGTGTTTTCTCCGTACTAGTAGCATTCGATTAAATAAGATAAGTAAATAAAAGGCAGCTGTCTATCTTTTTATTGTTTACTTGCTTTGTACTTATATTTGTTTTTATTTTTTATTTTATTTACATTTATTATTATTACTTTTTATTTTTCATTAGGAGTATATTTCCAATGCTCCCACAACTTTTCTTCGGTGATTTTTAATTCAAATATGGATGACCATCTAAAGTTAGATTCACTACCAATTTTGTAGCATAGTAGTGTTAATGTATTTATATTTATATTTACAATTTCGTAGTGTTTTAGGCATTGTTTTAAAAACTATTCATCATTACTTTAACAAGCTATCAATTAGTTATGCTTTTCATTTTATTATATTCAAAAAAAAAATAAATAAATAAATAAATAAAATGGCAGTCACCTGTAAAAAATCAAAAGGCCAAAATACAAAATTTTGCCTAGCGAGATTAATAAAACGCGTATAATTGCCTCCTGCCTGAAGCACAGCTTTTTTATTGATATAAAAAATTGATTATTTAGAAAAAAAAATGACCACAATAGAAAGATTTAAGGGTTAATATTGGGTATGGAGAAATGTGGGAAGGGTAGGCAATATAAAAATGATATTGATATCATTGGTTGATTAAACCCTATCTAATTAGGGTGAAGTAGTAAAACTTAGCCAATGGTTAAATCAAGGAAAAGATGCTGAAAATACCAACACACAGCGAAAGCCCTTGGTTCGACTGGACCAAAACCATTCTAAAAATGACCAACCATTTCTACTCGTTTGGAAGTACTAATTCTTTCGGTTAAGGTTTAATTCACCGACGTTTTCTATTAATTAATTTAAATTGTTTTTTGCTTTCTAATTTTTCTTCCCACGTCAATGTAGCACTATACTAGTGCTTATGAATTCTTGCTCCTAGAATCTTTGTGTTGAGCTCGGCGTTCACCATCACGTGATATCATAAGGTAAATCAAAACAAACTCTATTTTCAGTAGAAAGTAGTCTATACGTAAAACAAGACTCTAGGAATTTTGCTGTGGTTTTTTTTTAAGGAGCGGATTAATGTGACATTTTTAGTATAATTTATTACAAAGTAGTTTACTTAATTTCATTTCCAATTGAGAAATTAATTAGTTTCTTGTTAAAAAATAAGCAAACAAGCGAATTTTTTATTATTTATGGTCTTAATTTACCAGATTTGTTTATTACACGCAGCCAGCAATAAGAAATGTTATGAAAATATTAAAAAATTTAGTTACTAAGAGATTGAATTACATTTGAAATTATATTAGGACAATTTCTAAAATAATGTGAAATTATTAATCCAGATTTGTCGTCAGTTCAGTGAGTGTAAGTAAAAGTTGTTTTGTAATTTCTTTACCACTGAAATTACTTTGAAAATTGTTCAAGGGCAAAAGTTTTGCTATATTTACAATGTCTGCATTTATAAAAAATTTCTGATATATCCGAATTACAAAACTAATTAAACTAAAAATAATAATTGGACTGGGACGTGTGAGATCTGCTTTTCTAGAATAGGATAAACTAAGTGTAAATTTTAAGAAACGCAACTGAATATCGTAAATATACCAAATTTCTTAACTAGTTCTCATCTCATTTCAAATTTCTCAACAGCTTTTTATCGCCCCTTTTGAGAAATTTTCTTTTATTATTTCATAAAAAATGCAAAGGTCAAATGAACCTTTAAGAATTTTAAAAGTGTGTATTTTACATTTTTTTATACTTATGGACTCATAAACTTTTATTTAATAACCCAATCGGTGGGAGTTAAAACTTTTTTTAGTTCTAATATTTCACAATGACTTAAAAGATTGCATTTTTACATTTGATTCCTTATTAACTATAATTATAATTAATTTCACTTCTTTGCGTTTAAATTGCATGCAGTAAAATAAAAATTATTCATTATGAATTGTCTGCTCCCCAAATTTATTTAGAAAGTAATTTTTCAAATTGCTGATGTATTCTCGAAAATTTGCAACCAAAGAAAACCCAATGTTCTGGAATTATTGCTATTACTAGGAAATAATTTGGAGATTGAGACGAGCCGTGAAAGCAAAATAGGCAAATATTCAAAAGACAACAATTTTGTTTGGAATTATTTTGATAAAATAAGGTTAAAAATCGTTATCGAGAATAATTATAATAATAATTATTATTAAGAATATTACGGTGTTACAGGTGTTCATGCAGACAATGAAGTTTAAATCTCTGACGAAGAAGCGATTAAATTAAAAACAGAAAAATTACTAAGAAAATACAAACGGAACAAAAATGGAATGCAGCAATTGCGGGAATGGAAATATCACTAAATTAATTTATGGACTAAAATGGGAAAATGTTTCGCCCAATTTTTAAAAAGTTTACTCAGATAATTGGAGACAAATTCGATGTAAATATTGAAAATTGAGGGAAATTAATTCCACGTGAATATAAACATTTGTGTGTTATTTTAAATAAATACACAGAAATTATTTAGTCTGAGTAAAAAATATGCCTGCATTTCACGGTAAAAATAGCCGCCTCTAGCATTGCCCGAAGAATGTTTTAAGTCACCTTTCATTTATTTTATACTGTGGTAAGTTTTAATTTATTCATCTGAGCTGTCCGTTTAATCAGAGGTACTGAATTTCCATTACGCATTTAATTGAAAGCACAAAATTTGTTGAATTTGAGCAAGCCATGAAAAACATTGCAGATCTAAAAGGTAATGATTAAAGTTATTATGTAAGTTTAATTTTCATATTGGTTTTCAGTAAATAAAATTACAAATGTTTTAATAATTTTTGTTTCCAATCACGCTATGTGATATTTTTAGGATATACGCCAAAAAGAACGACACTGTAAAACAAGGAAAATATTCCGCAATTTTTCAGTCTTGAACGAAGATAGACGGTTCTTTTATGAGCCATGTATTCCACCTAAGGATTAAAACTAGTAGTAGAAGCGAAATCGTCAAGTCTAGAAACACTTTGCCCGGGTTCCAAGGAAGAACAATCGAAATTGAAGAAAATTGTTGACCATTTTCGGTTGGCATTTCTAAGTGATTACTCGCCCAGAAGATTAAGAATTAATGTGTTTGTTTACACTTCCTGAAATCATCCTATACCATTAACACGTTAATTGTTGAACTCCCAAATAGTTTGATATATCGGAAATAATGTTATAAGGAAAAGCAACACTTCCACGTCCTTAACCGTGTTAGCAATTGAAGCATTCGTGTTATCGGATCACGGTTGGTGTGAAAACACAATTTTTCTCAAAATTCTTGAATCACAGTTGATTTGATATTTTGTAAATTTAAAGAAATGAATCAATAGGAAATAGAACCGAAAGCAGTCAGGAAATTAAAATGGCAGGATTTAAAAACAGCTGCGGACAAAAGCAAGCATTTTGAATAGGCTAGAATTTCTGCAACTTCTGAGATGTGTTTTCAAATGAGAATAAATTCGAACTCCCATCTGGCCACCCCAAATATTTCGAAAACAGCGACGGGAATTTATTTATTATTCGTTTTTATTTTTCGCAGTTTATAAATCGACAATTTTAAATATAATTGGCTTAAACCCAACGGCAACGAGGATTTCAATTATCCGCTTACAAATTTTCTCGTCGAGAACGAAATTATCTTTGCAGCGATTGGTTTCGCGAAAATCTCGAACATCGCGGAAAGCCACGAAAATGATTTTGTTACCTTATTCCCGTCCGTGAAAATGTTGCCGATTAGCTCAAGCGGGATCGCCCGCTTGTTTAACTCCTGGAGAACCCCCAAAAACAAATGTGGAAACTGCGGAACAGTCTGTTGCAGGCACTCCTCCTCCTTCACAGCGGCCGCATGCGGAACTCCCGAGAAAGCGGTTAATTGCCGGTAAACAGACACCGAAAATCCTGCGGGCCTAATGCACTCCGACACAACTCCGCGGCACTCCACCTGCCCCGCAGCAGGAGCAACTGCTCCAAAGTTTTCTTAAAGTTTACAAACTCGACGGCAGCAACGAGAAGGACAAGCCGAACTCCATCGGGGGGGATGCAACCGAAAGTGACTCGGGAAGTTTTTTACGGCTGGCGGTGGCACATCCGAATCTGAAGCGCGGGGTGTGGAAAAACTCGACCAAGGAATTTTCACAGTAAATTGCACTCATTCGGAACACGGTGAAAACTTTCGTGAAAACAACCGGGACTTTCGCTGATCCCGGAGGAATTGGCTCGACAACGGCGGGATTCGTGCGGTAACGCCAACGTCTCAGTCCTGGCGATGTGGTCGCTAACTGGCACGCGTCTAACGGCTTTTCCGCTAATTGAGAAAATCAGTTTCGGTCAGTCGGCACGTCCTTTGATCGCAGCACACACTCGCAGGTGAACTCACTGGCCGCTAAATCGCAGCTGACATTTGACGAGAAGGCCAACGGTACGCCACTTGTCCAGCCGACGCTCGCGAATCAAATCACCACCAACGGTCCAGATGACGACTTCGTCTGAATTGATGGCGACTGGGCTGGATGCTGGGACGCACTCGGGCCGCTATCCGGCGTGCCGACCGGGCACGCCCCCTGGCGGCACCCTATCGAGGCAGCGGGCATGCGCGTGCGTTTCCCCACCGCCATCGCGCTCCAGCCCCCTCCCCGAGCAGCAACGCGCTCCGCACTGAGCCGATTGTGGCCTTCTCCCCTAACAACTTAATTTAACTCGTTTGCGTGTGTTCGTCGCCGTCGGCGGCGCGGTGCGGCGCTCTATATAAATCTCGCAAATTTCATTTAGGGCTGAACCCACACAAACAGCCGCCACCAACACAAACCGGATTGCTGGGGTTTCAAAAATTTCTTTAGCAAAAATTGATTTCATTAAAACAATTGAAGATGTCGCACAATTCGGTTAAAAGAGATCATCGCCGCTCGTCGGCGTGTGCCTGTGTGTGCGAGCGGTGCTGCCACGGGTACGTGGATGCCAAATTAAATTCAAATCAGAAGCGGGCGGGAAAGTGAATTGGCGGGCCCTAAATTCTTTTGTGGGGCCGGCCCGGGACGGGGGTGGCCATCAGGATGTTTGCTCAGCGAAATGCTTAAAACCTGCTGGCGGGGGTGGGCCAGTGGTTATTGGACAGCTCTGCTTCACATTTTTCCTACATCGTTGCAATTTATGCAAGTTTTATCCAAGGATTTCGTCGGGCAGCAAGCGCAGAATGGGCGGATTATGCGGATTAACATTTCACAGACTGCGCTCGGTGCTGGCGCATGGGAAGAGCACCATTGATGCTCCTGATAACTTCTTTTGGTTGGTTCTTATTCACCGTCAGATGCCAGTCCAAAGTGCAATCGTTTTAATTCCGTTCTTTTAAACCAAAGTCAACAAGAAGCATAATTATAATGGAAATACAGTTAAGTAGTCCTCGATTTACACGACATTTAAATTGCACGGTTGAAGAAATGCGCGAAAGGACTTCTTTTTACACACACACACACACTTGCAGCTCAGTTTAGCACGGTCAGCCAAATGCAAGAATTACGTTACATTTCATGACTTCAATTTACACGCATTTTGGAGGAACCAATCTACCGCGTAAATTTAGAGTTTGGTGTGTACTTTTTTCCCCATTTCAGAGACAAGAAGTTTAGTTTAGTTCAGATCTGCACAAGTGGAATGTGATTTCAAGAGAATTTTAGTGAAAATCATGAATCGGAGAAGCGACACAACGCCTTACCTTAAGGTCCATGCGAGTATTACTGAATACGATTCGATAACGAGTATACTCGTGGTTGTCAGGCTACTCGTCAATTAAAGCACGAATATACTCGTCGAATTTAAACACTTTCTTTACAGTTTGAAAATCGACTTTTTTACTATAGAAATTCAAATTGAGTAATAAAATTTGACATAGGGCTCTTTATAATTAAACGCGAGCATTATTAAGAAAGATTTTAAAAAAATGTAAGACCATAATTTTTCGACCTTGAGTCTGGTTTTAGCCCCGCTGTTAACTCTAAAATTAATCGATCTGAACATGAAGGGCTCTGTATCTCACTTTGATTTGGACGCTGCCATCAGATAAAATTCTTAATTTAATTGGGAAATTTGTTCGTGTCCACAGAAAAGTTCATGTCCACACAAACTTTGCATCTTGGGTCTCTAAGGAATTAAAGTACTTTCTTGAGAAGTTTCACGGTGGCTCTTTCCTTCTCACTGCTATTGGATAAGAACGATCTTATTGTTTGAACTATTAAAATTTCGTGCTATCGAACTGTTGCTGGCTGTTGCTGAGTTCCTCAGGGTTTATTACAGATACGGGTCATTCCATTAAATATCGCCAATAGTTTGGGTGATTTTTCGACAATCACGGATTTTGATGAAATTTTTTATATTGGTAAACCGCGTGGAGTACATGAACTGGGAAATTTATTTCACGATATAGAGAAATTCATATCTTCCGTTTTAGTTATTGCATAATTATCAGAAAAGTCTCAAATGAAAGAAAAAAATATAAAAATAAATTTTATTTACGAACAAATTCAAGGATTGTCTTTGGCTTTTTTTATATGCTTTTGCCTGCTTGTCTGGAAAAGATGACCAAGTTTAAACATGGGATGATCTTGGATGTTTCTGAAATAATAAACTTGTAAAAATTTCCAAATACCGAGTTTCATAGAAATCCGTGATGGTCGGGTTAAAAGTTTTGACGATATTTTATGGAATGATTGAAAAAATAAAAATAAAAACCTTTTGGTGCAAATAGAAAATCAAAAATCTTTTGAAACTTTCTAAATTCTCAACATTAATTAATTGTCATAGATATTCGTTTCTTATATTCAAATCATAATCTACTTTAAAATGTACAGTGAGAATTCGTATGTTTTCAAAACATTTACCGTTTAATTAAATTTTATCATGAGCCTATAAACTAAACTCTTTATTAAGATATAAAAGCACACAAATTATAAGTTCTTTTAAGTGTTATTGAAAACCGTGTTATTCGATTCTAAATATTCATACATGATCATTCGGCTCGAAATTTAATGACTTCATTAAAGACTCCGTGTAACTCAAGTACCGTGTTATTCGAGATTTGACTGTATATCGTACGTGATACTTTTAAAGCATGAAACAAACATTACTTCCTACTTTTTGGATCTTCAGTTGCTTCCTTTCATACATTTTTTACATTTTTTTAAATTAATAGATCCAACTCAATAAACTATAAAATCATAAAAATGAAAACCAACCGCGTAAACGCAAGTCAAATGTGTAAAAAAACGCATACAAAATTATTGCGTAAATTATGTATCTCGAAATTATGCAGCATCACAATCAGAGAAAAATAATTTTGATGTCCCCATTTAAAGTGATACCCATGCGAAGAAATTTTTCTAGGATACTTAACTTAGGTCATTTAAAATTCTAACTAGTGAAGCATACGCGGGTTTATTACTAAAAATCATTAGAAATATTGTAGAATAGTTGGTTTCACTAGATATTGAAGTAATCCATTTTTAAAACTAAGTACCCCTAACCCTCGATTTACACGGCATTCGAATTGCACGATTTCAGTTTAACGCGGTTGAAGAAGAGCGGAAGAACTTCCATTTACACGGCACTTGCATTTCACTTTAACACGGTCAGGCTAGTCATACCACGATGAAACAAAACAAGTGAAGATGAACCAGAATAAAAATATTTTTAACTTTTTTTTTGTGAATTATGCTATGTACACAAATTTGATGAATTAATGGATTTTTATTTAAAAATACGTACATACTTTTTTATTTTACAAAAAATAAATAATACTGTTTCATATATTTTTCGAATTAATTACATGTGTATGTATTTCTTTCCAATGTGAGTAGTGGACTCGAATTGCACGATTTAAATTGACAGGGCATTTTCGGGGACCTAACTACCGCGTAAATCGAGGCTTAGGTGTACCATTGTGCTTATAGTTCGAATCTACTTAGAGCACGTTCGAAGTCATAAAATGGAATAAGAAACTGGTCAAGTGCGAGTCGGTCTCGCGCAGTGAGGATTCCGTATCAAAATTTTACAACTTTAAAGTTGTTATTATATCATTATATATGTATGTTATTTTTTTCAGCAACTACTACACTAACAAGGAAAATGGCAATTTTCCTCTTATCTGAGTCAATAACTATCAATCCTAAATTTATCAAAATATTGTCTTTAAAAATCCAAAAGATGCGGGGGGAGAACCCTCTCGTTTTCCTCAATTAAAACTATTTAAAATTTTAAAAACAACATTAAATATTATTTCTTGGGATGGCTTGACTCACTCCTTTTAAAAATAAAATAAAAATATTTCATAAATTTACACCATCGGAAAATCTGCGCGTCAACGAGATCCAAGACCAAAACGACTGTGACCGGCGGACAGACGCGAGAGTGATCTTATAAGGGTTCCGTTTTTCCTTTTGAGGTACGGAGCCCTAAAATGTGCAGATAACAACAAAGATTTTCAAAATTAAACAAAAATCTTCGGTTATTTCTCTAATAACGAATAATTTTCAGGAATTGAGGTAATTATGATCACAACTTAAAAAAATAAAATCAAATTTCAATTATTATTTCTTATAGATTTCGTTTTAAATTTACTAATAGCATTGCTTAACAAAAGAAGTTTTCTGTGTGACTGTTTAAATAAAAGTACAGCAAAATTATCATTTGCTAGAATTTGTAGCCATCGAGGGCTAAAGTTTCTAGTCCTACGGCCAACAAAATATTCAATCTTGTAGGGTAAGAGATTAAAATAGTGAGGGGGAGCGTGGCACATCGTTTAGCAGCAAATAAAATCAATTAAAACAAAATAAAGTCATGCTTATTAATATGACTAAATATTGTCAGTAAAAATTAACCAAGAGCTAAAGTAGAATTACAAAAAAGTGATAATTTTAGCGAAAAAGCCCTCAGTCAAAGTAAGTTTTTAGTTTGTTTTTCCTATTTTCTTGTTTTTTTTTTTTTTTGTTGTTGGTAAATAATACACACCGTATTATTTTTTTAATATCTTAGTACCAGAACTGCAAACCAAATTTTCAAATTTTAAAATTATTGCAAAGAACTTCCAATTGAAAATGAGGGTTGCAAAAAAGTAAGTCTTATGTTCTGACGGTATTCCAAATCCTACTAATTTTCGTTAATTTCTCCCAAATTTGTCTATTAAATTAATAAGGAATTGGAATTTTAGGTAAACATTTTCGAATTCCAAACTTCTCAAAAAAATGCAAGAACCAAAACCGTAAAAATCCCAAATAAGATGAAAAAATCCTAAGTAAGATGAAATAGTCTTTTTATCGTAGCATGATTGGATCGTTTTTCTTTCAATAAACTGTGAAAAAGTTTATTTATATCCTTTTTGAGCTTTTAATGAAAAAATGATTATCACGACTGCAGGACAAAATGTGACTTGAATCAAACGAATGAAATTTCAAAAAGTCCTTTGAAAAGAAAACTTTTCAAATTTTGAAATTTACTTACATTTAGCACGAATTGATGGTATTTTTATTAAATATACGAATTGCGGCTTTCGGGATGAAAATAAAAATAAAAATTTGAATAGTAATTCTAATTTGCATGAGTATGGTTGCCGACTCTGCCAAAATTCTTTCTTTGAAATAATCTAGAATTTAAGTAATGGATTTAAAATCAAAAGTAGTTTTTTCCTTCTTTTTTTAAAGATAAAAAATTCTTTAGATTGTTTCAGTAGTCCAGGAAATTATTATTTTCATACTTATTTTTATTTTTTAACCTCATTTAGGACAAAATTTTGTGCAGTTTGGAAATGCGCTTTTTTTTCATACTTTATGTTCATTAAACAAAAAAAAAACCATTGTACCTTTTTTAATTTCCAAATTGGATAAATGTGAATTAAGTTGTCTGATAAATGTGAGAGACATTCAACTTTTATTTTATAAACTGTTTTCGTGGCTCCAGGTTCACTGGATCCTAATGAAAGTGAAATATCATGCGTGTAAAATTTTAAACATCGTCTAATTAATTCCACTCCCATTTAGAGGCTCAAATCATTAGTTCAATTTTACCTCTGGTTTAAAGGGGTCGATCAAAAATTCAAACTTTAGTTGTACCTACTTTAAGTAGATTATTTGGACATGTATAATTTTCTTGTTCGTTTCTTGAGATATGAGACTTTTCCGGTAGAACGATATCATTTCTTTTCATCAGCCAGGCAACTTACACCCACCAAACCTAAGAACTGTAGTTTACCAAAACATTTAATTTATTTTTTAAAATAATTGTAACCATATTTCCATAATAAAAAAACAGCATCTCCCGAGGAAGCCTTCACACTTCAAGAATGTCCATGGACCACTTCTGGAATGTCCATTTCATATGAATGCCGTTTTTGAGGCAGCAAGTATGTCGTTTGTCTTTTTTTTAAACATTAAACTTAATGCTAAAAGGGGCAGATACGCTGGAGCATCAATTCACAGAACTAGAAATTCCTTAATATAACCATATAATTAAAAGTACGTGAGTTAGATGGACCAGTCACACGCCAAATCGATCAACTCCATCTTCAAAACTTATCAATCAATTGGAGTAGACTATTTTCTTCAGCATAATGAGGACCATACTGAATCTTAAAATTAAACTGCTAAAACTCCAATTTGAGCTATGACTATGAGGCAATCTTAACCCTAGAGACTGTTGTAAGTCCACGCTTAGGTCTAAATCCGAGTAAACTATAAGCGAGGTTGATCTAACACTTTTCTCTTGCACTTTGTCCGCCCAAATTGCACCATCCAAACTTTCCCCACCATAAAAAGAACGATTTCTGCACCATGTTGTACGCTTTTGTTTGAAAGTACAATACTTCAGGTGTCCATAGATGTGAACTCTAGCTCTAACTCGCCTGCTCCTCAGTTGTAAGTTAAACATTCATTGACTTGGGATTCTTACACAATTTCACGTCAATCTGGTCCCGATGCACCTGTAACTCTATCGCTACAAATGGACAGTGATATAAAAGGGATATATTATTACTATACTTATAGCCTTTAACTTTATTTAAAGCCAGAAAAATACCTTGAAGGTTGCTCGTACCACAGCTTAAGTCGCGCTCCAGTGCTATAACAGGCGACCCGCCGGCTTTCGTGATGGGAAAGTAATCAAAAAAGTTAATTTTTTCGAATATTTTCTTCAACATTTCGGGTTCATTTGTAAGGCCTTACAGAAAAGAATGTGATGATGGTGTTATTTTTTTTATTAGTGTCTATTTTCGTAGTATTCTAGCATTGATTTAAGCATATATTTTTTAGGTTATGTCAGTAGCGTTGGTTTATGGTTTCTTAAGTCGTTGCCTGTGGTGGATGCTTAAGTCGTACCGGTACGGAAGGAGCAGGGAAGATCCTCAAGAAAGCACGATTCAATGTAAAATATGAAAGGGTTGGGCACATGATCTATGCGCTGGTGTGGACAACAAAACCAAAAAAAGTGTGTTTGTGATATCTGCGTTCAAACTAATTGATTTCTTAAGTTTCCTATTATTACATTTCTTTTTTTTTTTTTGATTTTATGCTTTATTTAATATGTAGAATTAAGAAGTATTTTTTTTGTTTGATTTAACGACAACGCCTTCTTATTCTATTCTAAGAACAACTTAGGAACGTACATTTACAAAAAAAAACGTTAAAATAACTTCATAGGAGATTTTTGTATTTTTATGAAAGCTGATTAAAACCTTACTAAATAAAGGCGCAGAGGATTTTGATTAATTTAAATTATCTTATAAACTACAGTTATTTTCTCTATGTTTCAGCAAAGGACCACAATTTTGCAATGTTTTCATGATAAAAAATAATTCCCAAAAATTACATCAACTTAACACAATTTCTCGGAAAAGTTCAAAAGTACAGGAGTTATAACTTTTTAAAAAATCGGTAGTCAAGATCAATCAAAAGGTAAATTAAAATAAAATATGTGAAAATAAAGTGCGTTAAGGTCCATCAGAATCATGCGCGTTTGTGTCCGATAAAAAACTAACAAAATCACATAATTTTTCTCGCTTTTTATTTGAAAATAAATCTTAAGACGTCTTGGACCTTTTCATATTTACCTCGTTACGCAGAGTTCAAAAAATCTTATTTTTTGTCAAAAAGTTGCCGAGAAATTGTGTTTTTTTTCTAATTACCTAACTAATACAATAAAATTGTCGTGTCTGTCTGTACATTCGTTTTTTGTTTTTTTTTTTTGCTTTGGTATTAAGAGGACTAAAGATTTTTACGGTGCAAAGACGAAAACCACTAGTTTTAGAAATTTTGTCGTCTGTCTGTTTGGGATAAGTTGGCGTCAAAATGGTATATTTTTTTCAGGAACATTTAACTACTAATAAAATAGACATTTAAGGAAGTGTTGTTGTAATTTTAGGTAATCTACTAATGCATCGTTTTAGGCAAAAAATTGCAAACATTTCCAATTTGACGCGCACGAAATCGCGAAGGGTCGCTAGTTATTAAATAAAAATGAGGCCCTTTCAATTAAATATCCATAAAAGATTCCTTTTAGATATAAAAACGACGACGCACCAACATTTTTCTAAGTTTAGTACGCCCTGAATTAAGAGCAGTGAGATTTGATTGTTGTATTGAACGCTTGAGCACACCGGAGCCTGTCACCCTTTGGAGCAACTAAATGCACAATATCTCGGAAGAAATATTATCCTGCTCCGAGGAAAGTACAAAAACAAAATGAGGGAGAGAATCCGTCCTGTTCGTCCTTCAAAGATCCGAAAATGGTGCCCACTATCCCGGGCAGCCCGGTTGCGAGCGAGTGGCAGCGCACGGAGAGTACATAAACAACGGAATAAAATTAATTATTGTCCATTAAGCTTAAGTGTATATAAAATTTCCTCAGAAGGCATTTGAGCAGCCAAGTGCCCATATAAATTACATCTAAAGAGGATCATTCCCGACCCTCCGAAGCCATAAAGGCAATAAAAGACGGGGGAGGACCGTCGGAGCGGCAATAACGGTGGAGCGGAAGATAAAAAATTCTCCTGATGGAGATAAATAAATAAAATGAATCATTTAAATCGCCCAAGACTTGAACCACGTGAATAAAATAAAAGCCCCAATTTCGGGTAGCAATTTGGCTGGGTGTGAAAAAACAGCCCGGATATGGGCCGCGGGGGGCGGCGGAAGGGCGGGAAGCGACTTAAGGATTCCACCCAGCACCGGGAGCTCGAGGAGCAGCCCTCGTCCGTAAGACCGGGGGAGCGTCCGACATTTATCGTTGCTGAAAAGTGTGCGGCGCTATATCAAGTACTGCGGTTGCCATCACACGGGCACTCTGCGGAGCCCGTGACGGCATCCGTCGGACGGGCGGCGGGGCGGCGGGGCGGCGGGGCGGGACGGGCCCAGAGAAATTACTTCATCTGCCGCAATTTATTCGATTCCATCCCTTCCATTTGGATTCGGTTAAATTACCCTAAAGATAAACGAGAGCTTGTTTATTGCACTCCTTGCTCAAATCACAACTCCTCTGCCGGGAGTCGGGAGCGCCGCAACTCAAGCGGCCGACAGCCGACGACGGCTCTCGTGCTTCTTCGTTTCCACTTTCCCGACATTCCGGTGCAGCCGGTGGGCCATGGTCCGGGTCCCGAGCCCCGACCCGCCCTCCGCAGGGCAGCGTTTTCAGGCTCCATTGCATCCCGTGTCCTCGTAGGCTGGGGAAGCATAAATCCAATCATTTTGTTAAGACCACCACCCCGCCGCACTGCTCGGGTGCCCCTTGGTGTGCAGCGATGTCGATTGTGCCGGGTCTCCTCACCGAGGCTTAACTTGCGGCTACCCTTCGCGGGGAAGCGCATTCTTCCCCCTCTCGGGCGATGCAACAGCATGTTGAAGGGAGCCATGAAAGCGCCCCACCAATAGGACCAGAATGTGCGCAAATCCCGAGCCCGCTATATACTCAGGGGCGTGGCTTGTTCTCTTCAACATTAACCACCATTTTGCCTTTCTTCCGAGCACTGGCCCTCAAAATCTCAGAGTTGGCTCTCTCAGTTGTTCTTGGTGTACTCCGAGATTCAAACCAGGAGCGTTACCAAACTCATATTCTGCTGTTTTTCTGGTATTGCCAGAATGAAAATTTTTTACAAATTAAACGAACCGGGGTCATTCCATAAAATTCGTCAACATTTTCGATCCGACCATCACGCATTTTGATGAGACTTGGTGTTTGGGACGAGATCTTGAATTTTTGTAAATTCATTGGAGTTATAGTGAGCTCGTTGCTGCATGCGAGAAAAAGAGGAGCTAACTTGAGATCAAAGCTTTTAGTGCAATTACGCCTCTCGGTCATAACCAGTTCGATTTCTTTAATATGCGGAGTTTTCAGTAGCGAAATTAAAATCATATAAAACACTTTGGAAAAGTGGCAATTCTCTACACATAAAATAATAAAAAAGAGTGTTTTATAAACTTTCCTGGAACATCTGCAATGACCGCACAACTCCACTCTGAAAACCTGAATCTCCCACAAACCTCAAACACATCTTTTCAGTATTCCCCAAAGGCCCACCACGTGTTAATTCATCTTTTCTAAGGTTAACCATTCGATATTTTCTTCATTAAACCGATAAAACACTTTGGAATTGCTTCTAGAACCATTTCAAGGACTGAGAACTCAAAAATCCAGCCTAGACTTTTTGTGAGATAGACCTCACTAAACTAGCCAGGCTTGGTATTCAGCGTATGATGGTGAGATTTACCTCAAGGCCTGGCTTTGTTATTGACACTGATCTCAAGCACTGGGCATAAGGAATTGCTCCAAAAGTTGAGCTCAGAGTCATTGCTCATTGAAGATCCCATCTTTGTTACAGTTTTCCAGACGACTAGGCAAAAGCAATTAATCCGCCGCATTTAAGGATATTCCAGGATAAAGGATAAATGCGTTGCCCTTGAACGTTTTTTATTTAATTACAGTCGTAATGTTAATAGAAGTCTTCAGTGAGAAATTTGTTTGAATTTTTTCTAGAATTAAAGTGACGCGTATAGCGTTTTTTTCAAGTACATAAGATTACCAAGATACCACGGTCAACGACGGCCTCAGATAACGACGTACTAAGAAAAAATGCCTTGGTTAACGACTTTTGATTATTTGAATCTAAAAACCGGGACTTTCCGCAGCAAGCCATGCGCGGGAAATATTTTAAAAAATATGCAGACGCAAACAACCCTTGACATGTTTTAAAAAAACTTGATGGATTGGAAAGTTTGTGGACTTTAGTAATGTTTTTTTTTTCAAAATAAATAAATGTGTTTACTATGTCTGATCTATTTTCAACGAAATCTTATGGGGAATCGTGCGGAAATCCTGGAACGGATTAGCCAAGGTACCACTGCATACGCTGCTCTAGCTCTAGCTGTGAGGGCAAATTCAGGTTATGTGGATGTGTCCTTTGTTCGATTTTCCCTTATTTTTTTATCAACGTTTTTTACAAACCCGTACATTATTTGCTTATGTATTTTGATATGCCTTAAGTATTAGTACAACCCCGGTGAAAATTCACTCATAATTGTTAGTACTAAACGTTAATTGATAATGAAAATTTAGCAGGTAATTACTAAACAATTTCGTGGCTGTGCAGTTCTGCTTTCACAAGCCTTAAAAATACTTGAAAATGAATGACACGGTACATCGCACCAGTTACTTCAAAACGATAGTTCATTTCTCAAAAATCGCATCCAACGTACTTTTAACCAACTTACTCTTTTTCCGTTAGTAACTTTAACCCTTTTAACCACTGCATTTAGCTTAGAGGTTTAGTTGAAATGCAATCTCTGCGTTTTTTTTCTTTTTTTTTCTTTTTTTAAAGATTTTTACAAGGTACAATGTTAGGTGTAATTAAGACTGATGCTAACTAGAATCTAGATTAGTGGTGGGTATTGGTATAGGGCTATAAAGATTGCGGAAGTGAAGGGCAGTCTATGGTAGCAGTTAGAAGCTGATAAATAAAGAGAATATTGGAAATGCCAGATGATTCTCATAAGGTGGAAGATTGAATTTGTCAGCCGACGGAAGATCGTGTAGAGTGAAGCGGATGAATCTACTCTGGAAAGATCCAATCCTCTGTGAAGGTGAGCAGATCTAGAATATTCAAGGAGAGGTCTGACGAAGGAATTATAGAGAGATTTAGTAAAAGGGATTTCTCTAGACCAACGTTTCACAAACCCTAGAATAGAATTAGCTCTATTGATTGTAGAATGTGAGTTCGCCATCACAGATTATTCCTTGGTCAGGAAAAGAACTAACAATAGGGGGCACATCAGAAAACACGTGAACTCCCGGAGTGGTGGGGAGGCGTCTACGGGAATAAGTGATGGACTGGCATTTGGAGACATTGAGCTCTAGAAGGCTTTTCGCGCACCAAAATCAAGAGGAATCAAGGTCTTCTTGCAGGAGAAGAGAGCCAGTTGTGGAGGAGATATGTTATATGATTTTCATGTCATCAACTGTCCATATATAGTTGTGAGCGAAGTGAGTGGGTTGGAAAAAAGTTTAAACAAGATAACGCTATGAGAAACCGTGTTGAAAGCTTTACTAAAATCTGTGGCAATGACGTCAACTTCCTCGCTGTCTTCCAAAGCATGTGGCGTTTTAGAGACGAACTCAGTACGCTTGGTGTTAGCAGATCTACCTTTGAGGAAACCGTACTGATATTACAGTGACAAGGAATGAATAAACAGAATTAAAATTTTACTAGATTTACTACGCATTCAAGTCAGTTTGATACTCTTAAAATTGTAGCATATTTTTCAGGCTGATCTCAAAACTAATTCTTCGCAAAAATAAAAAACATTTGAGGCAGTAACCCACACTTTGTGGTATCTACTGCCCGCTCTCATGCACGCGCGAGGTCTTGCTAACTTGTTTGGCGAATTTTGTAATACCCGATTTCAAAGATGCCCAGATGTTTCTGGTGCTTCGTACTTAACTTGCGAAGTATTATTGGATAATCTGTTGATACATCGCTTCAGACGAGGATGCGCCCTTAAAAATTAACACGTTTTCAAAAATACTTCTAGATTTTGTGGTGTCACGTTTAAACGGCTTGTGTAAATTACAACGTGCGCTATAAGTTCATATGCATATAAAATGCACGCAAAAAAAATCTCTTGCGACACCAACAGGTAGGCAAAACACGTGCAAATAAAAATTAGTGTTGATGAGACGAAAAAAGCGAACTCAAGTAACCTCACATCCCTTGCGGGGATCGAACCCGCGACCTTTGGATTAGAAGTCCAACGCGCTATCCTCTGCGCCAAAGGGACAGATGCTCAATGTTGTTCTGATATAGCCTACAATTAGCCTAGGCGATTCCTCACCTGCAACAACCTCAAACGCCGGGTAGAGCGTGCTTTCAAAGTTCCTTCGGAAATCAATTCTGGTCTTGCCATCAATTGATTTGGGTTTGTCTGCTTGATGAGGTGCTGCTGCATTTCACTAGTGGGCGAAGCAGGATCACCGTTAAAACGAACTGAAGATGTTACAGTAGTGTCCTATTGTAAGATTTTAAGCACTTTAATTCGGCTTAAGTTTGTTTAATTTTATTACTTGTGATTTATGCCCCGCATGGCTTGAAGATTTCAAAAGTTTGTTATCATGGGATTGAAATTAAAAGTTCTGTAACAGATTTGTCGTTATTGTTAGTAACATTTTGGATTAGTAATGTTTAAAATGTTTTGTTTTAAAAGTGTTTAATTTGTAACTTTGCTACTGAGCTTGCATTTCACACAACTTGCGGTTCCTTACTACGTAACCTTAGATTAAAACCTTCTGATGTGGAGAACATTTTCGAAGATACTTTACGGACATTCATAATCGCTCGACTAATTTGTCTAATTGTTTAATTTATCTAGTAAATTGCTTACTTTGTCCAAATATTATTCATAATAGTTAGTGTGAATTAAGTCAAGTAATAAATCTCCAAATGCGCGGTGAAAAGGTGGACGATGGGATAAGTGGTACCATCTGTGGACTAGTGGAGAACGAGCAGTGCTGTCTTGCGTTTCGTGATGACTAATTTCGTTACTATTTAGTAAAGGGTGCGCCATCGTCTGGTTTTTTTTGAAAAATGCTATAAAATAAACACTGTTCAACATTTTTCAAAGTTTGTTGATTTATGAAAAAGAGTAAACCTTCCGATTAGTTATGGAATATAATTTCATTTAAGCGGCTGTCTCGGCTGACTTGGCAGTAGCCCATCCGGTGAACGCAATTTTTCAGTACATTTCGATGGTTTGGGCCCTATTTCACGACTAGCTCGATCAATCCTGTGCTTAAGTGCCTGAACCATTTCTAGATTGTCACCATAACATCGAGCTTTAACAGCACCAAAAAAAAAGGTCAACGGCGTCAAATCAGCAACAGGCGCGGTTGATGCTTTATTTCGACAACACAGCACTCACTTTGGAAACAAGTTTTCAATATTTCCCAACGTTGCTTAAGCATAAATCTATTCATTTCGTGCTGCGGAAATATGATGCTATGTTTTTGCCAATGTTTGGAGCGCGTCTGTCTTGAAATAACATGTAATTTAAAGAGAAACCAGCCGTGGCGTACCCTTTATTTTTGATTTTAACCAACCAATTCTATAGTAGGAAAAGGAAGGAAGAAAGTTTGTGTGCGAAGGTGTATACTCGTCCATTGCTCTAGAAGAAGTCCTTTCCACAAATATTTTTGTTTCTAAAAAATTTAAGCCTTTTAAAGAATACTAAAAACAAATTTCTTTATGATCGTCATTCCCCAAAGAATTGGCTCTCAAAGAGATGTTTGCTAAAAAATGCGATTTCTTTTTAAATGAAAACGAGGATATTCACGATTCATATTCAATGTATTGTCAGCCAAGCGAGTTTACAACTTAAAGCATGAATGAATTTTCAGAAGACCTGGATCATTTAAATCTTAAATCACCTCCACAAGAGAGAAGTAGAATAATTTTTGGAAATCAATTAAATACGAAAAAGTTAAGTAAAACGATTGCTTTGGAGAATATTTCAAAGCATATTGATTTGATCTTGTCAGCGAAAATGCCAAAATTATGTGCTGAAAGCATTTTGGGAACTTATCACATAAAGAGAACTTATGAAGACAATCAAAAAGTGCTAGCACAAGCTTCGAATTATTTCTCAATGTTTGGATATAATTTTTGAAAGATTCTTTAAATTTTAAACTACCCATTTTGAATCTGAATTTTCAGATCAAGTAGATTTGTTGATTTTGGAGCTGATAAAAGGAAATACGGGATCGAGGATCACATTGGTATGTGGGTTGCACTACAACTAAAAAATATATCCTGAGCTATTATGTTTCCAATAAAGCAATTTCTAGTGAAGATTTAAGATTAATTTTATTGGAAAACCTACAAATTGGCTTTGAACTAGGTTCGAAAAGATGCGTTATGTGGGGATATCCAGGTGCAAACAAGTGTTTAAAATTATTCAATATTGGAGAGGCCGTTTTTAGGGTTCAGTACTTAAAAGGTCAAAAAGGAACCCTTATGGTAAGACTTGAATGTCTGTCTGTCTGCGGCCGTTTTTCTCCGTAACTATTATTGTTATCAACTTTAAAATGTGGTCATTTGCTCGCATCTATTATTCCCGGTGAAAGAATTTCAGAAATATTTTTATTAAAATTAAATAAAAAAAAATAGAGCACTTGAAAAAGTTTTTTGTTTTATGTATCGTGTGGGGTATCGTTTTAAAGGCGTAGAAGGTGTGAAATATATCGCAGGAAAAATAAAATGAAGTTCCAGACATTTGTAGTTTCCGAAGAGAATAAATAAACGTGTTAATTTTTTACCATTCCCTAACTCATTAATAATATCATTAATATATCCATAAAACATTTATAAACTCTTTGAATAACAAACTTATTGCAAAACCGAAATTACAAGCATTCTTAGTGTACATATCTGCTTAGTATGGGGCTTTGTAAGGATTATTTTTTAATATTGTACGGAACTCTCGGTGCGCGAATCTAACTCGGACTTGGCCCGTTTTTTCAATTTCCTAGTTGGAGACAACGGCAAAAAGACGTTTATTCTACATTATGTTCCTTATTTATTTGAAAGTGTTAGAAATGCTCCTAAATAATATGATCACATCCGATGATGGAGTTAGTTGGAGTATTATAGAAAAGCTCTATGGGTTTGATAGCCAAACGGTTAGACACTATTCGAATGACAATGCCAAGAATTTAGATGTATTTCAATTATTTCGAGCACAGCTATAAAATCTCATACAGCCCGTGAAATTTCCCAAAATGTTTTTAGGGAATTCAGTTGCGAGAACAATTTCAGTTTCTAGCACGCAGCGCGGCCCAAGCACATACGCCCCTGAATTGCTCTATTTCTAGGTAAATCTTCTACGGCTGGAAGTTCCACTGCAAGCAGTACCACGATGTGGGTTTTCAAAATTTGTTTAAGCTGGCGCAGTAGTTTAAATCGAAATGTGTAAATTGTTTAAAAATTGTTTAAAAAGAACTAAAGAACCGATGGCGATTAACCCAATCCGACATAGCAAAGACAACCGACTGAGGATTATCAGATCATTGCGGCGAAACCACAAAACACCGTAGGAATAATTAGCGGTTTCTAGAACCTGCTAGGAGAATTAAAGCTTCCATTTTGCAGCTAGAGACCTTTTAAAACCGTTAGTACAGAATAGCACTGTTATATCAAAGATGGCGCTGTCAGCTCGTAACGGGTGATTTTTCTTATGCCATTGGCTTACTTGATTTTTCGAAATCATACGCTGAAGTCGTAAAAATTCCTCTCAAAAGTCGTGTATACGAAAAGATTACAAAACATCCGCTAGAAGAAGGATACTACTTTAAATTAATTAAAGGTAATCAATAAGGAACAACTTTTAATTTTTCTTGCATGAATGTTCTTATGATAAAAAGCATTTGGTATTTTTGAAATAGTTTCAATGGAGACTGGTCGAGTCAATGCCAATTTTTATAGTGTAAAAATTTCAAAAACGTAAGTACAAAATGAATTACAATATTTTTAAATACGTGAATTAATTCAGTTTATTAAGTAAAATGGAAATACTCTACTTTCATTGCACTCATAAAGCAGATTTACTTGTATGAAGTAGCAGTTTTTTATTTTAAAAAAACGTAGAAAATTTAATATAGATTTTTTTTGTGATTTTGAGCGAAAAGAGAGCCATAGATTTGGTTCAGGACCCAGTGCCGGGAGCCCTATCAGGCCCGGGTTCTCTGGCTCTGACCGATGCAGCCATCCCCCTTGTTGGTGACATTAAGATCGACGATGCGTTTTCATATGAAAATGCATGTAATAAAGGATATCACTAGACACATATGAGCCACTGGTCCCCTTTCTTTTAGTATTAAAACATTCTCACTGTTGTGTCCACATACACGACGTAAAACGGCCAACCGTTAATTTTTTTCTTGTACTCAAACGTAAGATATATTTTATATTAATAATTTTATAAATTCCAATTAGACATAAAGCAGACAATTTTGTGAAAAATTTTGTGTCATTTATTAAACGGCATTAATTTTACTTTCAAACGTACCTTTATCTTCCAAAATCAAATCAGAAAGCAAAACTGGGTCTTCCAAATATTTAGAGCACTTATTTTATTTTCCACTGTAAATGTCAAGCAATAACCGGCCCTAGGATCTGACTTCGTCTTTACCTAGTATGGTCGTAAATCTTGCTAATTTTAAATCTCTATAAAATACTTTCAGTTGTCATTTAACTATGGGTCTCTAAGATCCCTTGTTATCCTCAAAGTGTGGAGTTGTTTTACTGCTCGGTGATTTTCGGGAAAAATAGAATAATTTGATCCAAAAATTCTAGAGACTGTTCCGCCTGTTGTTGATTTATTCTGCCTAAATTCATTTTATATACAGTGAAAGAAATCTAAGTTTAACTCTAGTAGTTCCAACAGTTTTATTCGCCGGTATCCAACATATGAGGAAGTCTTGATAAAGAAGAGTGATAATTTTACATATGTTCGCACATATGTAGCTCGTAAAACAGTTTTATTGCTAGGCGCTTAAAAATTAACTAATTTAAAGTTTAACTGTTTAGTAACTCAGTACCATAATTGTATACTATAAAATAAGTACTTGTCATTAGTAATTGAGGTAAAGGATTATATGCTAACTTGTATGCATACGAAAACAGGTACATTTCTTTAGGTAGTAATGTATTTATTTGCATGCGTTAATTGCCCAACTTAGGAAGAGAACTTTTTTGGAAATTCCTCTTTATGCACTGCACAATCTGCCCAATTTCCAGGGTAGTCAAGTGTCTAACTTATAAGGGTGCCTATGTGCAGGCAATGACCGACGCCTTAAAACTTGTCCAATTTAAAGAGGTATTTTAAAGAAATTTAGTATAAATTAATCTAACTCATAACTGACGTTAATTTTGACTATGTCAATGGAGAGAGGCATTCGATTAATTTGCAGATGATGCTGCAAGGGTTTTGTCAGTACGTAAAGTCCTGCAATCGTAAGGGTGGCTCCTATTCACTTAGAAGCTCGGCGATGGAGAGAAAAACTAAAAAATATCGAGTGGTTGGTGTGCGGATGTGTGCTGTTTTTATTTGCATAGATGAAAACTCATAACGCTGTTTACGTTATGTAAATTTAGCCACTTTATTTGATCATAAATCAAAAACTTTCTTTTACTTTGCGAGCATGCATGTTTTTGGTTTAATGGAATTCTCTTCTGTACCGACAGCAGGATACCAGACGGGGGATGACCGACCCTGTCCACTCCGTTGCCATGATTTTTTTTTACTTTCCCACATCGGTGGTACCGAATTCCGGCAATTTATAGGCGTAGGCTTCCACAACAGCAAGAATCTCGATTTAGATTGATGAGATTTGATAGTTTCTGCGATGAATATTTCGTCCATTCGGGGCCACGCAAGCAGAACGGGTTTTATGAAATTGATGATGACTCTCTATGCGACGCACGATGGTGGAATCGGTCCGCCGTGATTTATGGACTCCTCGCTTTATCGCTCCCAGAATTAAATCGCGCTGAGTGCTCTCAATTTGCTAATGCCTGAAGAGCCTCCAAAAATTGCATAATGCCGTGAATTATCAGCGAGACGAGTGCATTGATAAATCACGCCCGGAAAGTGTGTAAACAACTTGCGAGTGGAAAAGTCTTACGGACTCTGGATCGTGTCCAAGTTTCGGGTAAGTCCCGAAGTCCCAAGAAGGTATGTAGATTTCTCTATATATAAATATATACAACGCTTAAGGCTGGTCGGACTGACCTGAACTACATTTATCCAGCGATTTGGCCAACGTGGTGGTGGGTATTCTAAAAATAAGTATTGCTCACTTGCAGATGCGCCGGGGAATGCAGCGCGCGTTATCGATTTAATTAAACATTATCATGTAATGGACTTGGCAGTAGCGATATTTAATTTTTTTTTTTCAATTTGAAGTTTGAATATTTTTATTTCAAATTAATATTGACTGAATGATTAACAATCCAAAATTAAATTGCAATCCGTAATATTTTATTTCAAAGTGTTCTCTGAAATGGAAATTATAAAACAGTCTGCTAAAAAAAGTATTATTTAAATAATTTGAAGTAAAACACCACGAAACATTAAAAATAATATAAAAACATTTTTACATATCAACTAGAATTTTTATCCGGAAAAACATCGAAGAAATTTCAATAATATCACCCTGTAATTCTCAGGTTTATAAAGAAAACTTTTATCGTAGTTAATTTTTCAATTTCTATACTTCAAAAGGCTTTATTTTGCTATTTTAGAAAATAAAGAAAAATCTATGTGGTGTTAAGTCAACGCTTAATTATTGTAGTACAACAATAAAACCGGTGTTCCTAGTTTTAAGCTGCTCTAAAATTAAAACCAAAAACGCAAAATGCTAACACTTCAGAAACGGTGTTATAAAAGATGCTTTTTGGAAAAATTTTAGAGAAGCCATGAAGAACTTCATAATCTTGATAATAGAATACCATAGTTTACTTAAGACATATTTAACGCCTATGAATTTAAGATCAACCCTTTCCTTTTGCCACTTCTCTACGCGATCAGGGTGTCATATGCGATAGAGAACTTTTCTTTCGTCTTCATTTTGATAACATCAAAAGCAGTGCTAAGTCCACCCGTTGCTTTGTTAAGCGCGGGTCTAGAGAGTTCTCCTTATATCACAAGGTCCATTTACATCCCCTTTGTCAAACCTGTGCTTCCATACGCTAACCAGGTATGGCCTTCTGCCCAAGTAACCCGCATTATTGAGTCAATGCAGCGTAGATTCATCCGCTTTGCTCTGCACGATCTCCCTTGGGCTTACCACCTTCATCTACCACTCTACGAGAATCGTCTAAAACTGATCGACTTACAACGTTTGAGTAAACATCTTATTATTTCAGATATTTTCTTTATCCATCAGTTACTTGCAGGAGCTATTCCGTCCTTCGCCTCTGTAAGCAATACCAATGCCTTTAACATCAGATCCACTCCACTTTTCCGTTTAGATTGTCATCGCACTAACTACGGCCACTCGGAGCCCATTCACCAAAATTCCCCGAAAATGCAACAACTTGACCACTTTTGGCTGGCCTGAACAAATCGTCCCTGAAATGCGCCTTAAACCTCGCCTACCATGCCTCCTAACCACCAGTTTCAGTCTTTGTTTTGCCCCATCCTGCCCCTTATCTATTAAGCCATTGGAAATTAAGATACTAGTTGTTAAGTTTTCGTGTTGTTATAGTTCCTACTAAGCAGAATAAAATAGATAATATTTTAATTTGTCTTCACTTTTATCTACTTTTTAAAATTACTATTACAAAAAATTTTCTTTTCGAATTTGTTTTTTAAGAAAATGATCCTTCAATCTTGTATGAATTACAAAATCATTTAATGTTTCTGTTTTGTTCTATTTTCGTTAGAAGTCTGGAAATAATGTTGATAATTAAATTAGTGGTTGATTTTCCCTTATATTCTAAATCACTTCAGTGCGCTGAAAGTACAGAAACTCCTTATACAAATCACATAAAGAAAATTAACTCTAGATGGCTCCATGCTTTAGAGATTTGTTAGTTAGTTGCTTGTGTTTCATGATCTCAGTCTTCAGTTTTCAGTTGTTTATTTAATTTATCGCATCAAACAAACGGATAGGTGTAATATATTTAATTATCGATCTATTTATCGACTACCATGGAAGCCAGGGATTAGGATGCACTATACTGACTCATGAAGGTATTTTACACAAGATTTATATACATAAGTTGAAAACGTTTGGGTTTCTCCCCATCTTCGCAAACTAGCTGAGGTCTTATATATCTTCTCGTACTTAGCATGTTTATTAACAGATTACTGATGCAGGTAACCCTCGAATAACGCGGGTCTTTGAGAACACGGTCACCCTGGTATTTGAAACCCTAGCACTTAGTTCACTTCCAGTTTGGATTACAACAATAAAAATATGTGAACTTTTAAGAAATGAACCTAAACCATTGTAGGCGAAAATTGCATATTATTTCGACACGTACACCTTTTGGGGAATTAACTTATATTGAACAATTTTTTGGCTTACACAGTTTCGCTTAACACAGTATAAATGGGGATTAAATTAGGATTACCTCTATACGCCCCCTGTCCAAGAAACAGAGTTCTTATTCAAATCAGTTACTTCAATTGAAATATGAACAATGAAATTATTGTGAAAATTTACATCTGGCCTGCATTACACATTCAGGCCAACACAGGGTCAAAAAGAGAAATCAATTTAGCCTTACTAATGTACTATTTGTTTTTAATTTGACTAACCGGATCTACTCTATGAAAAATGAAGACATTTTGAAGTGATTTTTATTCTGCGAACCTATATCATTAATTTTTCGTTGTTGTTATTCAATTTTAAGAACATACACTTTAATCATTCTCAATACAGAACGAACCTTGATCGTTGATTTATTCGTTATTATTATTAATTTCTTATTTACCCGAAAGAATTTATTCTTACCTTTTGTTGTAATTCCCTTATCTGCGGTTTATCAGCTTTGATGAAGTAGATAAACGAATTCTTTCAAAAAAAGCAAAATATGAGATTTATTACAATTTTAGAAATATCTTTTTGTGATTTTGGTTTTTAGATAACAACCGAAAAAACAAAAATTTAAAAAATTAACTACTGTACACCTAAACTTTTTACGCGAATTGGAATATAATAATAATTTTTTTACTCGATATTTATTCACCACAACACGATCAAACTAAAGTTAAAGTTAAGAAAAAAATCCGAAACTTAAAGAAATTTTAAGAATAGAAATGCTTCTTCATTCTTGTTTCAGCTAAGAATGTTCTAAGAAAAAATTTTATTTACTTGGGATTCCCCGTGTTACGTAACTAAAAGCGCTTCATTTAGTTTGAATTTGGTGTTTGATAGCCAACACATTGAAAGCACTTTTCTGATGTTTGTTTTTTTCTATTTATTAGATATATTTTAGGTTTGGAACTGATTTTCATATTTTTATGGAGATAGCAGTGCCTTTTACACGAATGCCAATTACGCGGATTTTTCAAGAACTTATCTATGCGTAAAAAGAGGTCTTGATGTATTTGTAAAATAAGTTTTCTGTAAAATGAACTTAATTTGAAACTCTAGATTATAGTAAAACCGACTTAATTCTCAAAGAAACAACATTGAATTACTTACAGTCAGTCTCAAACGACCTCTTAGCTTGCAATTATAGATTCTTAAAAAAAACGAAACCTTAGTAACATAAATGTAGCTACTTTGACTTGTTCTTAAACCGATATTTTTTCACTAAGTGCATTGCACAATTTTTCTGGTTTTAAATAATTTTAAAATAAAAATAGTATGTTTTATTAATAAGCTTAATTACATATTATTGCCCAACTTCCAATAGTAGTTTAATGACATAATAAAGTATTTATTTATGGTAATTTTATTCATAGTTTACAGATGTACAATAACAAATTCAAAATTCACAAGCTCCTCCCAATCTTCCCTAGTAGAATTACGGATTCATATTCACATTAAAAGTTATTAAATTGCATATTAAAGTGTATTCTTACATTATTTGGATTGTTTGAGACTTTAACTTGATGTGATGAATAAATGAAATGGCAAACTCAAGATAAATAATTGAATATTTTAGTTTGACATTATTATTACATTTGCATGCATAAAGCATGATTATATCTATAGAAATTTAGAAAGACCTAAAAGATCTGATCGTTTTAAATGTAGCCCTACGTATGGGCATGATGAATATGCATAAGTTCAATATTTTCTCACAGAACATTCGATAAATAAAATCGAAAAACCTCAATTCATTTGCCAAATACCTGAGAACTAAAATCCAATGGAGAGCTACTCGTTTTAGTGTGCTTAATTTAGTAAAATATCCGTGTTTGTTAGCACCTAACTAGATGAAGGTTTTCCGTCAACATTCTTTAACCACCTTTCGTAATTTTTCAGAGCTCCATGGCTTTGCTTTGTGTATATTTTTAACAATCCGCTATAGACTATAGAAAATTTGGGGTCATTGTGGTTAAAGAAAAAGTTTTTAGTTTTTAATTTTACAAATAAGTGTTAATTGATAAGTTGCGACTTTATTAGTTAACCTATTTCCCTAACCCCATTTTTACATTACTTTCGGTATAAAATTTGCTTATCCATTATCTACAATTAATAATTCTACCGACTTTAATTTCCCTACTTTAGCGTCATTGAGACATAGAAAATAAAAATTAGATTTGTAATTTATCTAACCATGTTGAAATAAACTCGTTGAAGGAAAAAACCCACACAAAGCAGCAAAAAAATTTATTAGGATCAGAACAAAAACATGTGGGTGACAAAACAATAACTTGCGGAACCAAGCTACAAAGAACAATCGGACTTGTACGAATATACCCTACCTTCTTAGTCAGTACTCCTTTCTACTCAGCTAGCCTTATGTGAGTATATAAGATGGCAAGAAAAGTGCTAGTAGGAGCGATGCTAATAATTGTCGACTTATCGCTAAACTTTTTGTATTCCTAAAATATGCTAATACATGCCATGAGGTCGTTGGTTTGTATAAACGCCTCAAAACTAACATGGCCTTCTTAAAGGTCGTTCAGTACCATGAAGCTTAAGATGGTTTCTTTTGTTCTTGAGAGTTTTGCGAAGAGTATACAAACAGATTGATCTTAACAGAGGCCCCTAATTATACCATTGCAGTTTAATTAAAAGTCTTGGTTCTTACGTAGGGTGGCCCACAGAGTAGTCATCTCCTGTCCTTATTTTTATTTTTGCAATTAACACCACACACCTTCCAAAGTTTTTGTAAAATTCTTATTTATGCTGACAACATAAAGCGATCTTCCATAACAAGAACGCTGGTGATTACTTTCTGATTCCAGACAATCTTAATCAATCTCAAGTCTAGGCTCATCTAATAGCATTTCTAAGTGTGAAGTTATTCCATTTCATAGGGGTTGAAATATTTTCCATTGATCTTTTGAATAGTAGTTTTTAGTAGTAGTCTTCGACTTAGGTTTCATGTTAGATTCTAAACATAAATTCAATGACCGTATAAATTACTAGGCAAGGCATCTTTTATGTTACCATCTTTAAAAGATCGCAGTTTTCTTCCGTGAAACTTATTCTTGAATCTACTTGCCAAGTTTGGTCTTCGTACCGCTATATTAATACAATTAAAATTGTCTCAGTCCAGTTTAAAGTGATATTCTTATTTATTAAGCCGAATGTTGACGTAATGCGGAACATTTCTAAATATAGCAATAGTTTTAAAAGATTTTCAGTTAACCACTTGTTGCTTTAGCGAAAATAAGTCGATAAAACTCTAGCGCTTGAAACTTTTATCTGTAACCGTAGCATTTTTTAGTTGTGCACTTGTTGCTTCCTTACCATGTGTCGTAAATGTCATCATACTACTGCCAGCCACGGAAAGGTGCCGGCTTCAACACGACTGTGCTGAACGTTCTCAGTACACAGGCTTACGTTCACCAAAGTTTATCAGCGGCACACTGGCCTTTTGAGTTTTGATCCAAATATTGCGGTTCACCCTGTGATACACATTGTTCCTTTCATCTACTTTGTTCTAGCCATCGTGAGGTGCTCCATGCCAACAGTCATCCTACCAATTCTAATCGTTCTTGAGCCTTCTTCATAGCCACCTTCTTAGTTGGAATTCCTCGCTGTTTACTAGCCTGTCCGGCTGTGTGAGAGCAGATTGTAAGGAAGAGCTTTCGGTGCGATCAATGTGGTCGATCCGCTTTTCTGCCGTCGTTGGGTATTTTTGTTGTCACTTCCTCTCTTTCTGGCCCAGGGGGGGCGACTTGTTTTTCCCGATGTCCACTTCATTGAATCTGTGAAATATGTAATATCTTGATATTAACACACTCGCGGCAGATGATCACATGGCGAGCAATGAAGTTCCATAGAGATGGGTCAGAAAGAACAGCTAAGTGGAAAATGAAATCGAAGCTGAAAAAAGCGAACTACGAACAAACGTGCGAGAAAAAAGCCAAAGTCTCGACACACTGTGCTCGAGCGGCTAAATTGTAACTAAAAGCCCCCGAAGAGTAAGACTCGCAGACTAAGCCCGATAACCAGTAGTGCGATTTCGTACATCGTTAGATCGAGAGTTAACGCGCGACTTCCTGGTCATTTGCTGTCCATAAATTTCAATCCAGCCGTGGTTGACGTTCGCCAGTTGTCTCCGCGGTGTGTCAGAATTTCGCGGATTTATCACCGAAAATTCTCGGGATTCGCTGCAACGCAATAACCGACTCGAGGAGGCTGCCAACAGTTTTGCCAAGTGCGGTATTAGGCAAATCATTTCACTTTCACTCAGATTGCATCGCGGACTGACATCTCGGCGCAAAGTCGCGTACGCATGTGTTTCGCAAGGCGAGCGGAAGTGCGGGGTTCGAAGTGACAAGTGGGTTCGACGAGACCAGAGGACGATTTCCAGGACTACATCTTTCGGATTATCTCGGCTGGTTCACTAGTTCTGTTCTGAAAATGTAATTCTCCTTCAGTTTATTAGCACTGCATGTTTGCTGTTTTGAAAATCGCCTTCCGAATGGGCACCTTCCGACCGCCGATCAAAGTTGTAAAATTCAAGGAAAAATCCCAGCGCCACAGAAAGGCCACTTGATTTTCTAGTGTCACGATCGGCGGTTTGGAGAGATCCCACGGAGAGAAAAAATCTTTCGTAAAGATCAATTTGGTCAAATTTTTTTCTGCAAACAAACAAACACATCGAAGGGGCGAGCTGCGCTGAAGAAAACCAGTTTGCTGCCTCCGATTGTTAATTTGGACACGGCTTCATACAAAGAACTCCTGCATCTCGGTGTGGCGGCACGGCGGTTATTTTTATCACAGAACGATCGTTCCATCGCAGCCGTGCCGAGCGTGATGCAAAGTGATTTTTTGCAATAAAGGTAAACGTGGTGAGTTCCCAGCGAGGCGTCACTGCGCGGTGTGGGCGCTGTCGATGTGTTCTTGATAAGAGCTGTCATCGCGATCCACCACAAGCGAGGCGCTCTAATCAGAGAACCGTTCGACGATCCGTCGCTCCGTGGCTGCGCTGGTGTACGTGCCCAGATAGCACATCGGCTAATTGCGGTGTGCGTGTGTGGCCCGCGGAATTGCCAGATGCACACCGCAAAAAGCACGCTCTGATCAGTTCGGCTCAATTAAATGTTCCTGCCTTCTCCAGCACTTGTTCTGTTGACGCCGTGACCATGAAATATTTGAATAATTCTCGACGACTTTTCTCGGACTATAAATAGTGCACTTAAGTGTGATTCATTCCCACAACTGCAGCTTTCAGGAAATCATTTTTATTTCTTTAATTGAGCTTGTTATGTTTCTCGTTCTACCAGCGCTCGTTGGAAAAATCTCTCATGGAAACTTGAAATAGCAGCGGTAGTTTTTAAAAGCCATCCAAATGGAGTGGAATTGTGCATTGCAGTGAACTGAGAATTTAGATTATTTAATAAAATCACTGGTACAACAAATCCTTTTGTATTAGAGCAGAAATTAAGAATGCAATTGTTAAAGGTTGTTCTTTCTCGTATTGAATTTCCTTATTACACAAAACTAAAATTTATAATATCGTAGGCTTTTTTAATTATAAAGATATCATTGAATACGTTAGAGGAATCGTAATTAACTAATCATCTTATTTACATTAATTTTAACCTTCGGCAAACTTTTCCCACGTGGGGTCTAATTTACCCCATAATCCATTTCGGTAAAAATGCACATCTATTAAAGTAAAAACGTTTACCTTTTTTTTGTTCTGTTATAATAAAAATAATGAATCTCAACTACTCAACGAATCAGCGGATTTGGATTTATTCCAAAACATAAGCAAAGCCGTTTAGAAGTGAGTATAACCCCACTTGATTTTCTGAAGGTTAAGATTTCACTATTGCAAGAAAAACGGAAGGTTAGCTTTCCACGATATTTGAAACAGAAATTATTGTTTTTTTCAACAAGGCGTGTAACTAGTGCAACAAAAACCCTCAGCGACTTAATTTCAGTCCCTAAATTCTCATATGTTCTTATATCTTTTTTTGGGTGAATGGGTAACAAAGTTCTTTGAATTTGTAAAAAAAAAATATTTCCTGTGAAATAAGGCATTATTTTGAAATTCTTATAATGATTTTCTGCGAAAAATAGAGAAGTTGGAATTGTAAATATTTTTTGCTAGTGTTGTTTTTTATTTTGCAATGTGGTTTTTCTTGCTTTGATACCTTTTCCCGACGATATTCTGCTTAATACAGAATTTCTCGAACTGAATCAAAACGTGAAAATATTTATTACACTCTCTGCGGGTATCCACGGATGCACGCTACAGGTCGCAATTCTAGGCCCATTTTGGTGATTGTTCTTTCTATCCATTGGTTAACTATCGGAACATAAGACTATTGATTCATAATGATTGGTCAAATAGTTTAATTTTTATAAACAAAACAATTTTCTAAAAATTCACGAATGTTTTCGGCCCCTGTTTTGTACAGATAATTTTTTCTTATTATAAATAAATGACATTTGTTATTGCAACAAAAATTTAGTATATTTGTGCACATCTACTGCATCGATAAATTGCGAAATCATTAATAAAATTTTAATCATTTTACTACTTTACTTTAAAAAAACCCTAACACGTGCTTCGACCTCACCGGGGAAAAAATAATTTTTTTCAGAGGGGAAAAAATAATTTTAATAAAAGAAAGAAAAAAAACGCGGGGTGTGCACTTTTGATTTTACCAACAGCTCATATCTGCAAAACAAAAAAATTGTTATTGTAACCGGACACCTTGAGTTTACGTTCCCGTACTTTAATTACCTAATAAGATACTGCCCTCAAGATTTGCCTTCAGGTAATTGGACAAATAGGCATTAATTTTTCACTGATCTATGAGGTATTGAATCGTGAAGGTCTTTAAGTGAATGAACGAATGAAAATAACAAACAAATAAGAAGATAGGATTTCACTACTTTGGAAGTTTGGACAGAAAATGTTCTACAATCCGAAAATGAAAAATTATATATGGACTCCACTTACATGCATATCTCCACTTTCACGTTTTTCTGCCTTTCCATGGCAAAGATACCATGAATTTTATGGTTTATACGACTTTAAGCTGGGCTTTAAATACCGTGGAAAACAATCTATTTGTTGCCTTTTTTCATGTATTTATTACCACATCCCGATCAAGCTTCCCTTGTAAAGAGAACATGCTCTAATTTGCTTTGAAGTTCTTGGGTCGCTATGCGTTATTCTAAAACGGACAGACAAACATGAGAGTACTAATAAAAACTTTCTAACGAAAAAAATAAACGTTCTTGAAAACTGGGACTTTAAAAATTATAAAATAATTTTAACATTTTGAAAAAGTATATTTTAATCTGTATTTAAGACATAATTGAACTCAGCGCGCAATCTAAGCCATGTTGTAGCAGTGGAGAGTAGTTATCGGATTTTGGTTACCAGGAGGTGTTATATCAACCAAGTTTCATTCAAATTAGTCCATTACTTCCCAAGAGAAAATTGCGAATATTTGAAAAAAAAATTTAACTGACGAATCTGAAAAAGACTAGGTCATTTTTGAGAATTAGGAAGACCTGTTAAGCATATCCTTTCAAACAAAAAAATAAACACTAAACTCGGTTACCGTAGCTACAGACGAAATGATAACCCTCTTTTTTCAAAATCTAGAATTTCGTCTGTACGTCTCTTAGGTTCGTTCCCCCATTGTGTAATAACAACTGAACGAATTTTGATAGAACTTTAGTTACAAAATAGGTCTAAGGCGATTTTAAAATATAGGCTATTAATTTTTGGTTATTTGGTTCCACCTGTATGTTTGTCATCAGGTATGTTCTTAGTTCTGTCGCGAGCGGCTAGATCGATCTGATGAAACTCTTCCTTTCTACATAAGCGCATTGTTAAGATTTCGTTTATTTGTTATTCTAGGTAAACACCATGAAAACTCATACAACGTAATAACACTAAAAATAGTAAATTGAATTTTTTCCGCAACAAGTAAATAGCAAATATTGAAGTCGTCCGAAAATCGGGTAAGAAGATTTTCGCTTTTATTACAACATGACTCAAGTTTTGCGCCAATTTTTGTTATCTCTTAAATAAACTAAATATAGACTAAAATAAAACGTAACATATAGTTTTAAAAGGTTAGATCTATTTTGTATTTCAAGCAGTTTTTATTTCAACAATGAATTTTCCTCAATGTTAAAGTCTTAATTAATTTCAAGATCTTTATTCTGTGAAACTTATTAATGAATGGCATAAAATTTTTAATTGTTGTAATTAAGCCAACTAGGCGTAGTGTTTACAGTTCAATGGAATTTAAGTTGTTTGTTGCTCTTAATTATATTAGTCTTGTTAAATTTTATTTGTAGACGAAATAACATGATTGATGGCAATTTGAGGTGAAAAGAGGCCACAAAATGTTCCTATAAATTGCTATTTAGCGAATAAATAAACTTCAGTCCGTGTGACCGAGAATCAGGAGGCTAGATTGATGCACAAGCTATGTTTAGATTTTGCGAGTTAATAGTATTGAATAAACAATTGGAGCCGAATTTCGTCCATTAGAAATGTTTACATCACATCCCTAGATTAGATACAAGGTGCTATTGAATACCCTCGTTATTCAAGTGAACAGCTTGTTTCCACAGAAATTCCTCTGTCTATTTTTATTCTTGATTGTAAAGTGCTGGATAATTTATGGATTATTGAATAATTACTTATAATTGGAATTGGACTTTTCAAGTCGTGTTGTCGAACGCTTATAAAGCTCTACTATTGAATTGTTCTGATTCTGAGTAGTTTCCGCTAATTTATGCATTAGCCTCATGATTTCCTTTGATAATGCTTGAGATTGTAAAATTGCTCAAAGTCATGCATTTCTTTAGGTCATCTATTTTTAGTTCTGCTGCGAATTTATTCGTAACCAAACAAACGCCTGATAACACGAGTTATGTGTTCTTTTAATTTGTTGTGATTTTTTTCACGTAAGAACGAAGTCTAAAGAACTATATGCTGTTTTATATTTAAAGTCGAAACCCAGCTTTTGGGCTCTAAATTGATTTTGTTTCAAATTTCAACTTCCTTTATATCAAATTTTCTGTTTTCGGTTTGATTTAACCATGGTTTAAACAAACGAAGGTTAACCAAGCCATATATAAATTAAGTTAAAGTGCTTATTACCAAAGTAATTGGAAATTTTAAAATATGTCTCACTTTTCTCATATTTTTGTGTACTTCAATCGTTATGCTTATACCATTTAACTCCCTTTGTCTCTTTAACTTTTTTTGCCATACATGGTTATAATATTCGAATAAGATTGTTGTACGCAAGATGAAAAACTTCTCTACAGGTAACCCACTAATTCAAATACTCATTTTGTAAATAGACTAAGTGATATTTTGCTGGCTGGAATAAATGAAGTTTAAATGGGGGTTAAGTGTAGAATTTAAAAAATCGTTCTTAGTAATACGGTTTTTATAATTATGGCATATTGTAGACATTTAAATTTAAATTAAGTTCATTAATCAAGATCAAAGTAAAGATAAAAATCCAAGGGAAGTTATGGTTAAAGAACCAAACGAGATACGTGTATATTTAAGTTTTGTTTTAAAACTCGCTATTCATATAAACGGTTTAAATAATGCTTTTATAATAAAGTGAATGATCTTTTAACTTGCAAATATTTAGATTATACCGGGATTTACTACAGAAACTATACAAATCGGTAAATCGCTTGTATACGTTTATTTTACTCGTATACAATTTTCCATGAGATAAGAACAATCTTTTCCACCTTTTGACCAAAATTGGAGTTCCAAAATGTTTGTTGATCCAGTCAAAGGAATCATCGTTTCAAAAAGTTCTATTTAAACGTTCTAAAACTACACATAGTTTTTTATAATATTTAAAAAGGAATTCCTGCATAAATTTGCCAGTCATGTGGTACATACAGCAAAGCATAAATATTTAAAAAAAAATAATTAAATTGTTTTTGAAAACTGCTGAAAAAAACAATGAAAAACAACCAGTGACATAAGAGGACACGTGTTTATTACAAGTAAAAGTATCTACGAATACTACGAATAATTTCCAATTAAAGGCTATTTTATTTAAAATTCGTTTGTTATATACAACAACCTCGTAGTATATAATAAACTAATTATGTGTAGAATTCCTCATACAATTACCGTCCATTCAACATACATAGGTGTACTTTAGCATATCCACGCTTTTTTGGGTTTAAAAAATTTGGAGCATAAGAAACAAGTTCTGCTTTCTGCTGTGGTAAATATTTTTGTATTTTGTTCGGCTAAGTGGCTAAGTTGTGTTTTAAAACAGGTTCTCGTGTATTTTGGTTTATTTTAATTTAAAAAATGAATTTTGGCTTTTGAAAAAAATTCCGAAATGGATGGACGTCACGTCCTGAGACGTAATATTAAGTACTTTCCTTATAAGACAAGTAAATATTAAATAATTATGTGTTTATATGGATGAAAATAATTATTTATTCGAAACGAACAAAATACTTTCAGAAAAAAATAAATTCAGTTGAGTATTTGAAACACACTCGTGACGGTATATTGTTTTTATTTCGTCTATAATTTTTCGGAAATCCAAAGAATGTAAACATATGTTAACGTTGATTGCATTGCAATGGAAGGCTATTGGGAAGGGACCGAATGGGCTATTCCTTAACATATGGATGATGTCGCAGGCATGTGACACTCACTTGAAATAATTCATTTAATGTACAGCCTTGATAATTATTTCTAAAACACTATTGTAGCATACGGCGTTAGAATTAATAATATTAGACAAATTGAGAACATATTCCTTACCTGATTTTACTAAGTAGGGTTGTGAAACATTATTATCTAACTAAATGCATATTAGTGAAAGGGATTTACTATATACGTAAATCTTTAGGGAAATGAATATTTAAATATGGGAAATGCCTGTTTTCCAAAGTTTTTACAAAGTTTTGGAACAAATTCCTAAAATAGTTCGAATAGATTTTGTCTTGAACTACGGTATAAAAGCAAAATGACCAATTTTACTTTATTTAAAGAACCTTTTTAGCCTTTAAATCACTAAATCCAAAGAAAATGCGCGATTGTTGCAAAATATTAGGTATTTAGAATTTTATAGTTAGAGTTTTATGGGCTATTAGTCCTGTATTATGTATGTAACATAATTTTTAAATTTCTAGAAGTCTAGTATTTAATAGGTCCAATTTTAATTGGTTTTTTTTTCAAATTTTTATGGGATTATGGAAAATGAGGTTAGGCTAGAAATTTAAGAATTACGTTAGAATTTTATACGTAGAACTTATATAGTGATGCATCTGTAGCAGTTGGAGTTAAGTTTGTAACATTTTTATTTTTATTCTTTCTCTATTTTCAGCTTTTTCAAAGCAAATAGCGACAGGATTTAAAAATGCCTTATTCGTGCTCCATACGAGCATATGCCTATAAATTAAATTTTAACTGAGATAAATTAGCGGAATTAATAGTAATAATCTTTTTTTCTTAAATAACTAACATTTCTATACAATTCAGACGACGAAAATAACACACTTCTTAAGTAGTATGCTTTTCAAGAATCCCAATAAGGGTATGATGTAAGAACATGTCTATAAATCGTAATGTCTTTACTATAACATGTGCTTTGAACATTTTTAAAGACACTCGTTATCAAAATCACTACATATGTAAATAACATACGTCAACAAGGAATAGGTTATCCGAATAATTGATGTGCTTTTATAGAGTGCTCCTTTAGCCATTTTGGCCGTCCTTAAATTGATTCTGAAAAAATCTAATATAAAAAATAATACTCCACGAAGATGTAGTTTCTCATATGTGTGTAATCCTTATAAATCATGAAAAAGTACTAATAGAAAACAGCCAAAAACTTTACTGACTTTATATAATAAAAAAAAAGATACTACTAGCAGAAGAGTGCCAGCGATATGGCTGTTCACATTTTCATATGTAAATCAAAATACAAGAAATGTCTAATCGCAGTGTGTGGCTGACAGTGATTACTAAAAGAGGTAATTTGTAATTCCTGAAAGCAGGTGGAAGCAGGAGATTAGGTGAAAGTGGATATCATCATTAGTTACAAGGAACTGGCACTAAGGAATTATCAGATTTTGCAGAGCATCTAAGAGCGTTGATTAGTCCATACAGTCAAGTGTCCAATTATTCAATCGCACCTCATGCATTACACGGTAATTGCCGCGGACAGCTCTAGATCCGTGCAGCTCTGTGTCAAATTGCCAATGATACGCGCGCGGGACTCGATCGTCCAATAAAACAGCTGCACTTGCTCCCTGCATTCCGTCCGGTCAGCAGCGGGCAGGGCAATGCGGCTATGAATTTATTGTCCAGTCGCATGCACTGCGCTCGGACCGCTCGGTTGGCTTGACCAGGGAATCGCGGCCACTGCATTCGGCGCTGGCGCGGACCGTGGTCCGAAGTGCACTGAGCGATTTGCGTGGTTATTAACGACGGCGCGCGGTGCCGCCATGGTGGACACTCGGGGACAGCACCGAGCCCCTGGGCAAACGGGTCGAGTGGCGAGCGTCGCACCTATCGCACCCGCGGACGCCACTCACCTGGGCAGCTCCGGTGAATGTAAAATATGCTGGTCGTTATAATTAGACCTTATTGGCAGACGCTATCGAACACCTCTGATCGCCATACTGCGGCCGCGGGCTCTGGCCAGCAGTCGCCGATCTCGCGCTCATTGATGGAGTCGCGGCTATGCGGCCGGCGTGTCCGGTCGATCATATTTCTGCCTCGAATGGGACGTTTTTGATTTTTGGCGGCACGCGGAGAGGAGACCGTTGCATTTGGTAATTCGTTTGCTAGGGCTGAGTCACGTCGACCTCACTGCACCATTCTGCATTTCCAAGTGACAGCGATTGATGCAGGTTTCCGTTCTAATTGGAATGCCAACAATAGCCGGCAGCTAAATCTAATCACGTATTTATATACGGTCATTATTATATTCAAATCAGTCGCATTGGGCCGCGGCACGTATTCTGTTACACAGTTCGGACGTACTACATGAACAATTAATTAATGACCAACGATAATGTGATTTGGTTATGCCTATTTACAACTACTGTATTTAAAGTACTTATTGATTACAAATGTGGTATACAAACCCAGACCTTTGTCTGAAAGACACTTTTCAACGTGAAGCGGTGGAATTCCAAGTTTGAGTTCTAAAACTCTAAGCAACTTTACTTTTGTTTAAAAAGGAATTGAATATCGCGAATAATTGTCCAGATTAATCGATGTCCAGATCGATGTTGTTTAAAAAGTACTCAAATCGAAAAGTTCTTTTTGGAAATTTGGAAATATGCGATATTTTGAGTTCACCACGTGAAAATTTCACATGTTATACACTAAAGTTTAGTTTGAAACAAAAAAAGTATTTAAATATTGTGAACGATTTTCCTACAGCTGAAATGACGATTGATTCTACTGAAAGAAATATTTTGAAAGGGCGGGACAAGTCCACAACTTACGGATAGGACACTTCTTTCTGTTCACGTAATGAGTCGTCAAATATATCGCCAAGTATGGAAAAGTTAGCATTTTTTAAACAACGAAACAATTTAAACCGACTAAAGGAGATTTGTCCATTATTAAAAAAATTTCTTAAATTGAGACAGGCGGAAATAATTATGAAGGGTGGGCTACCGGATAATTTTTTTTAAAAAATTCTATAAAATAAACCCTGTTTAACATTTTCCAAAGTTTGTTGATTTAGTGAAAAGGGTAGTGATGGAATATAATTTCATTCAAATGGCTGCCTCGACTGGCTTGGCAGTAGCCCATACTGTCAACCCAATTTCACAGTACATTTCGATGGTTTTGGCCGTATTTCGCGACTAGCTCGATCAATCCTGTGCTTAAGTGCCTGAACCGTTTCTAGATTGTCACCATATAACATCGATCTTTCAATGCACCAAAAAAAAAAAATCCAACGGCGTGAAATCAGTGGCAGGCGCGGTTGGCGTATTATTTCGACCGAAATTTCTTTTCAAAATTCGCACTGTTTTCAATATTTCCCAAAGTCGTTCAAGAGTAAATCTATTCATTCCATTCCGCGGAAATATGATGCTGTGTTTCTGTCAATGCATTGAGCGCGAAAGAACTCGCTGTGTCGAAGGAACATGCAATTTAAAAAGAAACCAGCCGATGGCCCACCAATTTGGCTTGCTATAATATAAAAGCTCTAGTTTTTCTTTTTAATTTCGGAAATAAGATATCTTATAGAATTCAAACATGGGACTTCGATACTCTACGACTTTTAATAAATTTATTGTTATACAAATAAAGTTTTCTAAAATTGCATTTTCGCCTTGCATAGAAAACAATCCTTGTCGTTCTTGTGCTTGTGTTAAACTATTACGCAACCAACTAAATACGGCCTTTAAATTGCAATCGCGAAATTACCTACTAAACCTTTAACATTTGCAATGGCAATTTCTATCGTAAATACCGTCCAAAATTCTTTTAACTCATAAAATTAGAATTTGTGGTGGAATTAGAGAGAACAGAGGAGTACATAAGAAGATAGAGTATCAAGAAATTCGATATTACAACGGAAATCTCTAGGTTCTACTAGAAATTTGGCGTTCAAAAAATATTCTCTTTAATTACCAAAACAGAACCAGAAATAAAGTAGATTGAGGGAGGGTGTACTATTAATAAATAAATTAAAAGAGTTAAATCGGAAAAATCGTATACTTATGGAATCACCTCGGTGTTTGTCTGTCTGTCACAGTCATTTTTCTTGGAGAACTTTTGGCACAGAAGTTTGGCATAGTTATAAATTATAGTGGCCCAACTGACGTAAAATACGAAAAGCCAAATTCCGCTGTTGTTGGATGCCAAGTGATACCTAAAGTGTGTGTCATATACCTGAGAACTAGTTGACAATTTTCGTTTTACACTTTTTGTATTAATACGTGTTCATTTTGCATATGGAAAGAACTAAATGCAATTCAAATGACGTAACAGATTTAGCCACAAAGTTTCAGGTTAATGAATATTCTAAATGTGATACTAAGGAATCTGCCTCCAGTGGCGTCGGTGCTGTGGATGATACCCTGGGCGGTATAAGTGTGGTAGCTTGTGCTAATACCCTAAGGTATGGCATGGATGTCACCCTCTCAAGCACCGATACTTCACTTGCAGACGACAGCAAAACGAAGGATAAACTTGATTCTAATCTTAGAATGACTATGGACTTGAAAAATTTCAATTAGAAAATGAAACGTCAATCATAAAGGAGTATATGCTTTGCACATGATGCAAAATTATTCGTTATAATCGCTTAGTGTACATAGTTCTTATTTTTTAAAAGTTTAATACAGTGACTATAGTTTTTAAAATAAGTACTACTAGTTAAAAAAATATATTGCAACAATAAGTAGTGGTTATTTCAAGACACATCGTAATTTCATGGCGAAATGATGGTGGAAGTAGGGTTTTCTTTCGATCTTTGAAAGAAAAATATTTCTCTAGGTGCGAAAATTAGTACAGCGGGGGGAAGAGCAGCTAAGTGTTTTGGAGAAAGTTGTTTTCGACAATCAACTTCCGAAAAAGAGATTAATTTGGAAAGAATTTATTAGTTTTATGAAAAAAATCACCCTCGGTTTTCAGGAAATCTTTGAAAGATTTATGGAAAGAATCGCCACAATATGAAGGTAGCCTTTTAAGGCCTTTGAGGCCATGAGGATTAGTTCAAAGTATTATAGGATTAAAAATTCAATTATGTACAATCATAATATTACCATAAATATTTCAATGTAATTACATAAATATATGATTTCTTTAAAAAGGTGTAGATAATTTATTCAATTAAAACTGCAAAAGCAAGTGTCTATTGCATTTGAAAGCAAATCCAATAGAAAAACTAAATTTGGAAAGTAACAATAAAAATGATCTAAATTATGGTGATACATAAAGATCCCCACATCCTCATGAAAATATTTCAATTAAAAAAATGCTCTATGGTCCTCCATCATGCGTAATAATGGTATGTCTTTATCATAACCTTTGGAACATATTATTTATTAACCAATTTAAAAAAGGTTAATTTTTGTGTATATTTTTATATATTTCACGGTAACTTTTTATTACGTCTATTGACTTTGGTGATTATTCCTCTGATTATAAGGACACAGTTCACTTCACACTTGCATAAACTGGGGTGGTCTCCACCAGAAAGAAATGGCTATGAATTCGTCTGCATATACATTTTAGATATACTTTCAAACATAACTTTTACTAGGCTTACTGATTTTAATGTTTTTTTTCCTTGAAAGTACATACTTCGCATGGGATCCTATATACATTTTTAAAAATATCTGCCAGATTGTTTCATCTTTCAACGTCTTTCACTAATTTTTGCGATTTTCTTGAGAATTACTAGACTAGACTCGCTACCTTGATAATGACTTAAATGAATGATGGGACTTCATTTGTAAGATAGCTCTCAACTAAACTTAAAATATGTACTATTATAATTAAAAAACGCTTATGAATGATGGGACTGTCTGTCTGATTGTTGACCATTCTTGGTTGTATCCTTGATTTTCTTAAAAAATAGCTACACATTTTCTTCCATACATAGAACAGTAAATCTTTAAGAGGTTTCAGCACCTTACTAGGATTTGGTTTGCTGGTTCTCATGTCTATTTTCACACAATATAATGACTTTGGATATGATGGAAACCTTTTAGAGACTAAAAGTTTTACTATCGTTGAGTAAAAACTAAAGATTAAGAAGAATCAACATTCTGAAAACATGTTTTTTAGTCTGTATTTAAATGTTTAAAACAGATAATTGGTGTTGGCAAGAAATTTAAAGAATGTTCTCATCATTATAATATGGCTCATTTGTTTATGTTTATGCTCATTTTTGTTTATGTTCTCGTCCTGGGATGACGTGAAAACTACTACGCTAGGGATCGTGTTCTTACTCTTGTATATTAAGGATCTTGTGAACTGTAATACGAATCATCTTGACATCTGGGAACAAAGAATTAAATGGGTAGATATTTCATATATCCCTCGATTATTTAGTATTCATTTTAGTTAAAATTATTCTTTACCTGAAGTTTTATGATCACTGCGTTATATTCTAACTGAAACCGTCGGACGCTTTTTTGATTGCAAAGGGAGCCATGAACAATTGAGCAGGGGCTTTTAGACTCGAGTGGTTGGCTGGCCACTCGATACGATATCGACTGTAATTACATTTGAAGGTAGTGAAAAGGCCAATAAGCTCGGCGGGGCACAATAGTCATCAAATACATCACGGGTTGACACCGAACGTTTGCATACATGAGGGGCGAGCGAAGTGCGATCAACTTCACTGCTCACTTTGGGCGCGCCTCTCGTTCTCGAACTGGTGGCGATCGCGGCTTGTTGTGCAGACGAAACCGCGACGTATGTACATATGTTCCGCGGCGGGAATTACGCGGCTTCAATTTAAACATACGAACAGCAACAGCACAACAAACATTTTTAAGGCTGGAGGAAAAAAGACGTTCAGTGCGTTTGAGACACTCTGAAAGAACGGTCTGGAATTACCACACACCAAAGGCGGTGATTGATCACTCGATTGATCGCGAATTGTGTTCCGCGGCTTAAGTGCAAATCGATTCGCTAGGTGCGCTCCGATTGCATCCTCTGGGTAATCTTTCCGTTTATTGGCCGTATCGAAACGTGTCTAGTGTTAAGACAGACGATATTAATCTTGCGCGGAAGTAGTAAGGAAGGTGTACAGGAAAGGTATGCCGTTCTGTCTGTGGATCATCCATGCTATCTATATTGATCTCATCTAAAGCCGATTTGCAATGCTCCAGTGGAAGTGAGAATTTGGTGCTTCAAATTATTTCTCCCGAAACGTTTTATGGAAGATGAATATATATATATATTTTCGAAGAGGTGTCATGTGACTGCTTCGCTTAATCGATGATAATTGATGAATTGATCGCGCCAAAGATCGGTGAGATCATACAGCCAGTGCTTCTTGTCATTCTTTCAAGGCAGAAATATATTTATAATTCAAATATAGTTTACTATTCTCCACTTTAAGGTAAGCCCGAACGAAAAAGGTTTTCCCCAAAAGTAGAGACAATCAAGTTCGATAGCGCCATTCACTCCCACGGAGCGATTGATATCGGCGAATATGAACTCAGACTAAGATACACTTTAGATAAGTTCATACCCGTTAATTGTTTCCATTGCTTTATATTTTGCAATAAAATAATAATAAATTCTCGATTAAAGGATTGCGACGCGAAATTCATTTAGTGCCAACGTTAACTTGATTGTTTACTCTAGAAATATTGAAAATCCTAAAGTTTACTTCTGTTGACTTAGCTGAATTATATTTGAGCTAGATGTTCTAGATCGTCAAGAGGTGACTAAGTGGCAGTATTAGATCAATAAAATAGAAATAATTAGTATTAGACCTTCAACTGTAACTAAGGCAAATTAAGGGAATCAGTGCGTGAAATTTCTAAAAGGTTGATTAATTTTACCTTTTCTCACTGTATTTAAATCTAATAGCGACGTGTGACCATCGCCTCATATGTAACTTATTCTATGCGCCCGCTGCATAAGTGCATATTTAAAATTAGATTACAGAAGCTGTTTGGCAATTTTATGCGATGATCAGTCCCAATTTAAATTTTGATGTGTCGTCCGAACACTTTCAGTTTCTTGTCGGAAATTATTCATAATTGTGAAGTAAGTTAGCTATTTTCGCAATTAGTTATAAAGCTTTTGTTTTATTTTTCATAATGTACAAATAGATTTGGTATTCGTTAGCGGTTTTATAAACAATGTGTGCATTTGTTAAAAATATTTGATGGATTTTTTCAGATTTATTATACATATCTGGAGCTATGTCGCGTAAATCGTCCTGATTATCCCGGTGAGCGGCAAGTGAAAAAACGTTTATATTTTACCCGATATGACGCTCAAACTAACTAACAATATAATTAAATTTGTGGGAATGATTGTACTTTAGTCAAAACGAATAAGAATATTACTAGATTTTTTAATAAATATTTCTTACTAATTTATTTATAACTTAATTTATTTTTAAAGTAAGGGCGAAAATAACATGAAATGAAAGTTTTTAAAACAAATGGACTTATACCACTTTCAAATTAAACGGCTCGTATAACGATACATTTCATAGTACACAATAAATTAAATTTGTAATAATTGCAAAGTGCTAAAACAATGCATACAAAACGTTTTTTACAACACGTAAATCCTATATTTAATTAAAAAACTAGTTAATTAATTTTTATTGGAAGTTTATTTGTGATTAATTCTAATTTTCAGTTTTTGTTCAATCAATTTTATTTATTGAAAAAGTGTAATTAAATCTAATCTTCTAAATCGTTATATTTTTAAAGTGATACACTAAAAATTCTTAGTTTATGATTATCAATTAACGTCACGATGCATTTCTGAGTTCATTTAAAATGTCACAAATTTTATTTTATTAAACATTTTGTGAATTAGTTAAAGTTTGAAACTCGTTCTCATTGAATTAATTTCTTGTTAATTTTAAAAGAAGGGGGACATGGTACATATTTTCTATAATTCTTACGAAATTCTCCATCAATGTGACCTGAAAACGAAGTTTGTACAAAGCTTGAGCCATTTATGAAAATAAATTGAAGTTAAAATTAGTAATCTATTTCGGATAATTGAGAAAAATCATTGAAAACCACCGCACAAAAATTATGAAATGTACCACCGTAGAATTAAAACTCGTCACACACGAAAAGCGCTTGTGAAACGCAATGAAACGCCGAGGTTAAATTTCTTCTACGTGCTTTATTTAAGAATAATAAAAAATTTTCATTACATCGCTACAAATTAAAGCAAATGGTAAACTCATTAGGAATTCATTTACCAATTACGCAGAATTTTTTTATGAAAAGTCTCGGCGTTTTATTACTTCACACATAAAATTGTTTGCTTTTTGGAGACTGCTTTTATTGAGGTCAAATTAAGGGACATTCTTCTTTTCTGAATTATTGCTGGGTTAGCGGCAGGTGCAAATCGATAGATGAATTTTTTGGGGTCACATAGATCCAGGAATTTAATAGAAAGGGTTTCAAACCAAAGGTAGAATACGAGTATATTAGGGCTTTACATTAGTTTGAAAACCACCATCACCACCAGGGTCATCACCTGCGTGAACCTATGAATACACACTTAATAAGATAGACAATTTCGAATTAAGTGTAATATGGTCTAATATTTTAAAAATATCGGAAAGAAACAAACATTTATAGAACTATTGAGAAATTTGTAAATAATACTCTTTTATGCAACACGCCGTTTGAGTGGGTGAGCAAAAAGAAATCGTTGTTTAGAATTTGAATCGCCCTTAAAAACAGAAGAATTTGAAATTTGAATTTGAAAATTTCGTAACTTTTTTAATTGCTGAGCATGTGGTGACTGCTGGACAAAACGCAGAACTTTGTCTAGATTATTCTCTATATACGAGTAATTACAATGATTGGAGTAAAATACAATTATTATCTGACACATCATTCGTACAGGTTGACTGTAGCCTGTTTGGGAATAATCGGTTTGCTGCTGCGAGGACAGCCACTTCAGCTCAGTGATTATCTCGAGCTGGAGTTCATGGTTTGAAGCCCAGCCCAGGCTAATAAAGAACTCTTACAAGTGGAGGAAAACGCATCATAAATAAAATGATAATTTCTCCTAGGCATAAGAAACTTTTAACCAGACGCAAGTTAAATTGACTATGACTTGAGTTTACACAATTAGTAAATTTATTGATTTATTTTTCAGTTCTTATTCAGCCAATTTTGTTGGTTCATGGATTTCACTCCGTTTTAGCTACTGTTGAAAAGCGGTTGCGCTTTGTTTATATTTCTTTCCATAAATTGAATAATTAGTAACGATTAAAATAATATACACGTGTATTTATATGCGCGTTAAAATCAAAGTTAACCGACACTGGGTCTGAACATCGCTTACGTTTTTTTTATTAGTAATTGAAATTTTGAAGGTTTCAGACGAAATTGTTGAGCTAAATATTGCTGATCTTAAACTTTTGCATTTATATAAAAATTATTAAATATGAAGCGAATATTCCGAGGATTTAATTTCAAATAGTCTTAGACTGATGTTTTACAAAGTGTTATTAAAGTTTAAATTTGAATTAAAAATTCTATATTACAATACCTTGGCTTTCGAATTCTAAAAATCTTTGATCCATGGTATTTTAAAAAAATCCATAATTGTGATCCCTACTTTGTTACGTTCCAGTTGTCGAGGTTTTTCGTTTTTGAAAACAAGTAATCAAGTAAACAAGTCGGAGGAAACTAGATCTAGATTGCAAAGATGATCGTTCAAAGATTGAAAAACATATTTTTGCAGGAGATAATTGTTGTTTTCTTCCTGATCGATTTGTTTGTTCAACGATATCTCACAGACTTGTAACTCAAGATAAATTTTGGTATTTGTACTTCTAACGAGGTACATAGTAAAACATCATCTATCGATTTCCATCATTTGTTGTTACTTGCTTGTTATTTTATTGTCTACACAGTTTTTTTTAATTTTATTAATTAATATTTCTGATTAATCGCTATTTTGCTCTAGAAAAGATCAAGCGTCAATTATCAGAACAAGCGGTAAGAAATAAGAACATGTGTGGGCTTATCTGAAGCTTCTAAGCAATTTGATATTTTATTAATGATAAACGATAAATAGGTATTCAATAATATTCCGATTATGGATGATTCCAGACCAGGAAAATAAACATATTAATTAGCCCTTTAGACGTATACGACGCATGTGTGTAATCACAAGGTCTTACAATATTTTTTTATCTCAACGTGATATCACAACTTAAACTATGTTAGTTAAGTATTAAAAATTTTACATGAGTTATTACGACGTGATTCTCTTGGGATCTTGAATTTTAGGTGTATGATCTTTTATAAAATGCTTTTGCTTTTTAGGCACAAACATTAAACACACTGCAGAAGACACGTTTTCACATGCAGAAATAGTTAAACGTGAATCTTACTTAGTAATTCTTCAAACAGTTTTCAGCTTTTGAAATGATTTAATCGTTAATTTATTGAGAAAAAACACTTTAGTTAATCCATTTCAACTGTAAACTATGCTCCAAAATTAATGAATGTATAAGATTACAAATTAAACATAATTTTTAAAGCAATCGCAAACTTTGTTTCTTTTAAATTAAATTAGTAAAGGCTTTTTAATGCTTTTATTTTGCTTAAACCTTAAAGAGAATGAATTTCGTTCGGGGTTTAATTCTCATTCCTGGAAATAATACAATAAAAATATGTTTAAGATAAAATTATAAATGCATAATTAATAAATTGAGGATGTTCACAATATCTAAAATTCATTGAAGGCTAAGGAAATGGTTTGAGACGAAAGCATGTCCTGTATTTATTTCTCCATCTTGTCTTTTTTTATTTATCTAATTTTCCTTTTCTAAGTTGTTTTTGCTTTTGCAATTTTTAAAGGTTTTAAATTTGATACTTTTTTATTAATTAACACTTGTGTGATGTTATTACCAATCTCGTTATCAAAAGTTTAATAACAATCAACGCTTAAGTAGTTCTTTTAAGTTGTGACCAAGTTTCTTTACCCTTCTTGTTTTTACTTTTCGATTTATTGTTTTATCATTTTATTATCACGGGTACATAAGAACTTGTAGCTGGAATAAGTTCTCATTTAATATTATTAATTTGCATAAAAAAATGATAAATAAACGGATCACGTGACAAATAGTGACAATAATAATTATATCTTGAAAGTCTCGTGGAGGAGCGATAATAATTAACGCCTGCAGAGAAAATTAATTAAGCTCGATTAAGATGGGCTTATTTCACTCCATGATCTCACTCAGTTAAAATCAGCCTTAACGTAAATTACAGTAATGAGAATTATATTTTGTCTTACCGGCGAATAAATTAAATATCGTATTTCTTATCTGTGAATAGCCGTCATTAAGTAATAACGCAGTAATGTCGAAGTTTTATGAAATTATCTAGAGGTTTTCAATTTTTAATTTCTTTCGATATGTATAATTAAAACTTAGGTCTTAACATCTTGCATTTTTCTTTTTTTGATAAGCTTAATTGTTTAATTCGTTGTTTTGTAGACTTTTAAATTCGAGGACTTGAAAATATCTTCAATCGATCGATAAAGGCAGATTTATGATTGTTATGATTTAGTTATTTGCAGTTAAATCGGGTCAATTTCATGTGCTGAGGATTGTGCACTTAATTCCCGAATGTTTCACACAAAGAAGAGGTAATTATGAATATTTTTTTGAATGTATTTCAAACATCGACAGAAGCACAGTTTAGGGTCTTAAAATAGGGCAAACCCGTTTGAACAGAGTTTTTATTTAAATTCATTTTTCTATCTGTAGAACGAAACATTTTTAAGTTCGTTTGCTTATTTTGTAGAAAAAATCGATACTCAATTTTATTGTTACGTTTTAGTACTTCAACTTACGCATTTTGTGAAAATTTTTACCGTAAATTTAAGTTAAAGAAAATAACTTCAAATCTTTGAGAAAACCAATTTAACGCGATTTAACGTCTTTATAAAAATGGACAGCCCTTTAGATTTTTCATTTAACCCTTAGATGCTCTACGTCTCAAACATAACGTACCTGCCACACTGGGGCACCTCATACCCCAGGCACTAAAGTGGCCACCACTAATAAACTATTGAATATTTTAATTTGAAAAAAGATTATTCGATCATCTTTGAATGGTACTTTATATGCTATAATCGGTTTATTGAAAAAATATAATATTAAATGTATCTAAAAAATTAAAAGCTTTGTGAAAATCGAGAAAATTAAGTTGAAATTGAAAAAATGTGGTGCCCCTAGTGCTCTAGTATGGGAGCTAAGGGTTAAGAAGATTTAATGAAATAAAGTCCAAGTGCCAGCTTACGATCCTTTGAAGAAAATAAAATATTTCCTTAATTCAACAGTGATTTCGTTCCGAGAAATCTTTATGGTGTTGCATTTAGGTTAAGCGTTCTGAGATGACCAAATGTTAATCAAATTTTAAAAAAAGTGTGACACGTATCATGAAAACTGTTTACCATTTAGAAAAAGAAAACATGCATAAGTAATTTTGGGTCTTCTGATGTCAAAGGCTATAATTTTTTACACATGTGTATGTATTTAACTTCACCTGTATTCTTATAGGACCTAAACTGCTTGCATACTTGATTATCTGTGGGTCATAAAAGATACTTTTGGATTTGAAAAAAACACACTATATGTCGCGAAAGGATGGCTACTCTTGTACACAGTATGTGTGAAAAGTCCCCGGGCGGGATTCTTTCTGAATCTTCATGTATAACGTGTGCAAGTTGCATAAATATAGCTTGAATACTTGACAAGTGAGGGTGATTTATAACATTCCTGATCATTCTTCTGATCTTGCCCTGATATAAAAGCGTATGTATTTTATAGTTCCCCTCCATTCCATCCTTGAGGGGTGGAAACGGACGGTACTTCTTTCAAAATCATACTCAAACCTCAAGAATCGCCAAATTTGGAGGCAGACAATTGCATTGGCTTATAAAAGTGTAATTCCAAGAGGGTTAAAAGAAAGACCTTTATTTGTATTATAAATCGATATGTTCAGAATCAGTAGTTTCAATGCATGAAAACGAGCGTGTATAAAGCCTTTGGTCTATCTCTAAATTGATACCTATACTAGAAATGCTTTATATTAGATAGATTATGCGGTTTGAAAAATACTATTCACAGAGTTTTTGTTGTTTACTTGCTGTACTTACTCCTTCAATCGTATTTTTAAGAAATTTTCCTCATATTTTTATATCTCACATTCAGAAAGAACACACGGTATAGGCGTAGCCGCATGTCATTTGCATATTAGACCTTGACATTTAGCTGTCTTGTTATTAGAGATAATGATGTGTGACTACGTCTGTACCATGTGTACATTATTTCTGAATAACGCATATGATAAATCAATTTAGTTAGAAAGTTACCTCAAAGCTAGAATTTTAAGTGCAACGCAGTAAAGTGTAGAAATACAACTTTAAATGTAAGAAACTTTTTGGTTATGACTTTTTACTGTAATCGGGTTTTACTCCTTTTACAATTTAAAATTTTCTACTTAAATTACATTTAAATTGAACGAACAGATACCGATTATGAACGCTATTTGACCTGAAGACTTGAATAGTGTATTTTCTATAAAGTAGGCATAATTACAAGACACCTGTGACAGTTATGTGTATAAGCGTTCCGTAGAACCCCGTTGGCGTGTCAAATTAGTCCGTACAAACAAGAGGTAGATAAATGCGCTGATACGGAGCTTAGTGGGTTCCGTAGCCCGCGGAGTATGCAAATGTTTTACATCGGTGCGAATCGCGTACAGCCACATGCTGTTTCTAGTCATCCACGTTCAATTACGCTTGGGTATTAGCAGTACTATCAGCAGTTAGACGATGGAAGGAAGTTACTGTGCAGAAAAGACATAGGTGCTATTTTACGCCCAAATGGATTTTGCGCCCAAGGCATGACGAATCTCAAATTTGACAGAAGACATGACTGAAAATCAATTAATTAATTATCCGTTTAAAAACTCTCTTATTAATAAGTTTAATCATATGAGATTTTTTTTTACAAATTAAGCAGAAAACTTTCGATTGCACAAAGTCGTTTTATACAAATTTACAAATTTTTGATAAATTGGTTCAACAGTTTTTCCATATTTTTGGAAAAGTATATTTTCGTTTTGGTTAGTTATTTTGAACTTTGTGGTATTTTGACGATTTTCTAAATGGATTTTTTTTTTTACATAAGTTGAGAATTTCTCTATTATTATTAAAATTTTGTTTCTATGTTTGTTATGTCTGTTCCGACATAAACCATAAATTTTACTTTACTGATTTCTTCCTCTTTTTGAATGTCCTTAAATGTCTTAGAAGCATTGTACTGATTTGGATGAAACTTCTCAATCGTCCATAACTAGGTTTCTAGAACGCTTGAGCACAATACTAGAATTTAAATTAATTAATTTTCAAAGTAATAAATTTTGAGGTGAGGAAATAAAAACGTTGACCTACATTTTTTTACCTACTGTGAGAGACATTTTACGATAATGATTTAAAATTGGAGCTGTGAATGCTCGTAAAGTTTCTGAGATATTGCATTAGGTCTTTTTTTCGAAATAAAATAAAAAAGACATTATTTTTAATTGCGAGATTTCTTATTTCAAAAAGCTTACGTAATGGAGCATTTTCTTGTTTGTAATTCTCAATTCTTCAAAATTTTATGAAAATCTTATTTGAACTGATTTTTTTTTAAAGTGGTTTAAGATCATTTATGAAGAAAATTCATTTCATATTATTTTATCTTTCTGCAGAAATGTATAAGCTAAAAAGGTGTGAAATAGAAAAAAAGATAAACGGTTCATATCATTTCTTAGGTATAAAATCTTTGTAGACTACTGTAATTAAATTCTAAAAATAAAAACTTCTTAAAAAAACACCGAAATAAGATTCTACAACCTCTAAAAAGTGGACGCAGGAATAGTTATAGTAGGATTTGTCAAATTGCTTGGATTCTTTAATATTCCTTTCCATTAATTAAGAAAAAAATAAGAAGTGGATTGGAACTAATAATTTTCTTTTTAAGTGCTGTGAAATAAAACTGCAGAATTCGATCGAGATAAAAGTGTTTTTGAATTTGCCTTGAAAATTTGTCATATTTTAGTTTAAATATTTATATTTAACAAACAAAAGCCTAGCAATATATCACTTGCCACCTTCACAGGCTAGTGGAGGAACAGTGCGGTCCTATGTGCATGGGTGACAATGTCCATAGGAATTATTCCCAGCAAATAGCAGTCTGCACTTACACTTGAGGTGTAAAACGCTAATTACATACGTTGCAACTTAATTGGCACCGGCAACTGGATTCTCTTAAAAGGCTAACTATATCTTTTAATGTTAGTTGTTCGACGGGACATTGAATCCGATAATTGAAGCTGATGAATGATATCCACTCGCGGCGAGCGTTGCTTATGTGAGCCAATTAAGCCAGACGTTTATTTTCAGCATGGACTTAATCAAAGCGGTGATGATTGCAGGCGGACTTCTGCGGACTTGTAGTCATTGACATTTGTATTTTTCACTTTCATTTTTATCCCATAAAGTCTGTGAATCTTTAACTCGCAATCGTTTACTCTTTAAAAAGATTACGACATTTAGCCATTAATTTTCCTGAAAGTAATTTCGGTGCGGTTAACAAACAGATTCTACCCTCCCTTTGATGTAAGCACATGAGCATCAAGATGATCAAGTAAATGTTTTCATGTGATAACGGCTATTTAAATTTTTATATACTATTATTAAATTTCATTAAATTGATGAAGATGGTTATTCCCAAGACAATTGTTACAAAAGAAACTTTTAAAGTATATTTTTCCCTGTGGAATTTCTCATTGTATTTTTACGTCATTATTTTTAGTATTTCGGAGTAAATTTTTTATGTTTATGTTATAATAAATAAATTATGAACAAAAATAAATTACAGCACATTTAGATTACTCGGTTATAATTTGAAAAGGACAGAAAAGCGTTTTGTTTCAATTGATTAAAGGTTCATTTTGTTAATATTTAAATAAAATAATTATAAGAGCAAGTGTTAATATTTTTACAAAAAAATTATTGTCGAAGTCTAAGGTTTCGAAAATGTAGGACATACCTTTCTCTTCGACATTTTACTTTCCTCGTTTTCTCAACATACTAAAAAAGTACATAGTGAAGAATTCCTCGGTTTTACTCGTATATTGGATAATTTCAAAATCGATGTCTTAAACGTTGGAAAAATTGGCATTGTATTCTTAAAACTGATCTATGGTCTTTATACGCATTGATCTCACTTGGTTTACAGTGGACTTATTTATATTTATTACTTAGATATTTACTGATCTATTGGCCACTATATTTTTTAACTACCATTACACAAGAAATTAATCAAAAATGCAAAGTCTCTTAGTTTAAAAATTTTATTTCTTACCTGTTAATTACTTAACCCCTTTTTTTCTCGTAAAACTTCTTTGAGCACGTATTATATTTACTAAACAAACATACATACGTGTATTTTATATTTTGTATTTAAGAAAAATTCTTAACATTTGTTTTATCATTCAATTTCATTTTTATAAAATAGAGTTTCTATGTTTTCAACACTAACAAAAGGAGAAATAATTTATCAACAAAGTAACTTGTGGCCACGTTTGCGGTGTATAAAATTTTCTAGTAGAGGAAGTCTACAGCTTCATCTCATAGAGGTACAACTTTAATCACGTTTTTCGTGATATTTTCTGAGGCGATAATTAGGGAAGGAATGAGAGTGTTAGAATTCTTTTTTAACGAAAATATTTAGAACTGTAAGGGGCCTGTCGTTTAGAATACGAATTTGTTTTTTTTATTTTTTCCTTTTCCAAATCGACATTTTATTGCTAAGTTTACAATTGTTTTTCTGTATCTGTAACTTCCATAAACAATGGAATTGGTTACAATCAAGAAGTTTTACTCCTCTAAATTAGTCTTGATTTTTATCTTATTTTAGGTCAACATACAAGGACCCGAACTGTGTAATAGTTAATCATGTAATAATTATTAATATTTTGTCTAAAAATATTCAGAAATATGTGCAACGTGTCACGATAGTAGTCCTCAACTTTTGTTGGTTGGGTTATCTATACTAAATCAGTCTTAATATAACACATTAAGAGATCTAAGCCTGGGCTAACTAGGTCTGGATTTCAATAAATCACTGTATTAGGGTGAAGTCGATACATCCTTTAGTTGAAAAAAAAATTGACAAGTTTTGTTGATTCGCCAACAATTGAGACGGATCTTGAGATCTTCTTTTTATACTACTATAGCAAATTTGTTGTCCAATGAGTAAAAATATGAAATTTATTGAATACAGAAATATGACTACAAACAATTATAGAATATTTTTTATAGAGAATTGTGAAAATTTGTTGCCTAAAAGTCTTAATTTTGACAATATTTCTATTTTACTAGAAGAGAAAAGATTGAATATTGTGGATGCCTTGGAAAATGATCAAAAATAAAACTGTCCGATCTATATTAATTGCAATTTAAAATATTTTAGCAAGATTACCCTAGAATTGGTTATCTTATATTTACATTGATTTGAATTTTATAAGCAAATCAATAATAAATTCATTTCCTGAGGTTATTTGATTTTTATTACGGCTACCGATATTCAAATTTTCCTGTTTGTAAAACTGATTGGAAAGTTAATATTTAGGTTATTACACGATAAAGTTAATGCGGTCATTTTGAAGCGTTAAAATTGTTAACAGGTTAAGAGTCGACAATTTCAATCACATTCTTATAAAGTTGTTGCAATTCGCACTGTGTCCTTACCTTGCCTGCATCCTTTTAACAGAACTTCACGGAATGATTGATTATCTCTGAGAGGCATAAAATTTGCGTAATTGTCGCATTTAATTAAAACCGACATTTCAGTCTGATCCTGAGGTCTCATGCGAACGGTGATATCGCTTGTAATTAAGTGGCCAAGTGCATCAAAACCTGTCGGCGTGTTTCTGGGTGATCATGTCCGAGCCCCTGCCGGACCTTTTCACTCGAGGCCACACGGGCTCCCATTGCTTTTGAATTAAATCGATTCATTTTTTTAATTAAATACAACGCACGAGTGTGCATTTTGAGATTTCAGGTAGCCGCGCCACCTCCTTGCACGAATTATTCGATAAATATTCGTACATTATTAACTCCTTATAATGTTTATTGTGCCAGATCATTCGGCTGTGTTTATATTTACCTGGCAAAACAATTGACTGCTTCTCATAAATTAACACGTTAAAAGTTTCTCGAGTCGAAGAAAAATATCTTCAATAAAATTAGTTAAAGCACTTAGCTCAACATCTTTAAATCAAAAATCTTTCCCGTATCACGAAATAAGTTCTTGATTTTCGTCACTGCGTCAATTAGACAATTCAAGTTCACTGCTCACTACGGAATCTACGTATAGTTAGTATTGCATTTTCAAAAGGTACACTAATCCGAAATTTTTCAATATACTGTACACATTAATACACACTTTATCGTGTGTATTTGTAACAAATTAAAATACATTTATATTTAATTTTTCAATTATGTTGTACATGTGAAAAATTATCGATACAGTTGGCGAATTCGTCTTAAAAGTAGCCGATTTTGTGTTATTGATTTACTTTTATGGAAATTAAGTTCGAAATACTCCTACGTATTCAACATCTTCAATTCATTTTTATAGTCATATTTTTAAACGTAATTGGCGATATGGACATAAAATTAATCGATTATATGACTAGGAAGTAGATGAAGACGTATATTACGTACAATTGTGTAAATAACTAGAAATATAGCGAAAACATGACTTCCCTTATTCGAATTTTCATTTTTCTTGTGCTCTTCCAGTACTTCTATCGTTTTTTAAAGATTTTTAATTAATAGATATGAAAATTTTTAAAAAATGTCCAAAAAATGTAAAAAGTAGCAGCAACTTGAGGATCTCTAGAGGTGGTGCTTTGTCCTATATAAATTTTATGGCTTTCTAAAAATAGCAAAATATGTAAAATAACAGAAAAAACTGTTAAAATACAACTAAAACGTTATTTGCTAATTAAGAAAATTTTTATTTTCAAGCAGATAAAAATATCTGCAATGGAATATTTAAAAATTCTAAAGAAAAAACCATAAAGTGTAACACTTTCAAAGCGTGAGTTTTTCTTTGCTTGAAATGAAAAATATTAAATAAATCTAGTATTGTTGTTTTAATTGAGTATCTCGTGGGTGGCTGCAATAATCGAGCATTTGAGTTAGACCGGCTTGATCATAATCCTGGAATATTTTTCTTTAAATTTCTTCAAAGTAATGATCCAAATGGATCCAAATTACAAATTATTCATACAAACAAACAATTCACTATTCTAAAGCTTGTACGCATCACAACGCACATGGTTCAGAGGCTAGAATTTTTAAAAAATACAAATATTTTCCTTGGAATTTTTACTTGTCGTCATATTTTCATATACTGGTAATTATATTAATTAATATTTTAATCTAGGCAACTTTAATTTGCTTTAATATAACTTAACATGCATAATATTTGTATTCCTTAATTTTTATTGTAATGCTTAAGTTTTTCCTCGTAAATTAAAATCAAAAGTTAATCTGAATAATTTGTTTTAAATGTAGCCTTTAGCAGACATTCAGAAAATGTCATATGTGATTGGATTTCTCGACAGAAGAGTAATAAATTTTGATTTCTTTCGATCACCGTCGCCCTTCGGCTTACATTTTTCAACCTAAATACTTGAATTATTGCCTTGGTCGCGAGTCACATTACACAAATTACTTTTTTCTTGAAGTGGTCAAGTTTGTATTTTTCCAATTTTGGGTAATCACAGATTCAGAAATCGGCGTAATAAATAAGTTCGACATACCTACATACATTTTACATCATCTGATTTTTATCCGATCAGAATCGACATAATTATCGAATAATGCCAACCGGAAAACTTCTGGATGCCAAAAGAAATTATTTCTGAGATTTATGGTATTCAGATAAAACCAGGCATTCCTGTTTTTAAATTGCGTTGTGTACTTTCATTTTAAAATTATTTTGAATTACTAAATTGTATTGTAAAAACTGCTGTTTCATTCGACACCAAAAATATAAATATTCATTTAAAAACAAGTTAGTTCCTTACGCTCAAAGTGAGACAAGGGTGAAAATATGAGGGATAAACTTATTCTCACGGAGGTCCAAATCTATGGTTTCTATTTTGGTTTTTCCTTTCTTTTGAAACTTTACGTTTTTTTTTAGAAAAAATCCAGACAGTAATCATTTAAAAATTTTGCTAAATTTGTTTAAACATTCAATTATTTGTTCTACTGTAAATTAGGTTATTGCATTGACATGGAATATTCTAAAATAAATTTTTGTAAACGACGGAATTACATTTCTTGTAATAGCCTTTTCTAATAAACAAAATCGTAAAACATAAACAAATGTTTAAATTACTAAAACAACTATAAAAAATAATATCAGATTTTTTCTTAGTTGAGTTGTATAGTAAAATAAAGAAAGATTCAAAGTGGAATGAATGAAAGTATTTGATGAAGTGATTTAATGCATTTTCAAAATAACACTAATATCACAAATGAATGTTATTTTTTCAATAAAAATGACTATCAAGATTTTGATAGTTGATAGTTTAGTTGATAATAAAAAATGACAAATATAATTAAGAAAATTATGTTCCATGCCAAGGTTTTCTCAGTATGGATCATCTCTAGAGATTCCAGGTAACTTTCAATAAAAGTGCAAAAGTTCCTCTTTGTTTGGAATTTTTGGTAAAAAAAAATAAATTTGGATGATTGAGACATTGAAAAAACTAAAACGGTTTTTTAATTATTTTTATTTTCTCCCCTACATTAAAACCTAATGAAAAAAGTAATTCTATTTTGGTATCAAGAAAATCATGGAATCTCCTCGACAGCAAATTAAAAATTACTGCTCTTTTTAAGTATATCCAACCCAAAATCTTTATTACATACACCCTATTTTTGCACAAGGCACAATCACATGTCGTCATAACCCGATTAGTAGTAGTGATATTAATTTTGTTGGAAACTGTAGAACCAATTTACAATACAAGCTAAGGAAGTAAGTCAATTTCTATCTTTTGGGATTCCTCCCAAATTTAAATCTGATTTCGAAGATTTACTACTACCACGAAATTTGCTTGGCTCGAAAGCTATAACCCCTTTGTAGTTTGTGTGAGCCGAAATAAGCTGAGACATTAGTTCCGTGGGGTGATGGTTTTGATGAGTGGGGTGATGGTTTTGATGAGTGGGGTCATAGTAGTATACTTGCGGTGATTCTTGTCCTAAGTTTCCGGGATTACCCGGAAGGCCCATGCCGCCAGGCAAGCCTGGTAATCCTATCGGTCCAGGGTTTCCTGGCTGTCCAGGTGGCCCCGTTGGTCCCTGATCGCCTGGAGCTCCTGGTGCCCCAGGCATGCCTGGTGCTCCTGGCTCTCCTGGCACTCCGGGGTGTCCTGGTGGGCCTCTAAGTCCGCGCTTAGAAGGTTTAGAATGTCCAGGTGGTCCTGGTGGTCCTGGCGGTCCTGGTGGTCCCGGCATTTTGTAGTGTTTTGGGATTTGCATCCGACGTCCTGGGGGACCTGGTGGTCCAGGAGGGCCGGGAGGGCCAGGCGAGCAACCACAAGACATGACGGAAAGTCGTGTATATCGTGCATCATCATCATCATAATCATCTAAATGCTCTTTATGGACTGATTTTCCGTGTCCTCCATTTGTAAAAAACGAAAAAATGCCCTTTTCCCTTTGTCCCCCAATTGAAATAAAAATCGTACCTGAAATACAGTAAAAGATTTTAAAAAATAGAAAGAACCTACAAATCCCGATAAACTGTACTTACAAGCGAGTATAGGAAGCAAGACTGCCGTCTTCATCGCGTGGAGATCATCATTTGCAATGCTTTTGCAGCAAAGAAAGCAACGCTTTTATACGTACCTACAAGTTAGTCAAAAAAATTGAATGTTAGCTCAAAAAGACGTCCATATATTTAAGATTTTTGGAACGACCCAAATGAATGAAAAACGAAAAGAATGTGTTTCTGGGTTATACATCTTTTCAGGTAGTTTTAGCAGGAATTAGATATACGAACAGAAATCTGCGGTTTTCAGGCCATATTCAAATGCTTCGAGCATATTCGTGGTATCATTCTGAAATGAGGTGACCTGTCACTTTCAGTAGCCCTTTCAGCTAATCCCCGATTATTATAAATATTATCGTGCAATGTGATTTTTTTGCAATGTGGATGAACTGTTAACAATTCTTTTCTGTGGTCCATGCATGTCAACGCTATTGATAAAATATATTAATATTATAATACACATATGGAAATCAATATACAATACAAACTTTTACAGAATATCAAGCATTTGTAGTCAGCGGCTATCTTCGAAGCGGTCTTCACTAATAATAAAATGCAGATTTTTTTTTTTAGTAAAAGCTTTTCAACATATTTGCAATTTACTAAATCTAATTATATTTCATAATCTATTAAAAACATTTCTTTGGTAGAGGAATAAACTGCAGTTTTCATTTCTCGCTAATTTTCCTTCGAAGTATTCGAAAGACAATTAAATGCGATATATCAATGGTATTTAACATAAAATCTCAAAATTTTAATGTGATCTTAAAAATAGATGGCAGTGGCCTCGAAAGTGAAAACCTCTAAACCTAAAAATAGATTTCTCTATAATGATGGGTTCATCAACTAGCGTCTTGCTAGCGGTTAGGTAGCGATGATTTAGTTCTACTTGGGATAGGGAGTGGGGAGATATAGTTGACGATTGCAGATTGTAAATTTTAATTTCTTAGCATGCTAAATTTCTATACTGAAATGGCTTATAACTTGGGACATACTTCCGTGAAAGAATGTCGTCAATTCGCGAACGGTTAGGAAGATAATTTCGAATGCAACAGAATGACAAAATAAAAGATAAAAGTAGATTAAAAGTGATTATTAAAATGAATTAAGAACGAATAAAACAGGGTAGTACTTTTTTAAAAAAGGCATGTTTGCTGTGTTTATGGTTATTAGATCATAAATATGGAGAGGGATTTTAAACAAGCATACCCCACAAAATTTGCTAATGCCTTCTGGATGACATTCTTTCAAATCACAACAGCACAAAAAGATGTTGATATAGAATAAAAAGGTGTAAAATAACCATTTTTTTACGATACAACACTTCCAAAAAGTTCAGTTTAACGTTATATATTTGTGTGTATTTGAATTAATTACGCTACGTTATTCGTTCCGTAAAAAAATACACGATTCTGGTGGTTAAGACTATATCCTTACTCGTGGGTGTCTACTAACGGACTTTACTGTTTTTAAATAGTATTAAGTTATCTACTAGACAAAATATCGGACAAATTTCGCAACTTCTAGTGTTTTAGTGATATCTTAGATACTTTTTTACTTTAGTTGGAATTGATGTCTAGATTAAATTACAATAAAACTTCCGATTTTTTTACAGTCTATCAAAACTGTCGTTCTTTCCCCTTTTCTTGCTTGTTTCATTCGAACAATAGAAATAAAAACTTCGGCCATAATCGAACACATACAGTTGAGTTAATTTTTATTACACAGAGCGGTCATAAATAAAAGATTATTCATTTAATACTTTCTTGATCCGACTACGTTCATTAACTTGCAGTGTGCAGAAATAATTTTTAAATTGTTTTTATTTTTCATGTTTTACACGAGCTCTCAAGTAGAATCGTAAAAAAAGATTACGTGTAAACCAGTTGGACAAGGTTTTTTTCTTTTTTATATGGGAATAAATAGGTACATATAAAGAAATATTTGCAAAAAACTATTTTAAGTAAAAATTCTAATCAATGAATTATTCATTATTCTTATTTGTCTACTTTAATAATTTCAATTCAAATGCAATTTCTTTCGAAAAAGAGTGAATCATCTTTAAAATCATATTTTTTAGTATTCGAATAATTAAAGAAGATAAAGGAAATCCCCGAAGATATTTGCATAATGTCGATGTAGTAAAGGTGAAAGTTTATTGATCGAATGTAGTAAAAGTGAAGGTGATATTGTTAATTACTATTCAGTATTCTAAATTTAAAAGAAAGGTCATTAAAAGTTTTCTATTATAAGCGAAATAATTTCTTTTACATATTTGTGACTTTGTTTTCAATTTGATATTTTGACATAGGATAAAAAATATATTTAAAAGTTATGTTCGAAAATAGTAATGATAAAATTAACTTTAAAAGCCAGATTCGACTGTTAATCGTGTACAATATCATACTTTCGAAATAAAAACAAATAATAATAATAATAATTGTTTCATTCTATTCGTAACCTCTTAGAAAAAAATTTTAATAAAAGGGTCTTTTGTAAGATTCTAAAATTAGGGTTACAAATAAAACAAAATATTACATTTTCACAAATGACAAACATTTTTATAAAAGCGACAAAATGTAATTGATTTTTTATTTTATTATGCTGTAGATTTTTAAATATATTGAGTTAAATATACTCTAACAGGACTGTTTTATAAATTTAAGTAATTTTTATAGAAAGTTATTGCGCGTCAATGAGATGTATTATCTCTTATTTTTAAAACGGACTCTAAAAAAATAGTTGGATTATAAGTTTGAGCTGCCTTTCAGTCATAAAGTGCCCATGAGATTTTGACAATTTTAAGAACAGAGAAGAATTTTCGTCAAAATTTTTCTGCTACATGAAATTTATTAAAACGACTATTTTAAAATCACCTCTCATTTGTCTTATTATATGAACAAAATGAATGCTGAATATCTTATACGTTTTAGAGTCATAAAATATCTGAAATACACGTGAAATACGAGTGGGACTCGCATGAGAAATGTTCCTTATCAAAATATAATCCTTGAATTTATACTTTTCGTTTGTAAAAGTTAAATCTACATCAGTTTCAAATAAATCCCAAAAATAGATAAAGCGATGCTGATAATTTTCGTCTACTTTAGATCACACCTCTGACATTGCTGGTCGTTTTCAGATTTCTCTGTGCAATATTTTTCGAGATCGTGAGATACTTTAATATTTTACATATTTTTTGATTCGCATTTTAATAAGCTTTCATTTCATAACCAGAACATTGACCTTAAGACTACAAAAAGAATTGTAAAATCAATCCAAATTCTCGTACTTTTGCTCTATAGTTGCTCGACTACTAAACTTCGACTTTCTATGTCGAAAAAACACGGACACCATCGTGATTTCATAGTCTATTATTTTGTATGACTGACTGTGTTACTTTGCAGAATTAAATAAACTTTTTCAAATATGAAATTTTTCAAAGGTTAAGCAGCAAGTTGGAAGAATCGGCAGATAACGTGCATTTAAGAACATTCGTTTGGGAATTCTAGATGTTTGATCAGTTAGAGGACCATGCTAGATCAGGGAGCGAAATTGACGTCATTTTTAAGATGCTTCCTTTCCAAAACTGTCGATCAATTTTTAAAATTTTTTTATCAACGTTTATATACATTTCAAGGAAAAGTATACAAATTTATAGAAATAAATATAAGAAATCACGGCCCGACTTAAATCATCTCCAATAAAAACAACAAATTTCGTATATCGAATTATCCAGTGTTAAACGAAGGTTTCAGACTGTTTTTGTACTTGCAGATCATCCTTAGTGCCAGATGTGCAGTAACTTCACTCCGACAAATAGATCAACCTTAAATCTCACATAATATTTTTGAAATTGAATACATACTCTTAAGAAAAGTTAAGTGGTTAAGAAAATCGATTTTCGTTTTTGTAATTATGACTAAGCATCACCCTTTGACTTCTTATCTAAGCCCAAAATTTGGGAAAAATTGTTTTTAAAACGTTAATAATCCTATATCTTGTCAAAATTCTTGATTAAGACAAATAGTGGCACATATGCTGCATGTGGCTGTTCTGGAAAGCTGTGAAATCTCTTAAATTTAGTTCTTTTGCCATGCTTTGTAAATGAATTTAATTTTCTAATTGATGGAAGCAGTGACTAATGTGACAATGTTTTATTTCCTCCACAGGGCGGTTTTTGTGGACACGGTTTTGCCTTCTGGATTAGTGATTTTCAAAAATCGCTTGGATGCGTATCTGTTTTGATAGGCTGTGCTTCGCGTCACGGAGGCCAGCCGGGGATGATGAGCAATTGCCACAATTACAGGGAATAATAACGACGTCATCAATAGTTAATAACAATAACAATCATAGCAACGTATCCACACTGCCTTTCGACGGTGCTTCTATAAACGCACTCGATCCGCCAGATCAAAGAGACTACCAGCGGGTTCTGTTAGCGACAGGCTCCCTGTCAGATCACGGGTCTAAAAATAATAAGTTGCCGTTACCACTACCGGTGCAATTGTCATCCGCTGACAATAACGGTTCCGTTAATTCGCACGCGCACAAACCAGAAGACGACGACCACTGCGAGAGAAAGAAGGAGCTTTCTTTAGCAATCAACGAACAAGGTGAGATCAAAATGCAGCAGGAGCCAAATGCAAATGTTCAATTGCAGCCCGAACTGGTGATAGTCAGCAACCCGCCGCCTCCGCCGCCGGACGTTCTACAGCAGAATGTGATTTACGGTTCCGCGGCCGTGAGTGATCCGAACGTGGACTCGCAAACGATTAACTACCTGCAACAGCAGCAGCAGCAGCTCCAGCAGAGGATCCAGCAGCACTTGCAGTCGCAGCTGCACCAGCTCTCCTCACCCGCCCAGACTCTGTTCCATCCGCCGCTGCAGCCGGGGCTGCCGTTTCAGCCAGTCCAGCAGCAGCCACCACCCGGTTTCCAGCAGCCGCCCGTGATCCCTCTGAATGAGTTCAACAAGGCCGCTCTGGGCCTGACCGATGAAATGCAGAACCTGTGCCTCGCCGAGGACCCCAACCTGGGCCCGATCATGCGGAACAAATTCGCCGCCCCGCTGGGCGCATCCCACGAGCAGCAATTCCTACAGCTGATTCAGGCCAGAGACCTCAAGATCCAGGAGCTCCAGATGATCCTGCGCCAGAAGGACAACGAGATCGCTGAACTCAAGTCTCACCTGGACAAGTTTCAAAGTGTGTTCCCGTTCAGTCGCAGTCGAAAGGCGGGCAACGTGTTCCCCCGCCAAAGAGCGCAAGGCATCTCGGCCGAGCCCCAAAGTGAAAGTTCAGTGCTTGAACTGCTGCATCACACCTTCCGGAAGTACGACAAGGACGAGAGGTGAGTCCTTAGTTGGTTAAGGAAGTCAATTGCAAAAGTGCTCAAATAAAACCAAGTACATTTTAGCTCGAGGTGAAAGTGAATTTGTTTCCGGTACTTGTATAAAAATAATTAACTAGTTTATACGCATGCGACTACAAGTAATAACACTATTAGATTGGGTGTACTTCACCGTGAAGCTGGGCTTAGGGAATGACTTAGGATTTTTTGCTGTTTTCGGAAAAATTAGAGACATTCATGTAATTTCCAAGTTATTTATTAAGCGCTAAATCGCATGTAGAAAAAAAATTAAAAAATTTATGTAGGACTTTTGTAAATTAAAGACCCAAAAAGTTATGAGTGCGTAAATAGAGCAGCTCGTTTAAGACATAAAAAATTTATATATAAATCACCAGAAATTAATTGACTTTTTATCCCTCCAAATCAAATTAAAAATTCATATTAATTCAAAAAAACTGCTGGGAGAAAAATTCATATAAAGTTTTTTTTATCAATTATTTTGGCTCAAACAATTTCCGACTTTCTCAAAATTTGTAAGTTACACATTCAATAAAGATTTGTGCCAAAATTTGGAATGTTTATCCCTTTTATTTATTTATGTCGTGGTTTATTTCTTACATCCTTAGATTTGATCAAATAAAATTCCTAGAGTCATGCTTTTCTTTTGTCAATGGTTCGAAGGTGTGATATCCCTTTAAATATGGCTTATCTTATTTGTGTTATGTAATTTATTATGCTACAGTTTAAGACAAAACCAACACCTTTCCAGGGATATCCAAAAACTAATTATTTAGATGTTCATTCTCGTAAAAGCGCACCTTTTACACACAAAAAACATCCTATTATAGTATTTTATTACGTGAAAAAATTGCATAAAAAAGTGGAAATTGGTTGCAAACTCAAAATATGAACAAAAGGTTTTATATAAACTTTTTATTTCATATGAATCATATAACGAATTTGATTTATTATTGTAAGATTACAAATTAATTTTAGTTATTCATAGAGGATGCTTAATAATTTAACAAGATATAGAATCGTAATATTTCGTATATAATAAACAATACGTGACAATATTTTTTCTAGAGATTCCTAAAAATAACGATGTATTTTCTTAGCTCAGATTTAAAGGGGAAATTGAATTGGAAATTCATATAAAGAAAAGTTTGCAGGAAAAGCGCTTTAGGTTTATGTACGTAGATGTGTATATGCACGCTTTGATATTGAAATAAATAAATGGTTATTTTATATTTCACTCAAATGGTTTTAATTGCTCAGCCAAAAGTAAGTAAAAGAGGATTCACATTGGAATTATATATTTAATAAAAAAAAACTTTGGATACCACGACATAGAATAGTTTTCCATAGTAAAATACCGTCAAAACATGGTGATCTATGATAGGTGTATGGTAGATATTTTATAAAAATTACATTGCCGAAATTCCCCATGTTTTTGTTATAATCTCAAAGAAACGTTAATAAAAATATCTTTAAAAATTACGTTTTAAATATTTGATCAAACACAGTTTCATAGTGGTCCTAAGATCTTCGGATGCGAAAGACTGTACAAATAATAAAAGACTCTAGACGGAAGGATGCATGTTTCTCACTATAAGGACTTTGTTGTTCTATACTACGGAGTCCTAATATCCATTCGGTCTTTACCATAATTTTATTTATTTAAATATTTTTACGATTTTCCTTAATTAAGACAAAGCACAAACGTCTTTTATAACTTAATTAAATTCGTCGCTAAATATTCCAATAAACTATTATTTGTATTAGATTTTGTATTGCAATGTATTAAAGTATATATGCGTGTTTCAATATATGTTGGTTTTTTTTACATACAAATATAGTGAAATATGAATATGGGTATTTCCTTACTAAAATTATAAAATTTGTTTGGTTGTACATTTTACTTTTCTAATAAAAAAACTACCCCAAAAATATTCTAGAGCATTCGCTAGTTCCAATTAGTGTCGACATTTTTCTTTTATATTGAAATATTCTTAAAAGTACATAAAAAAATAAGAATAAAAATAAATTTATGCACACAATGATTAACTTTTTTAATTTTCCCTATAATTGTTATGTGATAATCGACACATGCTTGCTTTTATAGGATATCACAGAATACGCTTAGTTAGTGTTTTTAAATCGGTTGTATTACTTCGCGATTCTTCAAGTTAGAATGTAAATCTGCTAGTTCCAATTAGTTAGAATTTTCAGAAGAACAGCAGAATCGCAATACTCTCCTAATGTTTAGTAAACAGATTAAAGATTTATGTCTTATTTATAACTTCAAGAAACTGGAAAGAAAGCTTACAGATTTAAGAAATATTTTAAGATTTTTACATAATAAGTTTTTTATGCGTATTATGAACATTTGCATGTTTATAAGTTTTTTATGCGTATTATGAACATTTGCATGGATTTGCTACACCTTCTAAATCGATTCTCATTGAATAGTTTTCTATAGCCGGTGCGCCGGTATCAAACTATAATCTAAAGCAAAAAATTGGATCTAGTAGGCTTACAAGAAATAAATTTCTTATAAATATTTTCTTGTATTCTCTAGAATTTCACGCGGTTAATTCCTATGGTATTAATGAATTGCATAAAAGGCGTAAAAGTTAGAAGTGTCTAGATAATCCTGGATACTGTACAATCTTATCATAATTGGATTTGCATAATTTGTAAAGCTTGCAAAGGGTATAATTTGTAAAACGTTAGAAAAGAGAAAAATACTTTCAAGCAGTATCTGTTTTTTCGGATTATTATAGATTGACCTTGATCGGAATGGACCTTGGACTATAGCAATTAGTTAAAAAATGCCAAATGTAGCGCGTCTTATGACTTTTTTGAACGGGGTCAGCAATTTTATTTATTTGTTGGTCTTAACCCGAACCGAAGATATTCTAAACTTTAGTGGACTAAATGTTGTTAAAAAAATATCATATCAATTGAATTACGTTCAAGACATGTTAAAATAGGCGAAAAGGAATATTTCAGATATCGACGCACACGGATTTCATGTTCATATAAAGTAAAAGAGGTACGATCCTTGCACTGACTTTCACAGATAATGATACAAGAATATATACCTTTAAAGTCGTATAAAAATCGGACGTAGCTTTTCATAGTAGTTTTGCATTTAATTCATTCATTTTAAAAATCCCACATGTACTGAGAAAATAACTTCAGCTTTTTATTATATTCCTTCCTTTTTATTTCTAACAAACTTAATAATTTTATAGTTTTCTTCCTCATTAAACAAATAAATAGTTATTTTCCTTTCGTGTAAAATTTACTTTTTGTAGCAAATGGAGTTTCTGTTCCCTATTTCGATAAAATTACTAATTAAATTGATTTTGTGAAATTGCTTTACCTACTAAAATTAAATTTTGGAGTCAAGTATTAATTTCTATTTTGAATAATGCAATGTAATTAAAATTAATAACTAAAGCATCACAAATTCGTACTGCGTTCATAATTTACTAAAGAAAAACAAGAAAAAATAAAATAGGATATCTGCCGAAAACGTCTATTGAAATCATATATCAATTGTGTAAGGCATTATTAGATATGCAAATGTACAAGATAACTAAACATTGGATAGAGAATTGATATGACTGACAACAATAGACAGGAAAAATCTTACAAAAATTATAACCGTTCAGAATAGACGATAACCATATTTAATGATTTTATTTGTTTCTTTTTCGTGTATATTAATTCCGAATAATTTAATAAATCCCAGAACGAATGAATCCAAAAAATCATTGGGAACATATGCCAAAATTATAAGAAAAATAATTAATTGAAATTAATTTTGGATTTCTTTATGTATATTTTTCCTTCAAATCGCTTTTTTATTTTATTACTTTATCTCGCCTTGTTTGAATTAAAGCTTAATAAAAAATGAAGTGAATTTGTTTATTGTAATTATACGCAACGCGAAAAAAATTAAACGGAGTTCGCATAATAAGGGAATAATTGTACAGGGTTGTCAATTTGGCGGTTTTGCCCCTAAATTTTGGGTTGGAATTCTTTCACGAACGAAACATTTAGGGGGATATTTCTTAACGCTTTTACCCTTGAAAAAATAAATCTGAATTGACTTAAAGTTGAATTTAGTAAGGATTTGAAAAAGGTTTAATAGTTGCCAGAGAAAGATGCAAGAAGTTTTTATGACTCCTAGCTGAGAAGGTACAAAAGTGGCTGCCAGGAAATTAATTTTGAAAACAATTGCCAATTTCTTCGCGGGCGAAACCAGAAATAAGGGATATTTTAACACAGATTCAGTGAACTCGTCTATACGGGAATAAAAATGACGTAGAAACCGAATGGAGGCAGTTAAGCATAAACAGTGGTCAAATACTGCAAGTTCAGTCCCATTTTACGCTGAAGTAAACGACGATTGTGATGCTATTGAGCCTAAACCTTCTGGAAATATTGCGAAATTAGCGCTTGCTTTAATTACTTCACCTATTTCAAACGCTAGTGTCGAACGTGCGGAATAGCCTATCGATTGATATGATGGTCAAATTCGTTTTACGAAGAGATGGTGGATCTTGTGTAACGTTTCATCCATCCTCCAAAATGTTAAAACTATGCAAAAACCTATGACTTTAAAAATTCTGAAATTAAAATGATGATGATAGCGATGATAGCGATGTTTTGTTTGAACTTTTGAATATTTTGTAAGATCTTTCGATGTAACTATCTTTTTTCTTGGGATATTTTTAATAGCAGCAAAATAAAAAAATATACGAACTTAATAGTTATTTATAGCACCGGAAAATGTTTGAGGTAAGAGTAAACTCTAAGGTGGTCGATTTGAATAAGTAAATACTGAATAAATAAAAAAAAATACTCGTTCTAGTTTTGTCCCAATGTTCCATTTTAGCCTTTGACCCTTTTTCTTGATAGGCGTCATTTAATCCCATTTGATTATTTTTACCAATAGCCTTATTCAGTATTATATTGAGATGTGAAAGGCTTCTGTTAACGTAAATTGATTTAATCTTAACTTATAATTATGAGACACGCCAGCAACTTTTGAGGTGCATTCACCTCAGAGTAATAAATTAGAGAAAAAAATAGCAGAAACAAATAACCGAGTTATTTTGAAAATCTGCCTCACAGCAGACCTATAATGACACATTTACGATAGCCTGCGTCCACTGCGGTGGAAAATTATTTCACAGCAGAGGAGGGAAAAATATTTCAATTTGGGATTGGAGCCGAAATTTTCATCGACTGGACGCCAATTTGTTTATTAATTTGAGTGCCCATATTTTTGATATATTTTCGTTAAACTTGGCTGCGGTCCATGAATCGTATACGTTATAAATAATTGAGTAAATATTGGCATCTGTTTGTCTACCTGGCCAACGAAATAGATTCTGATATTCTGTTAATTGTTTTGGAATCGGTCCTGCATGTGAGTGATATAAAAGAGTTTTAATTTAAAACGTTATCAACGAAAGACTCATAATGTGTTATATTTTTCAGAGATTTAAAACAATTACTATGGTAAATGATTTTCTTTTATTAGTCATTTTGTTGTATCGTATTGTAGAGTTTGTCCGGCGTAAAGAATTTCCTGCGATGTGGTTATGTCTACAAAACTCACTATCAATATGACGAATCCTTTATAGTTGCATTTAGCTTTCTAAAGAAAACGTTTTTTGTTAAGAATCTCATATAAGCTGTATGCACAATTATTCGAATAAAATATATACTTTAAAATTAGTTCTTATTAAATTTGATGAAAGTTTTTTTGGCACCTTATTAAAAATCCAAGACGACAACTACTTTCTTAGGTTTGAGAAGAATTTGTCCCATCGTATACCTTTTTAAAAATTCTGCATTTAATAAATTTCCTTTTATTGAAATCTAGTGTTTAACTGAAAGTATAATTCTAGCACACAACTTAATAGGGTAAATTCTTGGTTGGTGATGAATGCTTAAATTTTTGGAAAGAAGGTAAGGAATAATCGCTGTAATTTGATCCAATCTAACAATGAAGTAACTGTTTTTGTTACATAGGGGCTCATACGATGGAAAACGATCAAAATGTGTTTAAGCTATTCTACAGCATTTTAAATTGGCATACTTTGTTTAGACCATCATTACCATTTGGGTATTTCGAAAGCGAAACTGACTAGAATAGAAAATGTTTTTCGCATAAAATCTGACTGAGACATCGCCTACAAATTAACCATACAATTAGAAATTGAATACTTAAAATTCACACAGTATCTCGGTATTGTTCTAAAATTAGCCAACTTGACACTCTTTTATTTTAGCGATAAAACAGAGTGCAATTGTATGGAAATTTAGCGTATCATCAGTTTACAAAATTTTTACAATTTATTTAAGATAACGACTAAAGCAAGCGGAAGAGCTACTGAACTAATAAAATTAAAATTTGCTAAAAATATAGCCCGACATTGCGACAATCATAATTTATCGAAAATTATTGGATGTATAAAAGTATTTTAGTGAAATTGTTCGAAAAATTATGTCTCTTCCAAAATAAATCGTTTATATAATTTTCTCAGTGTATTCAAGGGGTAATTATTTGATTCCCATCATTATTTAAACATCAAATTAAATTTAAAGGTGACATTTAAGGTGACATTTAAGTCACAAGTTTGTTGAACACGTAAAAGGAACCGGGTTACAATTTAAACGGCATGTTTAAGGGTTACGTGCTTCCAAACGTAATTGCTCATTAGGCTGACGGAAAACAAGTTAATCGTTCATTCTAGTTTCAGGAGTGGCTATTCTTGTCAAGTAGATCCCGTGCGATATAAATCACAGCCAAAGACAGTCTGAGTGTTTTCATACCTTACCTGTTGACAGTTTGTTCAGCTTCTGGCTTCAGTATTTAATCTTTGTCGCAACCATATCAGATACCACCATCATTCATGCGTCCAAATAAGTTTTGGAACTAGCAGGCATTACTGGTTTTCTAAGGTGATAATGTTTCTTATTCCACTTCAACTAATTGAGGTGACGCGACTTAAAGTTTACAGAAAGATCTTTTACAGCAAAAAATGTAGGTATTCCAATAAAATACCAAATTATCTCAACTTAATTCATTTGTGCCCAAATGAAAACAAATGTTGACAGAAAGTAAATAGACTGAATTAAATCCAAAGATAGTTATCCATTGCATTGTTTAAGAGCCTCATTTTTACTACTGGCTCTATTGGAGTCTGGCAAATGAATTAGTAGGTAACAAGAATTTTTAGAATTTTGGTTGGATCACGACTTTTAGGTATTTACACTTCAAATGGTTCAATAATTTTCGCCATAAAGGGGCAGTATATTCAAATATGTGAATGAATTTTAAGTGTATTATTGAAAAAAAAAATGTCTTTTTTTATATACTTACAAACTAGTGCTAATAAATAATAATTTTGCTTTAATAACGCTACCTTTTGACCTGAAAAATCAGTGTTCTTTTTTCAATTTACGTTAAGAAGTGTATAATTATTTAACGAAAAAGAGTAATTTCATGTCTGTACATTTCATAGAAAGTTTTACAATTTTCGGGACTATTTGGCCAAAGAACCGATTGATTTTTATAAATTTTCTTAAGATTTAAAGAGTCTTTAGCCATTGGTCTAGTTCTTTACATTACCCTATATAATTATCATAAGCGAAATGCGATTATATGTACATATATCAACGAACAAAAAAAACATACGTGCACCGACTGCTATAGGGCCTGCTTTTTGTTAATTACCCTACTGAAAGTAAGTTTAATTTCTATACCTACAAATGTATATCAAATTTTTAAAAGTATATTTATTTTTAAGGAAAAAATTAAAACAAATACACATGAGGCCATAAAAACGAACAAAGTAAAGATTAAGCTATGCAATCAAGAGCTTTGATCTGAAAACTCTACGCATGTATGTTAAAGTCATGCATGTTTGCCGTGGCGAGCGAGATATGTTTATTCGAACTAAACATTTTTTGTTACATCGTAGGTATTTACTTTTATTCATTATCGTTAAAAAAGTTCAAAAATCAGATTTTTCGATTAAAATGGCATCTCTACTCTTTCTTCTAAGTTCTTACCGTGAATTATACTTAAATTTATAAAATAACTCTCCAAATATGTTACGCAACATGTTGTTGATATTTTTGAAAGATTAGCTTAAGGCTAAATAACAAATAGAATTAAAATTCTATGAGCATTTGCTCTCTTAAAATTGACAATAAATTTTCTTTTTAAGTAATCTTCAAGGTCAGTAGCCGCTTCCATCCACTTATCAAAATTTATAGTTGCAAATTTGTTTTAATGGTTGTAACACAATTTATTTGGTATGACTTTTTGATATGTCTTTTATTAGAAGCCGACAACAATTACAAAATGAATCAAATATTTGAATATTTAAAGGCACATAGAGAATTAAAAATCATGTCACGTAGTATTTTTTTGTTTTTGCTTTCAAATTCATACAGAGAATTGTTTTCGTGGAAGACTACGACAATGAAACCGACGCAGAATTATGATATTGTTTTGGCTTCATTTATTTCCATTCACATTACGTCAATAACTTTGAAATGTTTAACATAACGAAGTCTTATTAATTACACATTGCTTTTGTTTTTCTACAACTTCTTAAACATATTGGGAGGATGTGTCTCCGTGGGGTTTTTGAATTATTATGAATGAATGGAATATTTATGGACTGTTTGCTTTTATTTAAATTATTCGATTAAGTACCATCGTATTATCATCGAGAGATGTATGTGTTCAATTTTTACAAATGGCTCTACCTCAGCCATCATTACTTTGATATTAAGTTGTTTTTTTAAATATTATTAAAAAATAGCTTGATGGCCCCAGATTAGTGTTCCTAGTTCTAGCTTATAGAATAGCCCCTTATTAATATTCGTGAAAATCAATTAGTAAGCCTTTTATACTATTATAATTTCTTCATACTTTCTTTACTTTTTCTTACCTTGATGTTGCAATTAATATTCACTTAAGAGGTGGTCTCTTCCTGCATATCTAACCTTCTGACCACATTTTGGAAGACCGGTGACTTAATCGCAAACATGGACAGCACATTCCCGGAATTTACGAAAGTGGTAACCAGGTATGGGAAGTAATTTGCATGTTGTCATCATATAAATCCTTCGGCTTCGCCAGACGAGCTCGACCAGTAGCAGCTATCGGTTGGTTTTAAGAATTGGATGACTTTTTGTAATTACACGATATTGAGATCAAAGCCGAAGGAGGCTCCACGGGCCTTCATTCATGGTCTCGACTCCATACAACGATGTGCTGCACCTTAATAGCCGCTAACTACTGCTGTGGAGTTCGATCTTTGCGATCGAGAGCGCAATAATTTTACTGATCGCAATTAAGGTAAATCAAACGCAAAAAGCCAATCGAATGTGGGGACATGATGCAAAATATGTCGATGATATTCGAGGTGGCTGATCATTCAGGTAGGAGGTCTCTATGCCCCCTTTCAAGTACAGGTTTGGCAATTTTTCAAGTAGTCATAGTAGAGGGGCACCAGCAATTAGATTGGCTCATGGTTGCATTCTTGGTTTAACTATCAAGAAAGTTGCAATGGCGTGACAAATAATTTATGATGGTGTAAATCACAAACAACACCAATAGGCCGCTCACCACCTAGCTACCTTACTGATTGCAGTTTTGCAGGTGACTAGTATTCACCATCGTTTCGTTCCAGACGCATGTTCTTTACATCTTGCGAACTAATGAAGCAATGGCTCTCTATAAAGACCTTATCGCCGTTTGCTTGAACCCCTGTTAAAACTTACATTTATGGTGTACATTAGATACGCGTACACTGAATTCCCTAATCATGCTAGACTTATGTTATCGCTGTTTTCGCCTAGTTTAACATTGTCGTTGACATGGACCCATTCAGACAATTTTACTTGTAGAACCTAAGCCTCAATAATATCTTATAATTTGCGGATTGTAAATTTTAGTTCTGTATCAAGGACTATGTTTCGTACAATTCTGGAATTGTTATTGCTCTTTAAAATGGCACGTATTCAATAAATAGCTTTTGATTGTTTTTTAACTTAGCATTTGTCTTGACAAGAATAATTTATTAGATGACCACATTTCTGTAGTATGTACTTATACAGTCGATGATTTAAAACAACTGTTGTAATTATTACAATTTTTTGCCATTTTCTTACTTGTATTGCTATGCTATTAGCAGTAGTTTAAATTAATTGTTAAATGCTATTAACAGTAGTTTAAAAGACATTTAATTTTAATTGCATAGATTCCACGAAATTGTCACAACACAAGATGATAAATTATGAACTAATTGTTCTACTTAAACTATAAACAAACGACTTAGATGCAATCTAGAATAGGACAAGCAATTGGAATGGAACTTGCCGTATTTGTACTAATCATTGTAATTCTTACTTTCTGTGTCATTCCTTAAAAATGACCATAACGAGTTTTAGTAAAGAGACTTTGCTTCTTATTATTCGCGGGTCGTTAGGGGCTAATGGATGGTTTGTTGACGTGGATGTCATTATCTTGTTCCTTTACCACGTCCCACGCTGGGTTGTTGCATTTCCGATGAAATCTATAGCTTCTACTTCATCAGCGTTCATGTGTTTCAGTAACAAGTTAATTATTTGACTAATACTGGACCGTAATAAAATTCATCACATGGTGTAAATAAGGCAGCCCGCGTTTCAATCTGGTTTTAGTTTTATTCGGGTATTTTTGCATCACTTATTTGAAATGGTATCGCAACTGGCATGTGTTCAGACTATTTATGGGCCACTTACTCACTTTTTTGTATATGAAAATTGAAGTCTATATGAGATTGAATGTTAGATCTAGTGATTATGCTTTTTGTGCAATAAGACAGAAAAGATAAAGAATTGTATCGCTATTAATAAAGCATATTTGTATGACAGACATATTTATTGAGAAATAGAAGTTGTCATGCTAAGAGATTGCATCTTAATTTATTGCTTGAATAATATTGGGGATGATCGGCAATGGTAAACACTATACAATAACGATATGAGGTCGTATTCGATTCCATATGTATAACAAATCAATTCTCAGATCTGCTTGCATTTTATCACATTTTATCGCGGTCATATTCAACTGCCATGATTTTATCGCCGTATAAAAAGTTCAATTCCTTGTACATTATGAATCAGGTGGGACCAGATAATTCACGCCATTGGAGTTCGCTTACAGCAGGGCAGTTGTATAGTGAACGATTTTCCCCTTAGAACTATTTAAAGCAAAAAAAAAAATTCAGGTTTTATTGTATTTTTACTGACCACGATGTATATTTAAGAAGTAAATTTGCAATTTACTATCATATTGCATAAGAGTGCATAAATTGACTGCAATTAAGTCTCAGGAGCACCCATAAAAGTCCTAATTTAATGATAACCATCAGACGAAAACTAGACGTTTCGATTTCTTTTAATTATATGAATAATATTCGTGTAAAAAGACGTTATTGCAACACAGACTATGGGCAATAAATCGTATAAGAGTGCCAGGTGACCTGTCGTGCTAAAGGCTGTCCTAAAATTTGATATACATGTGTGCTACTGCAGCTAGTGGCGTTAATACACTATGAGTTAGCACTCCCATTCAATGTTGATCCCATTTGTCATAACATCAATTAAATCCGGACGGCTCAAGTAAAACTTCAAGGAATATATGGCCAATCGAAAAGCAGGTTACCCAACCCATGGAAAACTGGACAAACAATAGAAAAATAAGAGTTTGTAATAAGACAAACAAAATACAGATTGAAAATTAAAGCAAACAAAATACGAACCATATCAAGATCATGTCATGAACGTGGCTAACTGAAAATATAATGTTGAGACACGGATCAACGAAGTAAATAAACAGTGGCGGCTCGATATGCATTGATCGATTATTGATTTTAAAGATCATTACTTAATTGGTGCGGAGATTGTCACGTGCAGAGGTGTCAGTTAATATTGCTAATCTCAGTCTGAGCATTTCGTATTCATTGATGGTCATTAAGAAAATTATTCGTTAATATCTTTATCTGATCACGTCTGTAGCCTTACGAATTTCATTGAATATTTTTATTAGACGAAAATCTTGAATTTCGTAAGTATTATCGTTTACTACGTTTAACACTGAAGGACCATCATTAACATATCTTGTCGACTTGCGAAGAAGTGCAAATTATAGCGAATTATAACAACAAACTTCGATGATTTGCGCGGATGTTTCGTTAAATGATACAGTAAATTATATTCTGAGAGATTGACAGCTTCTGCAAATTTTTAATATTCAAATATGTAAATTTCATACGGTAGTAAGCGTTAATCATAAAACTTGTTCCGTTCCAAAAGAATGTTAAATACATTCCAATAAGATAAGAAGACGCTGAGGAGACACTGCCGAGAGTCAGATTTTCTGCTTTCAGAAATTTGGCATAGTTATTTTTAAAACTTCTATAAGTAGGTATCGGTTAATGTAATTTAAAAATCGTTTTTGGTAAATTAATTAAGAAATCTACCGTCCTTTGAAAAGGATCGACTTCACACCGACTTTTATTAGCTATTTTAAATATTCCGGGAATTAAAACAGTTACGTCAAAACTAATTTCATTTTGTATTTGCTTTTTTTTATGTTACCACTTGAAAAATGAAGAAATATGGGCATAGTTCAACGGTCTGCAGAACTTTCTTAAAAAAAGTACACGGGAACTGACCTAATAGAACTTCTAAACTAAAATCAACATTTTTGTAGTAACCTGTTTTAGTGATTAATGGGTTGCAATATTTTTAACAATGAAGTATGTGATTAATTTTATACCTTTACAGAGAGGCATATATTTCATATACATCATGAGTGACCTATTTTTATTTTTTTTGTTTTGCATGCATTTTCAAATTTCATTTGTCAAATTACCTTCTTGGAAATATAAGAATTCAAATTTGTTTGATTAAGCTTTCTTTTTAAAAAATATATGTTCGAAATTATAAATTCTAATAGCAATATAAGTTAATAATGCAGCTTTATTGGGTTGAACGTGATGCCGACATCTTCTAGATCATATAATTTCAAAATTAAATCCTAAACGTGATTGTACATACTAAAACGCTTTTTTCAATGTTTAATAATGAAGCTTTTATTATTATTATTTATGTTTTATTTATATAAAATTTACTAACATTTGCAAGTTTTCCTGGAATCGAAACTTTAGAATAAAAAATATAAAAAAGTTATGCATTTCGATTTTAAAGGAAGAAACCTTTTCTTTTTTGTACAGGCTGCATGTGGTCCTTTGATTTTTTTTTTATGGAATTTTTAATACTTTCGCCCGCTTGAAGAAAGAAAACAACGCAATTTTGAGACTTCTTACAAGCAAAACAAACAGGATTAAAAAATCCAACAAGAAAATATTATAGTGGTCTTCCTTGTAGACGAAAATACTTTTTCATCAAAACCCATTATGATTATCGCTTAGTAACCCGATAGGTTACATAGCTAAAAAGCAAAAACAAAAAAAAAAGGAGTCGCCGGCGGAAACTCAATATAATTTTTACCAGGTATGTTGTTGTCACTCCATGTTTTGTGTCCGCTTAGAAATGAAGGTAGATGCCATAGCATAACTTATTGTTATTCACAGCCTACTCCTGCTCATTATAGTAAAATTAAGATATTTCTGCGAAAACATTATCAACGTGGGTTTGCACGCAGCAATGCTGTCAAAATGTCTGCGGGCTTCGTATAAATCAAAAGGGAATTTGTACAATCGCAAAGCAAACAAAATGTCTCGCAAGGCACTCGGTGATAATTCGCGGCTAACGCATAAAACATAAATCAACAGCGACACGGGATAAATCCACTTGGATTTGATAAAGGTTGTCCTAACTTATGTCGATGACAGTGTCCAATGGTGGTTGACTTGTCCAGGTGATGTCGATTAATTCTTGTAGTCCTCCTGCTCACTGTGGCGACGTAATACGTACATTGTTGTCGTAAGGCCAGAGATGAAAAATTGCAAAACGTCTTAAAGACCTGTTAATTAAAAAAGATAACCAATTAATTATCACGTACAAACCACACAACGGGCTAGCATAGTCCGTCTGTCTGGCAAATCACAGACTAAGATTGAATGTGGCTAATTTCGCTGCTCTCCCGCCATAGGTTGTTATTTGTTAGGATCGGCAATCTGTTAAATAGTCACATGTAATAAATGAGTCAAAACTAGATACAACTGCGTCGCTCGTAACTTAGCTTAGGTGGATGTTCTGTATGAGCTCAGCTTACGGGTTCGTTTAGTATTCGCGGCTGGAATTAATGCCTAAATAAATTTCTCACAACGAAGGTGAAATGTCCAAGTTACATTTGAAATAAGTGTGGGCGTGTCCTGAAACAAGTTACTATAAAGTACTTTTTACTTTCATTGCTTTAAACTATTAACGTTTGGTGGGAAACACCCTTGGTTTTTGGTTACATTGAAAAGAATCCTTTGTCTTTCGGTTTGATATTACAAAAAAATATTATTTTGACCATTACTGAGTAAACTTCATTTTTTTTTGTGTTTTTATTTTCTGTATTAGACTACATTCAAAATGATTTTTCAACACTTAAAACTATTTTTTATCCACAGTACCGTCCGAATTTAAATAGTGACTGTATTCGTCGATAAGTTATTAATTTATAGTTTACAAACTTTTCTGATAATGGGTACAAAAGAAATAGATAATCCAGATTTTTAACTGACTATAAAAAAAGGAAAAGTTATGAAGTTAGTTTTGTACTATATGCACGTATGTACGTATATGCATGTAGACCAATTACGTCATATTTTATCATCCAAAAATACTGAATTGACTACAATAAAAAGCGTACTGATTAATTTGCCGAATATGGCAGCCGTAAAATGCCATATTGTTTCAGATGACGAGGCGATAAATATTGGGGGTGTTTATTATTAGAATTTGAAGCTATTCAAGGTCTCTGTGTGTGTAAACAAATCAGGTAAAGTAACTTTCTAACTCGAAGAGTGGGGGAAATCCACTAAATATAGTTATAGTTTCGTAATAACGAATAGTTTTGAGTTTTGAAGTCATACACTTTTAAAGCACACAAGTAAGCGCCACTGTGAAGAATTTGTTTAGCTAGTTGTAAAAATTATTTTTTATACTAAAAAGCGTTTCTTTTATTGGTATAAGTACATAGTTTTAATGTATAATGAATTATTGTTCCAAAATGTTTGAATGAGTACAAAGCTGTTATCGATCGTGACCAGTGATGTCAAATTCCTAACATCACGCACCTGGCTGAGCCTTTTATCAGATATCCGATAATTGAAGGCTTGTTTTATACGGAGTCAAATTGCATTATTGTTTTAGATTTATTTATTTATTGGTCCATTGTTACATTTTTTCTAAAAGTGTGCTGATGGCCCCAAGATCAACGAGAAAGGCCTCGAATCGTGAGTCTATGAAGAAAGCTTACAAAGCAGTTAAGCAGTTTCAAAAAGAGTTAAAAAAGAGTTTAATTTATATTTACATTTGTTATCATTTTTTAAATAAATTACTAAATTTGAAAATGACTCCCCAATGTCGGATACCCTGTTTGTCACCCGATTTTGGATATCCGTTATTACGAATCCTATTTTATAATGTCGCAATTCCCATTATTCTAAAAAGGATAGATATAAAAATATTTTGTTTTACTTCTGTTTCTAGTTAACTTTTTAGCTCTTAAGAAAAGGTATCCGATATTCGGGGTCCTTTCCTTACTTTCTGTACGCGGTAATATTCTTCTTTATTAATTTTTTTATAATTTCGTGTAAATTTTTACAGATATTCAAGTAAGTGAGAATTCCAAATTTATACGAAAAAGCACTTAAATAGTTTTGTTTTTGCTTAGCTTGGTATTAAAGCGTTCTTATCAATGTTTTGTCTGTTTTCTAATAGGGAAATGTCTACTTAATTGGTTTTTAATGCATTAGCGTACGTGGCGGTGCGTTAAAAGCGGCCGACTCTAGAAACACGTCCAAAAGAGTAATGAATATCATTACTAAAAGTGATCTCTGGATCTGTTATCATGGAATATTGCAAATGAGGATCTTTGACGCGGTAAAGCGTGCCTATCTAATCGTTGATTAAATTTGCACCCAAGAAAGCAATTAGGGCATGTAGCTGCCAATTTAATGCCGTGGATTTTGGTATACTATGCTTGTTTCTGTCTCTATGTCGATGTCGATCCGCCAGATGAAAACCCTACGGCGGAAGTTAAACGAAATTAATGAGGCGTAGGATCGGTTTCGTTTTGATTATATTTGAATATGTCTCACCTTCCAATATCAATAAATCGAGGGTAATTGACACTTTATTACACACGCTGATCTGTGCACTTAAGGCTGCTACAAGTTGCAGGTTTTTTTATGGAGCTCCTGCTGCGGCCACATCAACTTTTCGCTCGAGCATATATTGCTGCATATATCGATTGATTCACCTCTACAAGATTCCGTGCCACGCATCATCGAATGAACGCAATGGATCAAGTTCTTTTTCCAAACAAATCATCTTTGGTTTCATGGGTAAGGAACTACAAAGGCGGTATACACGGAGCAGTTGCGGTTTCCAACAAGTTAGAGTCACGCACCAGTTCAATAATTCTTCTTTGCCGTTGCGTGCCATATCTTGAGGCTCTCTTTAACATACGGTCATAAATTTTGTAATATTGTGGTGGCCGACGTGTCTCCTCTCATAAGACACTATTCCCTAATTGAGATAGACAAAATATTAAGCTACTGTGCTCGTGTTTACAGAAAAAAAATTTAATTGAAACACTATCGAGGAGATAAGCTTAGCAATTTCAATCGAGCGCATCTCGAATCCCACACCACAGTGCATCTACTGTAACACAGATGGCAGCTTCGGGGTATGGCTCGAGCTAATTTCCACCTGAAACTTTCCAGCAGCCAGGGGCTTTATCGTTTACATGATTCACGTAGACCTCATGCAAATTATTAGCTCGGCGCTGGTACAGGGACCCGAATCCACTGAAAATGAGCCTTCTTTTGACGCGTAGGCCTTTCGGACGTTTTCATATCTGAATTTATAAAAACCCCATGGACTGATAACTCAGATGCATTTAAAGTAAAAGGAAAAGTTAACCACTTTTGAGTAAAGATTTCGGGGTCTGGGGCATGATCTTAACGGTGACCGTATTAATTTAAAAAATAATTTAAATTTTTGGCGCGAAAGTGCCTGACGGTGGAATCTTTAAGAGGTGTGTTCTGAATTTTCCAGTTAATGGTTCATTGCTTTGTTGTATTGTTGCATTTCCAGATAAATCACTTTAGCCATTAACGTGAGAAGGCTGGTAACCGATAATTTATAGCAATTAACAGTTCCGACTGAAACCTTTTGGCAGTGCATGTCACATCTGATATCGAACTTGTAATTTGTCTTATGGCGGCGCGCAATCATGAAGCCGTAAGATCAGTGTATATTACATTTACACATTAGCGTACCTCCAAACAAGGTAAACTAGAGGCTATCTAACAAGGATTTTAGTTTTCGTTTTGGAGATAGAACAACTTCCCATTCCTGTGTTAAAGGTTGAAATGAAAGCTTTAAAATTATTTTTAAAGACATAAAATAGTAGATACAATAGATAATCTGCAAAAAACAAAGTACTTTCAGTAAAGAATAAATTCATCAACAACCGGATACACTTAATTCTGCATTTGAAGTATCTACGTAGCTGTGAATGAATTATACTCTCTTTTATTATTTCTATTTTATTATTATTTTATTTTTATTATGCTCCAAGTGGTCAAAATTATTTTAAATTCTTGTACTGGAAATTAACTAGGAAGGTGCCCATCTCAAATTCGTCCAGAGCAACTTGAACCCAGTTGTTATTTGAAGTTACTTCTATAAAAGTTTTATAAGGATTGCGTGGAATTAGCCACGCCTTTAAAATAAGTAAAGATAAATTTAACAATATATTAAAGCACTTTATTAGTAATTCTGTCTGATGATGTCTGTACATTCTCAGGTAGTTTCGCTGCACTCACTTCGCACATACCCTGCACTTTCTTTGAGGTCTTTGTTTACCTTCAGTAGGTGGAATATGTCCCCATTGTTTGGCTTGTAGACGTAGTGGAGTATCTTTTACAGACGCCCTACCGCGCGTACGATAATCACGAATAATTGCAGTTTGCAAAATTTGGTCCGCGGCGTCTGGCCGGAATTTTAAAAAAGTATATTTCTTGGTGTTTGGTTGTTGATTTAATTTGCGAAATAAAGTAAAAGCTTTGAAAAGTGTCGTATCGCTTAGATAGAAAAATATTTTCCGGTAACTTTTAAAGAATTTTCTTGTCAGAAGAAAGAAAAATAAGTAATTCTCCTGTAAATCAACTCCATTCATACCTTTGTTATAAAATTTGCATGCTCGTTAAAAAGTATTACGTTTTTGTTATGTCTTGCAAAGTTAATTAATATAACTATCCTTTCCTTTTCTTTTCATTTCCTATTCCTTTTATTGAAAGTTATTCTAGATGCATGAATATAAAAAAGCCAGAATATAATGACTCTAACCTTCCGAAATAATTCCATCTTTTATGAGCCCAAATGATCCCACATCGCGCTCCGTGTAAGTTTTTTCGTTTGTTACTGCGAAAGTTAACCAGGACAGAGTTGAGCTCTTAGCTTTTGTAATTGTAAGAAGTTATAGAATGCAATTTTGAATTCTTTTGTAATTTTAGTAAATTTAACTACTTTTTTTTAAAGCTCAGTATTTCTGTAGAAAAAACGCAACTGATTTCTATTGAGGCGAAATTATTTGTAGTATGAGTGCTTAGAATATCGAATTAAATTTTCTAGGAAATTCAAGTGCTTATATTAAAAGCGGAATATAATTAAGCACTATCACAGGTTTCTTGAAAAAAGTAACAAAAGCACAACAGATTTTGTGGGTAATATTTAACAACGGAATAAATACGGACTTTATGAAATTTCGCGTTGTCCCGGTCGAAATCTGGAATATTCCGAAATAACATTTTCAGGGTCGCACTGCGATCATGCACCAGGAATATTCCTGCCCAAGCATTAAAAATCATATAGCAATAAAGTGTTATATTACTTATTTGAAACGACCATTTTTACAAAAACTTACAACCAAAAAGAATTTAATTTATCAGATTCTTTTTTCTAATATACTAATACTAAATATAATCGGATTGTTAGCGCAGTATGTAGACAAGTGATTTATAAACAAATAGTAAAACTAATTACATTTATTTCAAGTTAATTGTAACTATTTTAGCTGTACCTCCTAAAATATAATAAAAAAAACCAAAATTATCTCCGTACATATGCAAGGAAATGTATACTCATCTTGTGCAAGGATAATAGATAATAGTTTTTTTCTATGCGTGCAGTCAGAAATGTTTATCTCGAAATTAATGGCAACTTGTTACAATAAAGGTGTTTTCTTCGTTCAAAATTCGATCACCATGTTTAAATATGTTAAATGTCTGCCATATCAAATTAATCTCATTTCAGCGCCTCGCACACGCTAGGCGTAAAACGATTCAATTAAAACTCGAAACATATGTGCATGATATGATCCAGTTGTTAACAAGGCATTTCTGCATCTTGGTTTCATTACACCTTCCGCAGGTGCAATCATGCATCAAAACTGCATTATGCACAGATCCGTGTGGTTATATCTGATGGCGGCGTGATAAAAGGCAGAGGCCGTTTTAAAGAGATTTAAAACAGATAGCCTGGAAATTGTTGAAAATCCACTTGAAGATATCATACCAAAGAAAGAAAAAAGGTCCAGGATTTCGTAAAACTTTTTATAGAATTTTAAACTCTGATGATTTTGAAGGTACGTTTTTTAAGGTCTTACTTTTATTACGTGAAATTAATTCGTTCATTGGATTTCTTCGTATGCACTTTACTAACCGTTGAATATGCTTTCTCTCAATTAATTTCTGTGGGCCGCTGGTCTTATCCTACTATGGATAATAGGAAGTCATATTTACTTATTTTCGTTCAGCGAGTGTATGTCCTGCGAAATTGAGTCACCATCCTGGTATAATACGACCCAAGGTCTTCATCGTGTCTCTGCTTTTTCATTTTAATGAAGATAATTGTTTTAGGGCAGTATCGTCGACAACATCTTATTTAATCTTTTTTTTTTTATTCCCAATACGGCCACACCCATTAACAAATTAAAGTTAATCAATCATTTTCGAATCAGTACAAATTTCATGATATAGCAAGCTGTTATATAACCGCGTTCAGCAACCTGTACCTTGTTGATTACAGCTCCAGCCATTGATGCAGTGTTTTTGCAAGGGTCGTGAAACCGAATGCAACCTTGTGCAACCTTAATTTTTCGGTTTGTACTTGCCTAAATTACCAGCGAAATGTAATGGACTGAACAAAAGTTAACAGTAACACTATCAGCCAGTTTTTGTGGCATTCATTGCTACAGATAAAGCCAACGTGAACCAAATGGGCAATTGTTTTTCGAGTTAAGTATTTTTTTCATTTAAAGGCCACCTTTGTAAAAGGAAAAAGACTAAGTAGTTAAGATGCATTTTACAATTATTACTTTTGGAATTAATTTCCTTTGGCCATATTTAATATACAAATGCTCGCTTTTGCTTGTTTATAAATATAAGTGCTTTGAAAAAAGAAAAAAAAAAAACACCTAGAACAACATACAGAACAAAGTCGCTTAGGCATTAGTTGCATCATTTGTTCTTATAGTAATAGTGATTTTGGAGGACAAGATAAACGATTTTGTGGTTCGACATTGGTTCGAATTTATGAGGATAGTTTCGAGGAAACATATGGTGACCTCGTTACGATTTTTTTAATTTAACTGGCCTCGGTGTAAATGATATGTGCACAGCAACATTATTTTATAACCATTAATGTAATAAGACGAGTCGTAAGATCCAAGTTGTATTTTTTTTTTTTTAAGATGAAGATAATTTTTTAAATAATCTTCTGGAAAAAATTGCTTGAACTGGGTCTTTTAAATCGAGGGCTATAGTGTTTTTTACTTAAAAAGTTTAGCGTTTATGATCAAGGTTTTAAATTCCCAAGTCAAAATATCATAAAAGAATTAAATTAATTTTTTTAATGAATTTAATTGTCTTGCTGAAAACTTTAAAATTATTTTTTTTAGAAAGTGATAAATAATTTAATCATTCTGCACTGCATGTTATATTTAATCATATTTTATATGAATCGGCTAAAATTTTAGTGCTGGTATAATTACTAGGTCAAAATCAGGTTATTAAGTGGTGTAGAAAATATTTACATAAAATGTAAGTCAACTAGAACTACCTCTTTGCTTCTGAGATGTTTGAAGAAGTGAAAACGCTACAAAAGGTGTTTTGATCCTGGTTATTGTTTCATATGAACCAAAATTGTACGTAGCAAAATTGAAAATATTGCACATTCGTAGAGTCACCTCAGTGTCCGTCTGTCTATCGCGGTAATGTTTTTTTTAAAACTACTGCACATAGAAAGTTGAAACTTAGCACAGTTGTTTGAAGCAGTGCCAAAATTACAGAAGCAATGAGTGAACAGCTCAATTGCAATTTGGAGGAACAATTTTGACACGTGAAATTGGAGGTAGATGACGAATTTGCACGACACTTGTACTTGAATTCCGGCAATTGTACTTATACTTCGAAATATCAAGTAACTAAGTATTTTTGTAGATTAAAGGGATTTTAGATTTCTGAGAGATTAAAGGGATTTTTTGAGAAAAAAGATAAGGATAATACACCCATCCCTCGGTTTACACGGTAGATACGTTCTACGAAAAATCGTGTAAATCGAAATAGTGTAAAATGATCCACTATATGCCTATAAATAGTCGGATAGGTTCAAATGAAACTTAAACCGTATAAATCGAATCAAAGGATGTAGGAAACTGTCCTAAATATGTTCAGGATAACCGTGTAAAATGAGGCAAGAATGTGAAATTAAAGTCGAATATTCAAATAATACTCAAACATACATTTTTCAGGCTATAAATTATATTTAAATGCATTTATGAAAATGAGAAACGTAAAAGTGAATTACAAATTATACGTAAGAAGTAAAAACAAAGGAAATTAAAACCAGTCTGTATTTGTCGCCAGAGGTTTAAAAAAACAGGATTCTTATTTTCTTTGGTTGTCGTACAAATCACTAACCGAGTCTCTAAAAGAAATTTGATCCAGGAGGATCACTGCTTTCATAAGGAGGATGGCTTATTTTGTCATAGCTAGCACTTTACGAGGTGAACTACTGGTTTTTTCCAAATTCGATAATGATAGTCGAATTTTGCTGATTTTAGTGATATTGTTTAGTGATCAAAATTTGTTTACTTTAGCTTTTGTAAATTTCTTCATATGGACTAAGCGCAGTTTTCTGAGACTTGAAGTCTCTTTCAATATACAGATTTGTGCTATAATTGAATTTGTGAAAAATCGCGTTCAGTGTGTGTGTAATAATCGAAAAAATAGAAAACGCGTTTATTTTTACAATTTGAAAACCGTGTAAAAGCGAAACCGTGTAAATTAAGTACCATGTAAATCGAGGGATGGGTGTACTTTTAGTGCATACTAAGATTATGTTCTATAGGACAATAGCTTACTTTTCTTTATTAACTCGGCTGAGAAAAAATAAAATCTCGTCTCATTAGTCTGAAACGTAAACTTTATGGTAAAATTATTATTGTTAGAGTAACTTCAATAAGAAATGGAAAAGATTTAAATCTGGTCAGAAAGAATGGAAAAAGAGTCAATCTGGACGTGGTAAAACTACTTTTTGTTTGACTCCACTAAATTTTTCCCAAATTCCACCCTTCAATTTTTATTTGAAAGCGGGGCTAAGGATGATTCCTAAAATTTTAAATGTAAATGTAATCTTTGTATACATAATGTAAAATTTTTGCCTTTATTACAATGGTAAAAATAAAAATAATTTTCAAATTTCAAATCAGAACGGTAATTTTTAAAATAACCTGATTTTTTTCTCAAAAGACCAAATGTACTTCTATGGTCTTGAATCATGGAATATTTCATTTGTTGTTTTGGATATGTTACTCCTTTTTGGCTCATTCTCTGTACACTTAATGTAAATTGTGTCAAAACTAACCGAAATTAATTCCTGCTTTTTATTTTTTGTGGCCTTCACGCGAATAATGCTGCTTAAATCTTACAAGATGAGCTTAAACGCCTTTTCAAATATAAGAATTTTATAGTCGCTTTTGTCTTGTACATCGTGTGGAAAGAGTTGTTGAATTAATGACCATGTACCTACTATCAATAGTAGAGTGCAGGTTAATAAGATAATTTAATACCTTATTTAATGAATGCCTTCTTATCTGGTGTTTTTTTTTTAATTATAGCATCACCACTTTTAAAATTTTCTCGACAACTTCTTTTATTTATTTGATACATCATATTAGAATTTCTAATTACACTGAGTTTTTGTTTGACGCAGTTACCGCCGTGTCGATTTAAAAAGAATCGTGAAATTATAATAAACCTATCAAGACTATATACCTTAATATATGTAAAGCTGTTTACGCTCTGCGCACGAACAAAAAAGCTTAGTATATACCTTCACATGCATATATAATACTTTCAGTTCTGTTTTCACATGAGTGTTTTTACACGATGTTGATTTAACACGAAGTAGAAAATGTTCATTCTTTTTTACACGAGTTGTTTTGATTTCAGATGAATTTCTAAAGAAAAAATTTCGTCGTGTAAGCAACAACAATAAAACTACTAACCAGAAGTGTGTGCTCAGATATGATCACAGTAGCAATGATGAGTTTCTTACGAAAATTAAACAAAGTCCAGTCTGACAACGGTCGATCTTGGTCACAACAGACTCCTTATTAAAGAAGATCATTAAACCTACATTTAAGTACTTTTAGTAATTTAGAACTCGGTTTACTATGGGTATTTTTATAATATTTACAAATGAATGGTGAAATCTAAGGATTTGGTTTTGTTAACAATTTTAATATGGTTTTAATATATTATTTTATTGCTTTCTAATCGTACAACGTGTTTTTTGACACGAAATTTGTTACAGATATTCTTCTGAAAGGTATTTATCGCATAAAAATGAATTGAGCGAATTCCAACTTCTCTCCGTCATCTCGCATGTATTTATTCTAATCGTGATTGATACGCACGTATTTATAGTAAAATCTAATCGGATGTTTTGCCGTCTTCATGAAACCGTTTTGATTCGGATGTAAGGCACACACATGTATCAATACTGCTTCTCTTTGATCAGGTGTAACTAGATTAAAACGGGGTGACCCTAAACAATATATTTTTAAAGTTGTTTGTCAAAACCATTTAAAGTGAAACTTCACTCACAAGAGGTCTTCTTTTCCTCCAGACGTCGATTTTAATGAAGCTTTTCACAAATCTGCCCATATGTGAGACAATAATTTACCTATTTTAAAATCTTGTTAATAATACAACCTTTACGGGGAGAGACCCTCAAATTTCGGAAAATATCCCAAACTGTGTATAAAAAAATCGGAATATCTCCCTTCCTATTATCGATATCGATAAAATTCAAAATGCATTAGATTGTCAAGAATTTAGGCTCATTATAAAGAATTACTCACACTATCTTTTGATAAAATTAGAGAAAACCAGTCGTCAATTATTGCATCGATACAATTTTAAGTGCTTTTTAAACGCAATATTACTACTATTGACATTTTTGGACATTAATTACCAATGCAAATAACGAACAAGAGGTTGAAGTTCGTCATGACTACTTTACCTCTCTGCCCCTTTAGTTCAAATTTATCGGGTTTTAAATTTAAAGAATGATTTTTTACTTGAAATTTATAATAATGTTGTAGGTTTTCCTCCAAAATCTGCAATAAATTTGCCACCGGGTCTTCCTACTTTATTTTATTTTTTGATACGCCACATGTTTGCACTAGCTTATCACGACTTTGGAAATCATTGGAAGCTTTGTGCTTTTTTGCCAAATCAGCGTTCGTTGGTTGCTGGACTTCCCTCTTCAGTGGACTTAAAAACGCTCTTATTACCATCACATTTTGGGGTTTTTTAGATGCTCTATTAAATTAATTGTACAATAACATAGACAGTGCAATTCGAAATCATAACAAACATTATGATGTATTAGTCACTATTATAAAATCCATTGAGTTTGGAATCTTTCTTAATGCAGAAGAGTAATAGTACGAAAACTCACATACATTTGTAATGACCTTAAACAGTATACTATTTTACACATGCAGTTCAGTAAAAGTATTAGAAATAGATCTTCACTTCTTACATAAATCTTCGTTTCTAATTTTAAATTACGTAAGTAAACAATTGTATTTATTGCCATTTACGGACGTCCAGCATTTGCTAAAAATCCTTGATGTAAATTAATTAATTTCAATAAGGATCACGGCTGTCTCAATTCTAAACAATAAACACTTAGGTTAGGCCTTCATTACTACTGAGTGTGTCTTTAACGGATGTACTGACACATGTGGATAAATCAATCGCCATGTTCAACCTAATCAAGCAACAAAGTCGCAACTATGAACTGAGCCCACACGTCGATTGCTTGCTTCTGGACTCCAACGCTGTTCTGAACTTCTTCTTGACCTATAGAGACGAGCGCATGATCGGCTCAATAGGCTTCTAAGTGGTCTCGTATTTTTGTAGACTGCTTGGGTCAAGCAGCACGACGAGAGATCGATCACAGTCGCTAAATTTGCACCAAGTCTGTCGATTTTTCCTTGATTGGCAATGCTTCCCATTGACACCGGCCCGTGTGCCGCAAATGTCTCTGACATCATGTCTCCTACCACCGAGACCTAAAAATTTCTGTGTGAAACAGCTGAAATGCAATACTGCAATTGCAACTCCAAAAATTAACATAACGTACAAATGTGAGTAGCATCAACGGGGGGATAACTGCACTGATATACAAAAATGATCTGACACAAAAATTCGTGAGCTGCGCGCTCGCGCAAGTTTGATCTGTGCTCAAGATCGTCGTCGCGGCAAAAATCGAACAACACATTTTTAGCGTTTCACGATCAGCAGTAGACGTAATTACCAGTAGGTGAAGTAGAGCAACCATGATCGTACGCATCTGTGTGTAATTACGCGAGAAAACAAACCATTTATCTATATCTAATAATAAAAGAAAAGAAGAATATTTTTGGCAAGCGATCTTATGATTCGAATTGGAGGGCCAGTTCGGCAACGAGCCGGCATAGAAGACCAGACGAAATTCAAGTGGCCAGTCGTCGGACATACAGATCGCGCTGCGTTCACCTAGTCTACCTTGGCGTCGCGAGTGAAATCGTTGATAACATATCACTCGGACACCGTCTTATTTCCGGCTGCTAATCTTCCAAAAAGTACTTCTCAATCCAGTAGGAGATTCAATTTCTACGTATTTGCAGTGAGAGTTCCAAGTTTATCAAGTGATTATTCCATTTTTGTGCTATTCGCCATTAAAAAAGAAAACGTGTAATTAGGACTACTAGAAGGAGCAACTCGGTATCTGAGATCAGCAAGCTGACACCCAAATGTGCACAATTACCTGAGCGATAAATCATAGCTGCTGGACGTGACATTATCGCTGAACCAGTTCTACTTTGTCACCTGCGGTCTTTTCACTGTGGTCATTGCCCCCAATACAGTTTGGTTTTTATTTATAGTGAGATGCACCATTTGCAGCGCTAATTCTTAATTATTTTTTTTTTCCTTTATTGCGTTAGTGGTTACTTTGTCAAACTCGCAGCCGAAATCCCTCTCACTTTCGTTCGATCATGAGAACAACTCTAGCTCTGATTAGTGTAATATACCAGCGTTCTGTCCAGTAAACGTTCAAATTGTCTCATATGGTTGAATGGTGTCAAAGTATAGATCTCCGGTGCGATTAAGCTTTTCTGCAGGTCTTTTTTTGCGTAATTGAAGGATTGCTTTGATTAATTGTTAACGTTCTCCGCATTTTAATGAATCCGTGTGTCTTTCATTGTCGTTAAAGTGTTCAAGTCATTTTGGAAACATTCAATTCGTGCACCTATTCAGGGCAATGCAATGTCAAGCTGCGTTTAATTGAATATTAAACTGGGAAAACCTTACTTTCTTACGAGCTTGTTCGCAAAATTTTCATATATGAATGTAACGCACCTTTAAAGGTGAGCAGTGGAGGTTTATACTTACACAAACCGAAAGCTGCCATTAAGATTTGTGTTAAGAGTATATAAGTTTGCAAGACAGAATAGTAGATTTCGCTTTTAAGTTGCTTTGGTATTTAGTGTAATTTGTGGTTCTCTGAGCTTGAGATTTAGAACTTAATAGAACAAGTTACAAGTACGTTCTTTTATTGTCACATACATGCTCATATGCTCTTTTAAGTATGATGCATTAGAGTGATCTAACAATACTTTTTTGATTATCATATTAATACTTATTTGTATAGATACATGTAATTTGAATATCGATCGTGTTTTTGCTATTGGATACCAAAAGTAGTATTACTCGGGTGTGTAATACTTCTAAATCAGTAATACAAACTTTGTAGTAACTCGTAAATGTAAAAGCATAAAATATCATGACATCATCGAGGTCTTAATCCTGCAAATAAAATTTTATTATGACCCTTTTATAACATCATAGGCTTCTTTTCAAGGTCTATAGTAATTGCAAGATGTACGTACTGACAACGCTAATTTGTTATGTCAATACTTCATTATATTTTGTTCAGATTGTATTTTTGCAGATATTTTTATCATACTTATTTTAACAAATCTGTTTTTGTGATTATTTAACGTAATTATTTATTTTACAAAAGTGCTTAATACACTCTAGATCATGATTTTCAAGAATTAAACAAGCGAATTAAATATAATAGACGAAATTGATCCGAACGTTATAATTTAAAGTAAAAAAGTATTTGGAAAAAATTTTGGGGTAAAATTTAGATTTTTATCTTAAAAAATAAGTACGTCTGGATAAATATCTTGATTTCTGTCTTTGAAGACTAGAGTTAGTGTCAAGTAAACTTGGAATCGAGTAAAATTTCAAAATATAACATAGTGTGGATGTTGCTAATGCTAAGGAGATATTTATAATCTTTTCTTACCGACAATATGGAACATAAAACAAAATGATATTACCAGAAACCTTTCAGTATTGAAAAAATTGTAAACTGAACCCTTTTACTAATGAACTGATAAGGAAATTACACAACTAACAATTCATTAAGTAAATTTAACGCAGTGTGTACACCTCATAGGTTTTACTTTAACAATAAAAGGGACTACCAGACTTTGAAATACGCCTCAGTCTTGAACAAATATTGCAAAAATTATTATTTTTATTTTATTTACTGGCTGTGCCCGCAACTTCACACGCATGGATTTCACATTTTATGCAAAGGGAATCAAAACAGTTTCGGACATTTTCAAAGGACCGAGATATTCTCATTCTCATTTTAGCAGATTTTTAATAACAAGAAAAGTTCTTTCCCGAAGGCATATTTTTCTAGATTTCTATTCCTTTAATAAATGAGTGTCTTTAATATCTTAACCCCCCGGTATATCGTAATAATTCTAATTGCAGATAATGACTAAGACTCTGAGGTATAGATGGACAAAATTTTATTAAAATCTGTTCAGTAGTTTTTGCGTGATGCGCTCACAGACACGACTCTAGTTTTAATTTTATTGTATGTATAGATTGTTTCCGCCAACTTCTATATTTATTAGAATTATGCTGATAGATGTGAACGTCAGATAATTCGAATAAAAAGTAGTTTGCTTACTTGTATATGTGACAGTAGGCATGTCACGTACTTCTAATACCTGCTCGTTTATATACCCACTTTTATACCCGCGCAAATATCAGTCTAAATCCCTATGAAAATTTATATGTAAGGTGTTTAGTTAAAAAGGTGGATTTAGATAAGGTGTGCACATACAGTGGAAGACTAGCAACAAACAGGAAATTTATACTGCTGAAGTCTAGTTAGTAGCGGAAGAGCCGGAATTGTGCGACCGCATGTAAAATTATTCATTTTATATTTATGTTTAATAATAGAAATAAATTACACAACCCAAAACACAATCGCTAAGGGGTTTAAGACTACACATACACGTATAGACGTATCTTAAAACGATATTATGAATGTCATTTCTCGTTGTAAGAAACGCATAAATGAAATAAAATTATATATCACATTCTACTAATACTAAAAACAAATTATTGCGATTTTTTCTACGATTATTGCTTTTAAGAAATAAGAATTTAATTTTAATTAATTAAAAATTAGCTTAGACCGCTGAAATTCGATCAGTAAAAGTCTGTGCGTGTGTCTTAGCTTGATTGCTTAATATTTTACATGAAAAATAAGAGATTTAGGGAAATAATTCACTAAGATATCTAATTTTGTTATTTCGCTAGCATAACTAACCGTTGCTGCCCGGAACATTATTACACTAGTAAACTTTCATTAAAGGAGCTGCTTATCTGTAAAGATAATTATTGAACATAAAAATCGATGTATACACTGAATATCGGCCTAAATGAAACCTTGAAAAGATTACCTTTCTAGGGTTAAATTAAAGTTTGGATCATGACTATAAAAAGTAGATAAAAAAATGCAATAATAATATTTTTAAGTCACCAATTCCGTGGTACTATACCTACAAGAAGATTATGCGAAGTATCTCATCCCTATAAATAAATCCCTTTTCATATCCCAATCGGCGAAATTGGAAGAGAATACTCGCTCCCCAAAAATTGCCCTAAAGCAAATGTTTTAAATATTTCTTTTTTTCAAAAACATTTGGGTAAAATCACTTGAATATCATGACACGTTTTAACTTTCTAGGAAAACAATTCAAATTTTAGAAGTAAATATAGTAAATTAGTAAATTATTGGACTGCTATTAACTACTATATCTACTAAAAGTAATAGCCTTGTGTTGTTTTGGAATTTGGTACAGAAGATTGAAAATAATATAAACTTTTTTCTCAAGTAGATCTAGTTTCATTTTGGTATATAAAAGAACATCAAAACTTCCATAATTAAACTCCTTTCATTCTTTAGGTGAGAGATAAATAAAAGATTTTATTAAGAATTACTTTTTGACAAAAATAAAATAAAACAAAAATTGAAATCAGCTCGACATCACAATTAAACAATATTAAAAATTTTTTAATACTATTAATACAAAGATTTCGATTATTCTTTTTCTTACTTGAATTCTGATTTGAAGTTAACCAAGTGCGTAATCTGTAAACAATTAAATTATAAAAATAAGCACCAAGGCCAAGCAGTCACTACGCTATAATTAAATACGAATTGATTATGTTCAGGCATAAGTGTATGCTATGACTAGACTTTGACCTAATTGCCCAGATCGACAAGCTATAATCATATTTTCTCCACAGTGGATTAAAAATCGAGACCCGCAACTCCATTATGTGCATTTAAACTCCTACATGCACCTGCGAGTCGCACGTTGCGGAGTGATTTTATTATTCCACAATGCATGACCTTTTCCATTTTTTCACATGGAGAGGAGTTCACACCTTTTGAGGCCTTTCGATGTTTACCAAAGGCTTTCATAAACCGAACAAAATCGAGTCTAAACTCTTGTTTGCAATGATTAACACCTCTCACCGATAAAGTCTTATCGGTGCGTAATTAATCAACTTTGTGTTATCTTTCACATGCCAGTAGGGTATGTGAAAGTTTGGCCTCTACAAATAGCTGCGTCTTGGAATTTTTGCGGTTTTCTTATTTTTCTGCTTGAATTTGGAGTATTTTTATAATTGTCGATAAGTAAAACACAAGAGTCGGGACGATCGCTAGTTCATTTGCTCAATAATTGACGTCATCGTGCTGATTTGATGAGTACCCCAGTTGAATGATATTAATTTATCACAGCAAGAAATCAAACAGTCACGGATGCAGTCCAGTCTTGTTGACGTATTTAGTTTTATTTATTTAGCGCCAATTTGCATTCACGTCGCTAAAGGTATTTTAGAATACATTCGTTGAGTGATGGCAAAATTCGGCATACTTCTAAAAACGAACGTTAAAATTAATTCTTTCAACGCGGATGGTTTGAGATGCTTGCCAAATAAATATACTCGTAAAAATATACATCACACAAAATATATTATTTCGAAAATCATTGACAGTTGATATTCAAGGGCAGGGATTTATTAGAAATTCAAGTTTGAACTCATGCCAAATCTACAGGTTATTGCACCTCGCAAAGATAGAAAAGTTCGGCTTGGATTTTTAAATTTCAATTGATTCTAAACAAGAAACGTGATCATTGTCTATGACGTTTTTTGCAGTCTTCATTAAAAATCTATAAGTAATTTATTTAATTAATTAGTTCATTATTAATTTCTATAAGTATTTTATAATTTGAATTTAAATTCTAAATGAGGTCACTAACATAGAAAGTATCCCTTTTTTTTATTATTGAATTAGAATTAAGTCTATGTAGTACAAAAGTAATTATTAACACAAAATAAATATATCTGTAAAGAAATAATAACTTCTAAATACAGCCATAAGGAAACTACAAAGTTTCGGTTTGCACCGAAAGTGTTAAAGAAGAAATTCATTTTACTTCTAACTAAAACTTAATCATTTTCATGATTCAAATTAGGAAACCACGCGAATTATTAAATTATTACTTATTGCTATGAAGTTTGTATTTGATTTTAGCCATCACTTCAATTTATAATTAATTATTGGAATGTTTTAAAATTATTATCAAAATTTTAACACAAAAAGTTGCCAATCCAGGTAGTTGAACATGGCAATGAAAATAACAAAACTTATATTAACTACCCAAATAGTCAAATCAATAAGCTGGTGATTAAGACATCTACTAAATTATTTTATTTCCTTTAGAGGCAATTAGGGACATGTACGTACACTTTTCATAAGTCGTTTCTTTTTCTTATTAGTCTTATTATAGAGAAGCATGAGCCAGTATTTTGAAATGGCAGTGCATGAGGTCTGAAGTTGACCTTATTCTGAAGCATGAGACGAAATAGTTTAAAAATAATTGAAAAGTTGCATTTTGATATTAAAAACAACCATATTTTATATTTAAATTTGCCTTCCATCAGAATGCGGAACGACGAGTGAGTAGCATCAGCAGGTTAATTTAATTGAAATAAATAAAAGTGCTTTTTTTGCTATTTTACTTTATTCGACACGTGCGTTTTGCAATGTAGTGTGAAAATTTGAATATAAGATTTGCAATAGTTTTGTATTTACGCGTATTTAAATTAGTACGCGTATTTAAGTTAGTTTTTTTGTAAGATGATTATTCATAGATGATTATATTTTTAAAATTTTTGCACAGTTTTTTGACAATATCGACTTTTTTAAAATAATTTGATTACTGCTGGTATCGAAAAGTCTCAGAAGAAATTATGAATTTCAAAACTTTTTTTTAAAGCGCATCAGTTTTTGATTGCAAATGTCCTTCAATTGTATTTCATATCGGAAAATTCTATTTCTGAAGTAAAACTCTATTTCTATATTTTCATATTTAATAAATGAAAAAATAGTAAATTTTTACCTCGTTTGATTCTAAGCCCTCTTAAAGTCAATAATTCGTAATAAAGAAACATAATCAGTTCTTATTTGTTGTTAATAAAAGAAAAGTTTTGGAAAAAAAAATGAAATTTATATATTAGTTAACTAAATTTCTGGATCCATTTAAATATTTAAAAAATCTTTTTATTTATTTAAATAGAATTTATTTTTCTACACGCATTTAAAGAACACAATATCGTTACTTTTTTTTACTATACCAAACAAACTAATTTATAAACGAAGAAAGTTTCTTCAAATATGGGAATGGGCAAAAAAAGACCTATTAATTTTTTAAAACATCAGAGTAGCATGTCAATGTTATCAATGTTTTTTTCGTTTTAACAGAATAAAATTTAGTTAAAGCGCTACTGTTTGCTTTTTGTGCCCATTCTACACGCTTTGAATTCATAAGAACCATAAAAACGATCTTTACAATCCTTTAAATAAATTGATTAATCAAAGTGGAAAGTAGAAATTGGCCATTTAGGTCCGCAATAAGCCTAATATCTCTGAAAACCAAGGAATATGAAGACTTAACCACTGCTATAATTTTGAGAATATTCTATCGACCATAGGGCTTTTTGACTTCGATTTGGAAATATGGGAAATTATGAACACTAAAAAGAAAGTTCATATCCTCTATAAGTAAAAATTAGTACTATAGTTAGACGTTAAAAATCAATAAAAAATTGACATTCGATAAAATAAAATTAAAATAAAATCAATTTTCTGTCTTTTGGTTCTATCTAACCAGAAGTTTAAATCAAATTTAAGGGGGATACTTCAACCCCTCTATGTGAATTATTTGAGAGCTAATCTAAAAGCAAAATTAAATTAGAAAGTTATTCTATACGGAGAATTTTATTTAATACTACTACTTCAATAGTTATTTCAATGAAGTTTGAGTTTTTTACTTTTTGAATTTTATTACGTTAATTAAAAAAATGAATTTGAAGTCGAATTAAATAAACTGAAATTTGATCAAATGTTTTCTCCTAGTTCATATCGATTTCGAGAAAGAAAACAATATTTAACGTGTTCTGCAACAAAATGTTATTAAATCTAATACAATTTTCTTAAACTTTACACGAGGACTGCTATACTCTTTCTTTAAATTTTTCTCCAACGTTTTACATTTTAATACACAAATACAAGGCTAAGCTACTACATCTTTAATCTGTATTAGCAATTTTCTACCATTCATCTTAATTTTAGGAAGATCATTCCTTTGTATAGTCTTCCAATTTTATAAATATACAATTTTCAAATTATTGCCGTGTCTAAATTTGGATTACAGCGAAATTGTGGTGTTGTTATCTCTAAATATACAAATTTAATATTTATGAAAATATTTTGAAAGGAATAAATAATTTTAAATAAATCATTCTTAATTATATAAATTATCAAATACACCGGACAAAGTAAATAACATCAATTTAAATACTAAAACAATAACCTATTACGTTTTACCTTGTTCAGCATGAAAAGTGCAAAATTCTGAAATTTGATATTGTTAATCATATTTTGTTGAATATAAAAAAAAATCAAAACACTGATTGAACCGATACAAAAATCGGGAGGAGCGGATTGACTGAGTTATGGTCATTTGAAAAAAAGTTTTAATAAAAAAGTTTTCAATATTTCTAGTTCATTTTAGTCAACTTTGTAGAGAAAGCATTTACGAACATTTTAAGACCAAGACCATGTCAAACGCATAATTAGGGACTTGTGCAGAATTTCCGTGCATTTGAAAAAGAATCGTTTCGAGAAAAATGCGTTCCAACTGCGAACAAAGATCCCAGCAATAGGGGATACCGCGAAAGAAACAGACTACAAATTAGTCAATTTTTGGAATTTTGATCCAACAAGACAGACCCGTGTCTTATTACAAAACGTACTCCTAATTATAAAACGAAGTTTTAATTTTCTAAAATTTTAAGTAATTTTTGGATTACATAAGCTTAGAAGAAGTGGTTTATTATTCATCAAAAGAGACATTCGGTATCATACAGAGCACTTTTCATCATGATAAAACGTGTCATTTATATTCTGTATAAATATGTGTATATATAAATAAATAAATATAATATATCTTCTATAACGCAAGAGGTACAATTTTTTTTTGTGATTTCTTTATGGCGTCCAAATTGTGGTAATGGCATTTTGTAAAAAAGTGTAACAACAATAAATTTTCTTAGTGTAAAGCTCAATGAATTATTGTTTCTTGAAGTCCTGTAGGAGAAATGTGGGATAATCTTCCAATCCTTAAAATAGCATTACCGAATTTCAACTGAAAAATGCTAGACTCATCTTTAAATGTAATCGAAGTCCCCAAAGATTTATGAAGGTCTAAAAATTTCAATATGCTTGGGTGGTGGTCAAAACAATGTCGATTCAACACGTTACGTTAGAATTGTGCACTTGTTTACCAAGTATCTACTTTTGTGTTCATGATTTCAAAACAATTAATTGAAACTGATTTGGAACGACAGATTGAAAAAGACGAGTTTTCCAATTAACTCGACACTCAGAGATTCAATTGACCACATTGTGGTTGTTGCAATTATTTCAAATAAATTACTGATCGACTCTATACCGTGGTTTTCAACGTTACTCGAACAAGAATTTTGATTTGGTCAAGCGTTCACCTCAAGGAGTTATTAATTAATTCAATTTGTATCCCAAGTGTATTCCACTGTACCAGTTTTTGCACACTTCAAACGAGTGTTTATTAACTAGCTTATCCCAAGGGTCTTTAAGATAGTTACTTCAGTTTATTTTAGCACAGCGGAATAATCAAGTGTGCAGCGAACGTCAATGGTGCACTGTAATTTCAACTCTTGCTGAAGTCAGATTAAATAATTTCATATGTATTTATTTGGAATTCCATACGGCTTAAAACTCTACGTGAAGCATGATTTGCTTTTGAAATCGATTAATTTAACTTTGGATACTTTTAATATCAATTCATACCAAATTGTAATTACTAAGCTTCGCAATTAAGTAATTAAAACCAGGACTATAAAATAACAAAAGTGAACCAGAATAATCAAAAACTGTCGTAACTTTGTCGAATATCCATGGCCGATTAGCTCACGGATTGATTTTCCAACAAATGGTTAATTGCCCATATAAATCTGTATCTGTTGCCATGGTTCAAATTAATCAAACAGTTGAAGAAGCTCAATTACCGCTGCTGCTAATCTTCAGCTGAGATAGAATCTCGCGGGTTTCCTCCAGATCGACATTTCCACCAAAGATAGGCAATATAAACGCGATCAGTTTCAGCATCGGCCTAGGCACAGTCTAGCCGTCGATGTCTTTATGATTTCATATCAACTGAACTGAGGCGACAGCTTCTATTATGTGTCCAATTAACTTCCATTAAGACTTCGGCCGAATTCAAGATATTGCAGACTTCTGGGACTCTAGCAAACCGCGTTATAATGTTTATCAATTAAACGCAAGGCATGTTTCTTGGACAACGTTTGCATGCTGAAATATGATCCGAGTTGCTCTTTTGGACGAACCTGTATGTTTTCATTTATAAAATGTGTTTAAAATAGTGCATATGAAGTGAAAGCCACTGAACTGTTAAGTGTTTTGTGTTAAGACTCCGAATGTGTACAAAATGAAGAAAACCCAGCCCCTAAGCTTTAACAAAGAAAAAAAATCTCTTGAAGATACTATTACTGCGCTTCGCCGAGAAGTACGGTCTCTGTACGATCTCTTAAAAGACAAAAATGATCAGTTGAATGATACCGAAAAAGATGTCCGAGATCGTGATATAAGTATTCGTTTTCTGAAAAACGAATTCAGCAAACTTAAGGAACAAATTAGAAAATCTGAAGAAAATATGCCATCAGTTTATTTAAAAGGTTTGGAAGAATTCAATAATGATCATGATGAGGATTCTAGGGGATCATATACAGCAAGTGATCCTATTACAAAACTACAGAAAGAAATAAAGGATCGTGATTTAATAATTCGAGAGCTCAATCAAAAAATAATTCGCCTGTCGGATGACCTAACCTATGTCCAGAAGCAATTAATTGAAAAAGATTACAAAATTGTTGACCTCCAAAATGAAATTGATAAATTCAGACAAGTGGTAGGCTGGTTTAATTAAGAATTGCATTTAAGCTCTGAATTTATAGGTGGAATTTTATTAGGTTCGCCCTCTGACACAAGCGTTTTTGGAGAGAAAGCGATCTGAAAGCTTCGATGAATGGGGTCCGGGATTGGAATCAACTCGAATTTTCGCCGTAGGTGAACCGCGGATTAAGCGACAAGCGATCAGTGCTGAACCCCTTTCACAATTGGCTGGAATTGAAGGAAAACTCATTAAAATACCAAAGTCAAATTTGTAAGCATTTTCACTAATTTATTTATTTACTCAATTTCTTTTAAATATCGAAAATATACAAGAATTACTGAGTATTTTAAGCAATTAGGGAGCGCGTAAAGTTATTTATTATCCAAACGAATTGATTTAAACCACATTTAACACCTAATTAAGTTGCATTTTTAGTATTTTACTGATGTACAAAGATAAAGCATTTTCAAATTTCATGCGTTTATTTTTAAGGTCATCGACATGAGACCTTAAAAAGTCAAAAATTTTGCAATTCATCGAATGATTCACGATCAATTAATGCCTATTAACTAGCTTTGGTACATGACAATGGATCATCCATAAAAAACGTGCGCAAAAAGTAGGGAGAGGGCATAAGCCGTTTTATTTAACGAGAGGAGGAGGGGGTGGTTAGAGCAAATGTGACATCACATAAATGTACTAATGTTCTTTTTTTATTTATAATAAGAACTACAATTTTTACATTACATCGTGGAATAAACCCAAACTACAAAATTGATTTTTAATTTCAAAACTAACAATTTTATTACTTGTTTTAAGAAAATTAATTGTAAAAAAGAAAGCTTTAAGAAAATTAATATTAATTGTCTCTTCCTTAAGGGGCAGCTCCGACGTAACAAAATATTAATAATATTAGCTAGGGGGTATATTTGGATGCATATAAAACTCTGAAAGTAGTTCATTATAATTAAAAAAGATTTATTAGAAGGCCATTAAAAAAAGTGTTTAGATTTTGCTCTAAAAGCAGGTGTGAATTAAATTTTAAAACTTTAACAAATGTTAGTAACCTTTGTCGATTGTTAGTACCTGATGCTATTTGAAAGTGAACCTATTGACGTGCATATGTCGCCTTAGAACCGCGTAGGCCGTATTTTTGTGATATCGCTAGGAAACCCGGAATAAGGCATAGTAGCAGTCTCTTTATGCGATCTTACAGAATGGAGCTAGTAATTTCAGAAAATTACAAATAAATTCTCGTATTGTATTTTCATGAAATCCCTAGATCATTTTAGTAAGATTTTTATCGTGTAAGAATTAAATAAGGTTTTATTTGGTCGAAAAAAGTAAATAAATTTAAACATAAATCAGATTTTTCAACGTAAATCGTGTTAATATTCATTAATGAAAATAATTATAGAAGTTTGTTAATCAATCGAATGATAATCGATGATTTTTAACGTATATTTTCATCTTTGTGACTGCTGTTTTTTCAGCACGCCTTATTCCGAGTTTTTGCGAAACCCCTAGCGATTATACGAAAATACGGCCTACACAATCCTGCGGCGAAATATAGGACATAAACTTACCTTCCAAAATAAATAAAATCAAGATTAATTACCAATAGTGTTATAATTTAAAACAATTTCTGTCTTGAAGTTTGATATTTGGAACAAACTTGGAAAATCGTATATCAAAATTTAACTTGAATTTAACTTGGTAACCTTCATTTTCTTGGTAATAGAAATGTCCAGCTGAATGGTTTTACGGTCAAGGCGATAATAATTTTGATCACATTTTGTTTCATAAATTTTTGTTTCAATTCAGATTTAAGAACAATATGATTAAAGTACCGAAATTCATCTTTGGACACTGTAGAATAGAATTATGAAATTAATAGAAACACGATATTTGATTCGGGTAAAAATTTTGTTATAAAGTTATATATATTTTTTGTTCTTATTTTATTTTGGAATAAATTTAATGTATACTTTTTATGCGAGCTACACCCCTGCAAAAGTGGTGTACAAACATATAAAAGTATGTGAACATCTTCCTTGTATATTAAGGTTTCTATAATTACATGGACTTTATTTTACTAGAAAAATGTGCCCGATAAATTCTTTTCCCAATTCGTAATCTTCGAATAAAGTGCTAACAAAATTTTCAGTTAGTTCTTTAGTAACAAAATATATTTTTTGTTATTCTTTGTTATAAATGGACAGGTAAACGTTCAGAAAGTTCGCAAGGAGTAAATGTACATACATAATATTATTACTTACTTTTACAACATGTTTACAACAATTAAACTTCGATAAAGTTCTCATATACTTTTTCAACCACATAAATTTTGTTTTCAATGGCATTTTGCAACGTCGATTCCATTAAAGAATAATTAGACTCGTTTAGAGTTCCCTCCATGCCATCGAACTCTGTTCGGATGAATCAGCATGCAGCCTTTAATGGGATGCGACAGTATCAGTCGCGAAGTAATTAATAGCTGATCAGTTTATTCAACCGCAAGATCTTAAGTATCCTCGGCTTAAAGACTAAACGAGAACTTATGTCATGTCGCGTGCAGTATCCGGTGACAGTGTGTGACGATTTTCGATGTCTACTCACCACCGAATGCGATGATCAACAAACTTTGATGCATCGGAATTTTGACAGTAAGAGAATGCGAAAATTTTGAAAAATAAATAAAACAATGATTGCATTAAGTGCAAGACTAGTTTTTAAGACTTTCCATTTGAAATCTGAACTACCTTTGAGTTACTGGGTGAATAGCTAAGCTGGTCTCTGTATGATTGTTGCTCACGAAGGTTGGAGCTCAACGTGAGTTTCCATATGGGGACAGCAAGTGCAACTGACCGAGCTGATGGCTAATTAGTTTCGCACATTTGGTCAAAACCCTGCTGTGAAAGCATGCAAAAAATCTAGTTAATACCAAAAGCAGTATTTTGAGATAGGAATACTAAACAACCCGTGGATTATTTTTCTTATCATGTGTACATTACGTCAAGTCGAACGACAGCTATAAAAGATTGAAGGACTCCTTCCGAACTTGTGCACAACATAAAGATCGCATGAAAACTGGACGTGGTAGTTCGCGAATCATGAATTTAGTCTAAAATTGAATTTATGTTGTACCTTCTAAAGCTGCTAAACTCATCAGCATGTTTTTTTTTATTTCATCTTCCAATCCCGAACGTATCCAGTGCACATGTGGTCAGTTTTAATTTAAGTGTTCTGTAGTTTACTTCTTTAGAATAAAAATTATGACGAACTTGAAATGAAAGCTTCATAGCTAAAATCCGGCTGCAGTAGAAAAATGCAAATATACGTAAATATAAGTTTTTCACAAAAATTCACAAAATACTTCCTTGTGTGTTCAACATTTTCAAAATTCTTTCTCTGAGTTGAAGCCGATCGAGAAAAGACAATTTTTTCTTAAAAAAAATGTGTAATCACTGAAACTTTTTCGTTTTTGTTTACTAATTTCAATAATCTGTACCACATTAAGATAAAATAAAAATCAATCAATATTAATTTATATCAATCAATTACCATATTAAGATAAAATAGAAATCAATGAAAATTCTCAAATTTAGAACATGTGTGACCGATCTAGAAGCAGTGATCGTAAAATGTTTGGAAATTCCTTGAGGCATGAACTTCCATTTACGTGGTGCTAACGTTTCAATTTAACACGATCAGAGAAATACAGAAATTATATTTAATTTTTTCGCAACACCAGAATCACATAAAGAACATTTGTGGAAAAAACAGTCTCTTCCCAGAAAGTTTTAGTTAAGGAAAAACTAAAAGCAAGGTGAAAAGAAAAAACAAAACAAGAAAAAGACGTACGAGGTATAAACAATCTCGCTTGAATAAATAAATTTTTATATAAAATTATATATTTTGAAAAAATTGCATATGGATTTGTTAAATCTCGCACATACCTTTTTTCAAAGTTAAATGTGGATGCGATCTGTACGATTTCGGTTTACACGGGATTGTCGGGGAACCACTCGACCGTGTCAATTATGTTAAAACAATGACTTAATTTAGGCATTGTTTTCAGATACTTTAATTGATTACAATTCGACCAAAGTTTATATTGGTTTTCTCTGTTTTTTTTTTTTCCATGACGGATGGCACATTATTGGACTTTGCTATTGATTATAAATCTGGAAGCGTAAATACTCAATCACCTAGAGTTTAAAAAAAAAGAGTTTAATATAGTCTTCTACAAATCAACAAAGATGCATGTGTGTGTACCTGTAAATAGAGCAAAATAAATCAAATTGAAACCCTAATTAAATTCTACACACTTAGAGAAATCGTTCATTACGAATTTATATAACATCAATAATAAATCACAGATATCAATTTTTTTAATGAATTTAATTTTAAATTCTTATCAATTTTATAATGTGTAACAACTCTTTACATTTTTAATATAAATTTTATATTACTGCGAGTAGATATTTTGAGGGCAGGAGAGTGGGTATTTATTCTAGAGTAGCACATTCAATTTTATTCGGCAATGTGCTACGCTATGTTACGCACTAAATACACTTAGAAGGCCAGTGAAACATAATTTTTATGATGTTTTTGCATATGGTCATGGAAATTTGATTGCTGTGGTGCCAATCATTAGTTTGTTCGAGTCTAAAAGAATTTTATTAACGAAAAAAATAAATGATTTAATTTAAAATTGTAGGTAGTTTTTGAAACAAAACATATCCGTTTTTAAATCATCAGATAGACCATGGCTTTCAAAAAACTCTGTAATGAAGACAATTATATAAGAAATAAGAATAATGATACCATCGTTTTAGTAAAAAAATCGGTTCAGTCATTAAAAATTTTCGTTGCTACTGATTTCAAAATGAGCTCAAGCTTGTTGCCGAAGTGTCCCTTTATCTAGCCTATTAAAGGCTGGAACGTTTCCAGTTTAGGAATTTTGAAACAAAATATTTAAAAATGTTGTTCAACTGTGGTACTATTAAAGAAAAACATTTAAAAAAAATTTCTTTTTCAACCATCTTACGAATGAAACGGTTATAATGCTTTTTTACATCTCCGATATTCTAATGATTTTTCTTTAAGTGTAAAAATACAACATTAGTGTGATATAAGTTTCTGTGATATTTAATTAATACTCTAAAAATTTTAAGAATACAGTTTTAGACCAATTTTAAATGCTTTCTGTAGCAGCTTTCCTAGAAAATCAGAGATGTAAGAATATTTTTTGTTTTCGAATTCAAGAATTTACTGAAATTGTACATCACTTTTCGAACAACAACTTTTCAACAACGAAATGCTCGCAAACCTGGTGTTACTCTTAACATTGCAAATTGGCAAGTTCAAATTTAGTAAACAAAGATTATTCCAAAATCTATTTTTAAATTTAACATAAATAAACAATTCTGTCTAGTAGTTTTTTACCGCAGCTGTTTTAAATTAAATTAAAATGTAAGCAGCAACGTGTGTGTGATCTTCAATTAATGCAAAAATATTTAAGTTCTGTAGACTTGAAAATGTAATCGCGCATTAATAACAGAATTTTACGAAAGGTTTGTGATTAAATTGCAATTATTATTAGTACATATTTTCCAAATCAGAACCTGTTTTGAGCCAATAGGATCACATTTTTGAACAAGTGGTGTCAACATGTTTTGTGGGTGTTTAAAATATTGGAATGAATGAATTTGATAATAGAATAATAACTTGCGATATAGCTTATATAAGCGGGTAAACGACTTTTGGTATTAAATTCAAAGGAGTGAATAAGCTTTCACTTTAATAGGTCTAATAAACTCATATAGTTTTCATTGTAATTTTATTGGTTAATGTTAATGGTTCAAATTCTTTGGTATCGTTTATTACATTTTTGAATTTAGCTATACAAGTTTCCATTCCAAGACAATGCGTTTAATAACATTGTTGTTTATATAAAATAAAATTTATGAAACAAATATGTTGAAATAGACAGATTTTGGTGCCCTCAAGTTTGTTTTAAAACCAACAATTTTCGAGATAGATATAAGAGTAATTAATTTTATTTACTCTATGAATAGCATTCGACAAAATAATGTTATTTCGTTAGAATTGTTTTGAAGAAATACTACAACTTTATTAACTTATTAAACTTCTAATTTTATTTAGCAATTTTGATACATTAAATCTTGCTATAAGGAATTACCTACCCCTTTGTTGAGTAACTTTATTAAGATGGAAGGGAATCAGAAGTTGGACATATTATTACTAATATTATGAAATTTTTTTAGTTCTTTCGTTCAATTTTTCCTCATAAGAACCAATAAAGTGAAAAGTATTTAAGTGAAGGCCGCTAGAAACACTGTTCCTGCATGATCAACTCTAAAACTTACGCCTAGTTTATCTGAAACCAAAAAAATTAATTACTTTCTTGAAATAGAGAAGTGTAGCTATGATTAACGTAGCCGATTTATCTTTAATTTTATGATTACTTTTGATCCAATTGTCCGAACGGTTTAAATTATTTAAAAAATAAGAAAATGGCTACGCCATTGCGATTACGGAAATATCTTACGAAATTATTATAATCGGACAATTGCTATCTGAGTTATTGCATCGATCAGGTTGAAATGAATCGGTTCCAGAAAAATCCACCTTTGTAACTTTTGTAGGTATATTCTTAAAACTGTGCACTTTAATTATATGCAAAACAAATTCGTTTCTTTCAACTCGCTAACACCCCTAATTGTGATAATTTGTAGAAAGCAGTAGAACTCAATAGACTGGCGAAAAGCAGCCTATCAACCGCGATCGCATTGAGTGGGTTCTATCGGAGGGTAATACCAAAATTAATAAAACATAGAGAAAACAATTGTTTTTATCTCAAACGCACTTTAACAACTACTACTTTTTCAGTTGACTAAATATAACTCGTTTTCCGCACGATCGATGTCGTATTCGTCTTGTGATCTGTTTCTTCTGCTTCCAGATCGCGCGAGCTTATCAAGTCAGCCATCCTGGACAATGACTTCATGAAGAATTTAGATATGACGCAAATCCGCGAGATTGTCGACTGCATGTACCCCGTCAAGTACGCCGCCAAGAGCCTCATCATCAAGGAGGGCGATGTGGGCAGCATCGTTTACGTGATGGAAGGTGAGTGCCATGTAAAAGAAAAAAAAGTGCTTAAGTAAGCTTTTCTTAAGAAGCAAAGTTTTATACCAACTCAGCCGGAATGTATGCAATTTGCTTCGAGAGGAACAGACGGTATTGCCAAGCCAAATAAAAGTAGTATTTATTAAAAATGATATACCCTAGAAGAAATAGCAAGAAGTGTACACCGATTTCGTTTTATGTTTTAGTAGTGAAGAAGTAAATTCTCCTTTGAGACGTTGAAAGCAATTTACGGAAAGCCCCACTTCATTATCTTATTAGTTATAGCATCCGACGTATCTCTGCCTTTGGCTAACCGGTCTTAGTACTGAAACTCTAATATTATTAACACTAGAACTACCGAAACAGTGCACATGATTTGTTAGCAATTTTTATTTATCTTTTGTTATGTAAAAAAAGTCGATGTGAAAGATAAACCAAATTGATCTTCGAAAGAATTTAAAAAATTAATTGGGAATTTTTGTGTTGTATTTTATGAGGTATTAACTGCGGAAGTGGCGAACAGAAGCGGATTTGTCCTCATTAACGACTTTTATTTTTTATTATTATTATTATTATTTTTTTTTTGGTTCTTAGAGTTCATATCTATGCACCCCGCGTTTTCAATCAAAAGCGGTTCGATTCCATACGAAATAATTTTTGAAATATAAAAGTTCTAGATAATCCCCATTTGCTTCGTTCAATTTTTTTCCCTCAACAACAACAACTCCTCAAGAACATTCACTTGTATTTATAAATCATTCAATCTTATTTATCGGTATAGATTTACAAGTAAATATGCTTTGATAACAATAATTTGCTGGTAAGAGTGCTGTTTCTGTGGGGCCCGACTTCGAGTATTTTTACTCCTACATATTTTGACTGGGGAGAAGTAAGAAGAAAAACTGCACCATATTTTGTTTTCAGTATATAAAATAATTCAGACGAGTATGCAGCTTACACTCGTTTTTTCAACACCCTTTTTGACTACATGTAATAAGATTCCAAGGAAAAATGGTTCTTTTAGTCGTAAGTCGAAAGGTAGAACACATATTTTAATTTTGTTTAGGACTTTTTGTAAGTAGAACATAAATTTTGCAAAATAAAAGAAAAATAGTCTCACGGATATCCTGGAATCGTCAACTTAGTTTTCTCAAAAATAATATTTTTTTGTCAATTTATTTATACTAAATTTATGAACTCTAAATATTTAAATATTTAAACTGTGTACGCGGATTTTTTTTTTATAGTACTCATGCATAGTTAATGTAATTTAGTTATGAATTTTCTTACTATTTTAAGTTAAAATATGCTGACAAATTTGGCCACGTTTCGCGAAAGCTGGCGGCTCTATGCAATAAAATATTCCCCAAACCATACCTTTACGCCTTTGACTACTTTTTAAATTGTTATTGTTGTACACTAATTTGCTTGTCCCATTATCAGACACGATAAAGTGTGAATTTTAATATCACTAGGCAGATCTTTTAAAAAAAATTGCCAATATAACAAAAATCTCGTAACTTTGAGAAGAGCATATCTTAGATTAATACAAGTAGTTTAATTTAGAAAGAAACTAATTTTGAAGAAACTAATTTTGTTCTTTGTCGCAAACTTTTGATTTTCAAGATAAAATAAAATCAAAAATACCTGCCTCTCTATTTGTGCTATAATTAATTTGCTTTTCTGCATTGAACGGTTAAACGAAGAATTACACTTAACATCGCTAGTGAATCACCATATAAATTAGAATGACTAGTCTTAGTATCCTACAAATATTTTTTCTTCTTTTTACCAAAATAAATTATGAATAATATTATTATTCCAAAATTAGTTTAATTTGCACAAAATGATCTTAACCGATTTTAAGTTTTCAGTTCAATATAATTCCATGTTATCTGATTGCAAAAACAACATTGAATTTATTGCCGTTTTTAGTTTAATATTTGTGACTTTTTATTTTATTTTTTCTGAGAAATAGTAAAATCAAATAGTAGACGAACCTAAAAGTCCACAAATATTTTTTTTGCGCGTATTATACACAATCTTCTCATTTAGAAAACAAAAACTTGCTTGTGTACTTTTGTTGAAGTAAGAATTAAAACTTTAACCCTTTCCGGTCGTTGTGCTTTGGAACAAGCTGATCGTAGCGATCACTTAAGTTAGTGCCAGGGCACATCCGATCATTTATTGTTTGTAAAGCCAATCATTTCATAATCATTTTATTATTTTTTTTTTTTAGTTCTTTTTTTTTTTGTAGCCATTGTACAGTACATTTAAATGCATAACATAAATCATAGAAAGTACGGTAATGAGATGATGAAAATTACACTAAAGTAATGAAGTTACGTCTATGGTCCAATAAACGAAATTACGAGGAAACTAACGAAACAAGAACGAAGCCGAATATTTCGAAGTATTTCCACAAAAATCTTTTCGATGCCTATTCCTTTCAGTTAAAGAAATTTTTCATTGAGTCAACGAGCTCTATTCGCTGTTCATACTTCAAACATGACTACATTCGAAACCATGTGCCTATAGATGTGTCAAGAATGCGATAGGGAACTGACAGTGAAGGCATGCGTGATATGGAATAGCCAACCAGCCCGGAGTTTCCCGGACTACGACCGAAAGGGGTTAATTTTGTCTGAATATGGGAATAATTGACTCTGGTTAATAGGTCAATTTTTCTAAAAATATGGACTATTATTTTATTAAAATTCGTATGAAAAGAGCAGCAGATTGTTAGCTTGATGGCATCTCAAATTAGATAATTTTAGTGGTTCATATTGGGGAACATTTTTTAATATTTTAATATAAAGTAATCCTCATGAAAACATATTTTTTGGCAAGTATTTTGTTGTTACTAAAACTCTATTTTTGTAATTAGAATTTGAAAGACCTAATTGAATTCTAAAGTTTAAAACTAACATTTAAAAGGTCTTTAAAATGGTGCCTTGTTTTAGGAAAGTTAATCCTATTAACTGACAAATTGATCAGAGTCTTTAAAAGATCTGATTAGTATGAATGTAACGTTTTTGCACGTGTTTTTGTGGATGTGCATTATATAAAAGTGGACACTGAGTAATCCTCGTGATATCTGATGAATCATTCCAATTTTCTCGTTAAACCGGCTCAAATGGCCAGTATAAATATTCACAGTGTTACCTGGACACCATTTGAAGATTTCATAAGATTTGGCTGATTAAATCGATTATCGTTGCAGTCTCCTGAGGTGCCTTGGAATTGTGTGTCCCAGGCTATGTCTTCTCTACGGTGTAATGTAATGCTATCCGATTAGTTTTTAATGACGCCAATTATACTTGGCGGCTCTTTGAGATGTAATCCACACATACTTGAGTCGCAAATTGTAGTAATGGAGCCTGTCTTATACCCTCGGTCGAACGGCTCTAAGTCGTGTGTTTTCGACTTTACCTTTTTCCAAGTTTTGCGATTGCGTCACGGAAAATTGAAGTAACAGCGCCGGTCGATGGGCTGAGGCCGCTACAACGAATTTCATTTTCAAAACAAGAAAAGTGAACGTCCAGTGGCTGTCAGCTGGTCAGTTATGGTCAAACCGCTGGCACTCTTGCATCTACATAATTCAACGGAGCCTGGAAGAGCATGAGTTCTGAAAACGGATATCTTTGACCCACTTGGTTTCTTTAAGATGGTGTCATTTTTCACAAACCTCACATTACGCTTGTCAACCAGGGGGTCTCTGGTGCTGGTTATTTGAAATACCTTCCTTTTTGATAAAATACTTGATCTGGTCATCTGCTGAAAACGCGACATTTTGCCAACCGGCTACGTTAACTGCCTTTTCTCTTCATTGTAATGCTAATTGGGGTCAAGTGCCACTTTCAATGTCCGAAGCACAGACCCACAGATGCGATTAGCGAAACATTTCCTTTATGAAACTATTTGAATATCTATAAACCCGGAGCTCGATAACAGCCATGGGAATTCCACATCCGAACAAAGTCAACAGGCAGAGTTTGCGAATGAGAAAGCTGCAATAAAGCGAAATATGTAAAAGCAATTTTGTCACCTTTTGTTCCGTCGAAATGTGCAGGTATGGCATCATAGGTGCTTTCATTGAAAACAAACAATGCAACAAATGACAAAAGACTGAGGTCGAATGTTTGTTATCAGTGCGATTGCAGGAGCCAGCATTAGTTGAAGGCAAAAATGCAAATGCACCGGTGGAATACTTGATCTAGGTATCCTCGCCAACCATGCAGAAAACTGAAATCAACAACAGGTAAAACCATAAACAAACTGAGACCATGCAATTTCTCTGTTTAGACTGTTTCGAAAAGAGCAAAAGCCAACATCGTGCTGGGCAGGATCATTTTCTGCACCTTATCCGACCGATCGACCTATTTATTTCGCTTCTGATCAAATATCATCTGGAGCTGTAGTTCCGTACACCCTCAGATACCTGCACCTAACAAATACAAAAATGTTCGGAAACTGGGCTAGCTTTTGGACCATATTCTGGGTGTTTTATTTCTTGTAAGATCGAATGGGCATTGATCGAGTTGATATCTTCTAGAAGAGTCGCTATTTTACCGAAGTATGAATAAAATAGACCAAATATGATTTAATTTAAAAATAATTCTAAGGTAAGTGAAACATACTTATGATGTATATGTCGAGTATAATCAGAAATACTGCATTAAATAATCCTAATATAATTCCATTCATTGAGATTAGAATGGCAATGTTTAAAGAATACTATAATTAAAATTAACCAATACTTTTTAAATATCCTCAAAAAATGAAAAAAATATTTATGATAGCATTTCAACAGTGCTCGTAATGGATGCTATTTCATCATAATAAATCCACCGATCTAAGTTTAATTTCATTTTTGCGGATGATTGGCTTAGGTTCGGATAGGTCACAGCTTATTCTACAGATTTTTAATTAATTTGCACTGTTACGCAGTTTATAGGCTAAGATTACTTTTGAGAGCACTATCAAACTTTTTCAAAATTAAAATCCGGATTGTAAGGTTTATGAACTCGAACGAAGGTGTGCTGATACGTCGCATAAATCTAGAAATGTCGACAATTAAAATAGAACCGTTTGGATAAATTTATTGTAAAGAATCCCAATAATCAAGTGATCCCAAATAATCAAGTGATGAGTCTTAAATTAGCTTTAAAGTAATTTGATCTGTTTGCTTAAAATTTATTTGTCTATTATTTAAAAAGCTCTTGATTCTAATTAATAGGATTAATATTCAATTTTTCTGTTACACGGCTTCCAAATTTTGTAAATGATAAAAGTATGCAAATAAAATAGATATCAGAAAAAATCCGCTCATTAACTTCTTGACAACAATTTATACCTAATTTGCATTTTGTGACTCTAGGTCTAGGTGTTATGCCTTTATGAAAATTGTTTTTTCACAGTTTTCTTTTCCACCGAGATAGACAAAAATTGGTCATTTATTATTTTGAAAATTGAGACATCAGTTAAAATGATAAAAATAATTGAAAAAAGAAGAAGATCATTATTATCATAAATTATCTAGGAGATAGAAAAAACATTGACCATTCAACAAATGGGTGTTGAAATAATTTACGAATCTTTAGGCTTATAGAAATATTCTTCGAAGAGTTTTCAAAAGGTTAGGTCATCAAAAAAAACGAAAACTCATTTAGAAATTCGAACAAATGTGGTGTTTTTGCACGAATTGACTTATTTCAATGGATTTAGTAAAGAAAAAACCAAATATAGGTTAACGAAACAGTATTTTTATTATCTGTATTTTTATTAATTAGGGTATTAGAAACAAAAATTTAGTAGAAAAACTTCACCAATTCACTTCTTAGTACTCGTATCGCCAGTGTCAACCACTGGGCAAGCTAAGATTTGTTTATACCATTGGCTGTTCTCCTCCGGTATGTGCTTGTATAATTTTTTCGAGTCTTCTACCTTTTTCACATTGATTGTTATCAAAACAGGTGTGTCCACATGACGTCCTTAGCATCCGTACAGACGTACACAAAGATATGCCTGAAGTCTATGCCGTGCACGTGTTTGCACGTCTTAATTTTGTCCGCTAAAAGGTCTTTAGCGGACAAAATTAAGACGTGCAAAAACCCCTCATGTAACACACATGTGAGATTTTTCCACGCACTCAAGTATAATAAGTTTTCTTTCGAGCATTTAGAACGCTGGAATACATGTGTCTTTTGCAGAGATCATTGGTGGACACCTCAAGAAATCTTAAAATTGACCATAACTCAAAAACCGAAAAAATGTAACATGCAGGGTTTTAGAAAAGACTGATTCATTCATTTTGAGAGGAAAAGAAAAGATGATTTCTGAAACTGTTTAGTATTCTTATTTATGCTTTTATCATGAATTGGATTTTAGAAAAAGTAAATAAATAAGTTAGTAAATTAAAATAATTGGATTTTAAGTATCGTATTATCAATAAGTATGATATTGCGAAAATTTACTTCTTATTTGAACGCTATGTGTTCCGAAACGCTGTAATGGAATCACACAATTACTAAAGTATAAATATAAAAATAATTAAAATAAGATTATAAAGATTATTAATTTTTTATAAATACTTATTTTCATTAGATAGTTGTATGTGCTACAAAATATATTTTTGGAATATTGATAAAAACGCTTAACGTTTAAAAGCCAGCTGCAACTTTCACACTTGACTGCGTCAATTTTATCTGGATCAGAATTTGCCGACCAATGCCAATTTAGTGGTGATTCTAAAGCGGGGAGTAAATTTTACCCTTTGAATCGTTTAGAATTTTTTCTTTTAGATCAGCTTTCTGAAGGCTTTAACTTTTCGAGCATTAAGAACTTTAAAATAAAACTTTATGAAGAATAAGTTTGAATAAATTTTGTTCTCCGAATTTTATTTTTCTTTACCATGTAAATGTATGCAGTCCTCTGAAGACTTCATGTAACTGTATTTTCTATGCATAACTCCGATTAAACATTTCTTCGTTTTTCTTGAAATTTAAATTGCTCGCACAATTCCATTTTTCTAACCAAAAGTCCAAATAATTGTAAATCAGTTCATAAATGTTGTGTAAAAATGTTATTAACTCTCTGCAGTCCGAATTGATATTTCTCATTCCTATTATTTCAAATTAATTTTTGAGTTCTATCCATTCATTCCCGGCCTACTAATTAATTAGGTATTTACGTGCAAAAGAAATTTATAATTCTTAAATTTAAGAACTATTTCCAACCATACCCGACTTTGGACTTGCTGTACGGAAAGATAATGTCGAGTCAATCAATTTTAAATTAATTCAATCAAGGCTCTAAAAAATTCTACTCTAAACAAAATGCTCGCCGTTGAAAGCGGAAATGCACGCAAAAACAAAAAGAAATCATAAGTTTCACTCCTTCAAAGGTTTTTCATGTCTTCATTTTTGAAAATAATACTCCCTTTGAGAAAACCGCGTTTAATGAAGATCAAAATTATGATGGGTTAAAAGAATCGATTCCGGGGTACCGGGATAATATTCTGAAATTTCGCTAAAGAACAGTGTGTTCATATATTTCAATGAAATTTCGAGGACAGTTTCTTTTATTGAAACATAATTCATAGTTTTTAATTTGCGATTATAATTTGCTTTCTGTTTTTATTTCCAAAGATAAAAACTTGTAATCTTATGGAACATTCATAGGGACAATTAGGAATATTTAAATACTTATTATTAATTTATGTGCCATGTCTATTTATACACTTTTGAAATCATGAAGAGACATACTTTCATTTCCAAGTGTTTTGAATAGGTCGACATAAGTTTCTCAAGGAACTCCTGCTCGGTAGAATCTCACGAGATGTAACAAGTCATTAAGCACGATTGATCGTCTTATGATGATTTGGGTTCTTTCGAGGATGAAATTAAAGGAACGTGTGTGTAGAGCTCGAACATCTGTTTTACTTTCTCTGAAGAAAATTTGTAGCTTTTATTGAATTCCGTACATTTCTTTTAATATAAAACTAAGAAAACTCTAAAGAGTCATCCGAATTCTGGTAAAAGCAAAACAAAGACTCGTGTTTGAGTCATTCAAAACGAATGTTTCAATGTAAAATTCACGAAAATGCACCGATATTTCTAGGACAATTTTCTCAAAATTACTTCTTTGGGGCCTACAAGAAAGAGCCTTAAACGTTTTATTTTTTTTCCTAATACAGCAGTCATTTTACCAAAAATGGAAGGGATAAAATGGCTATACTTAATTTCTAACTACGTTTGTGTTTGTGAAGTTTAAGAAGAAATTTGATTTTTTGCTTTTTCGGCAATGAGATGAACATTTTCCGTTGGCCTCCATCGCCATTTGTATATTTTAATAACTACTGTGATTCTTTAATTAAAGACTTACATAAATAGAATCTAAAGTTATTGAATCTAAGTAATGTTAATTTAACTAAATTGCCCAAAAATGTCGTGAAAGAGCTTATCTTTTTAGGTTGTTGCCGTATTGATACCCCTTAAGCTTCAAACTTATTTGTATTGCTTTATTTTTTCGAAATTCATAACCGTTCCTAATTAATAAAGTGATCGTGGAAAAAGAAATTAGAGTAAGTTTTTTGTCTGATCTCAAAGATTGCAGCCTCTGATTTTGAAACACAGTTTGAGTGCCGCTGTGGAAGTACACTTCAGTTCACGCACACATCATTGACTGTCGCAAGATCACTTCATCTGGAGAGGCTGAACATCTGCTCTATATTTTTTGTTCGGGTCCCGGGGACAGTGGTGAGAGAGGCAGCGCAACTCTTCGGTCGCGAGAACCGGTTCAGTCAGCTGAGTCGCGGTACACTCACCGCGCAGCGTTCGCCGATTCTGTGCGCAGTCGCAGCGAGTTGTGTCTCGTACCGCTGCATTGTCCGTTGCGAGAGTGTTGGTGTCGCTTGTCGCGACCTGTGCGAGTGTTGGCCGCCTGCAACACACCTGACAGGGGTTCGCCTTCTCATTCGCTCCCCTCCCGGTAGCCGGGTCCACCTCCGCTGCTCGACGGTGATCTCGCGGCCGCGCGCTGACTCGCAGTTATTCGCTCATTTTACCGCGACCGACGCGGCTGGCGCTCTGCAGATCCTCGCGCGATCGCATGTCGAGTGCACATGAATTGTCGGCACGCGCGTCACGCAACAGTTCCCTTTGTTTCAGCGCAGCTTCATGAGGAAAAGTAAAACTCGGCCGATCCGCTCATCGCCCGCGATTGTTTTGATCCAGTTCAGGTGCGGGCGTGAAAGTGTGTATTCGAGCTGTTCACCTACGACGGACTCAGTAGAACTCCTGCTCGCGAAATGCGACTTTAAGCGATCCCTACAGAGAAAAGACAGACGCTGACCCGTTCCTTGACAACTTCGGTCAGTTTATTACCAGTGACGAATTTCGAATTTAAGGAAACGAAAGTGTGAAAGTGTTTGCTTGTGAGTTATGACACCAACGGATTCCGAAATTTTACGCTAAATCCCACGCAACAGCAAAAGTCTGCGTTAATGTTTCTTGCGTGTTTTGCACGGCCGTCTTTTGGTAGTTCCTGGGCATTAAATCCATTATTCAGTATGACTCAGTTGAAAAATTAAAATAATCGTAAACTAAACACACCTAAAAGCACGTCTTCAAGATTTTTTGGTTTGATCGAGCAAATGTCCGTGACTCTGCGGAAAATTTGTCAATTCGAACAAAGTCACGAGCAGAAGTTAATTTGTATAATTTGCATAGCACAGTCACAGATTTTTTGTGGGAAATTTTGTTCTCTAAGTGCTTTTTATACAACTTAAATGGTCAAACCAGCACAAGCGACTTGCTTTACTCTTGTCGTTATTGTTTAACTTCTTTTTACAAGAAGTGTGATGGAATTTAGCCCATGTTATTTCGGAGGTGTAGGTTGTCCAATGGGGAAAGGGTTCAGGGGCGTCAAACAATATCCCAAAGAAAGTTTCTTCCTTTATAATATTAGTGCAGATATACCCTCTATTTTCAATCAAATTGCGTTCTGCAATTGAGCCTATTTTGACTTTTCTTTAACTAGATCCAATACAATGGCTAAGTTCAAAAGAGTTAATGTATTTTTTCTCTTTATCCGATGTGTTCATTTAACTGAACCCAAGTGGCAAAGGTAAAAATTGGATAAATAACACATGTTTAGTTCTTTGTTTTATCTACTTAAAAAGAACATACGAATTATAACGAAATTTATTTAAAAATGTAAACGATAATTCTCTACAACAGAAGTTTGAGATAATTAAATTGAATTAATCGCGACATTTGGGTATTAGTAATACCATTTTGCACATATTAACGATTTATATCTAAAATATTTCCAATTTGTAATCGTTTTCTGTTTTATTTAATCCCGAATTAGGTGTATGGAAACAAAATTTCTTTAAAATAAATTGCATCTGTATAAAGTTACGATACAGAACTGAATAGTGCTTACTTCAAAACAAAGTACCCCTTTAATATACTAAGAATATTTTCTTATAAAAATTATATCTCATAGATTACTTAGTACAAACTCTGTTACATTTTAACGCGCTTAAACAGTTTTAATAAAATCATTTTTAGATGTTGCACATTTAGAAACAATTGCAGTAATTTGCAGTTTCTGTTACTTTAAAATTTAAAAATTGCATTTTTTTAATTTTAAAACGATCCAAATCGGATTTCAGTGGCTGATTATACTTTCGTATGCGACTAAAATTGTACTGCAAACCCGATGTTTGAAGCTGCATTTGTCGCACAATGAGGCATGCAACATGTATCACATAATCAGTTAATTTACTTATAATTTTCTGTGTGCAACAAGCAATTTATTTTAATAGACAAAACGAATACTAAATGACCTAAAAGCTTAAATAAACAAATTCTACATCCCGTGATATTGTTCCTCTGAATAGGCACGTTACAATGCTCGTTTATTGAAAGTACTTCTTACTATTGTTACTTTAGTTACTGATACTTGGGACTGGGTTGTAGAATAAAAAGTTGCTTATTTTTAAGCTAAACTGTCGTATATTATGTACTATTTTAAAAGAACTATCGAATTTGAACTTTCAGCGTTACTAACTCCCTTCGAACGTGTAAAGCTTATGGAAATTACAATAGCTTCTTTATTACGTGTGTAAGGATTAATCAGAAGGAATGGAAAGACATTTCAATCATTTCTTATTTCAATAAAACAAAAGCTTTTTAAGACATTAATTATAATTATATTGGTGAAATCTAAAGTTTTTAATAAAAAGCAACTAAATTGAATACTTTCGTAGGTAACAGCGAAAATCGCCTTTTAAAGGTACTGCAGGATTTTGCACGGCTCTGTTCAATCAAAGACAACAGGAAAAGTCTAATAAGTCTTAAGATTTAGTGAATTATAACCATAGAATTTCCTTTTTGTAATACTAGAAGAATTTATATGAATGGAAAGCGACTTCTGATTTTTGTAAAAATTTAATTTTAAACAACATTGACGGACTTAATTAAGATCAACACATGATCTTAAGAAATTTTGCTTGATTCATAATGTCACAGCTTGTGAACGATCTGGTCGTGATTTCCAAAATGTTTTTGTCTTCTCAGAACGTACTTTCTATACGCTTTCTAAAAGTGCTGTACTCTGTTCAGTCTCTTGAAGACAGGAGAGGCTTACTACGCGGCTAGCGCAAAAAAAAAAATTATCTACAGACCGCAGACCGCAGACCTGCAGCTTAGCACCACTAGACCCGTCTCGGTAAGGTACCGTGTCGATGGAAAGGTGTCATTTCGAGTTGCAGAGTCTTTCGTGCCTAGAGTGGCTAACAAAAATGGCGTAAAAGCAGCTACAAAAACTGTCTTGACCACAACAAATTTATGTGCCAAGATCAAACCCGCAAGCGGCCGCTTGAGGTTACTGATACCGAAAGGTGTGTCAATATTAATAAGATATTCGGATTTTTGTGCCTCTTGGTTGCGTCAATTTAAATTTTATTGCAAAATGCAGCAGCAACTCAAAGAAATGTATCTCATTTAGCATTAATCGGTAAAATTTGTTGTTTTTCACACATCACCAGCTTTAATAAAAGTTTGCGCAACAGTCCCAGATGCTGCATTATTCAGCGATTTACATTTTCACCTCCAGGCTGAAAATAGACCTGAAGAAAAAGTTTTAATTTTGAAAACATTGGAGAAAATAAACTAAATTCTATTAAAATTTTATCTCAAACTTTAAATTTAAAATGTATTGTGTCAAGTATAATGAATTTTGAAATAGAAGTCCTTCAGGATTTTTATGTAACTTTCCTAAAGCTGTAATATTTTACTGGTCAATTGATACATTAACCAGTAATTATCAAAATAACAAGAGTACTAAGTGGGTGTTAAATTATTTAAATACAACATGGTAGCGACTTGACAAGTGTTCTTATAAATTTATATTACTTTTGAAGAATAGTAAAATTTGGATAGTACCATTGGCGTCGGCTCCGTTTGGCTTACAACAGTTCTGACTCGTTTAAACTCGCCCGAGCTTAAATTAACTTAGATGAAGTCGACTCGACTTTACTCGGCTGGATTTGACTCGGTTTGTGATGATTCCGCTCGATTCGATTCGGCCTGACGAGACTCTTTTCGATTCGGACTCAGTTGCTTGCCTCGGCTTCACTTGGCTCGATTCGAATCGATTTAACTTAAATCTAAACAAAACTAATTGAAATTAGGTTGGCAGCAAGTTAAGTGCAAAGTCTTATCAAGTGTTGGTTATGTTGATAATACCGGTTCGACCTAGAATTCAAAATTATGATTGGGAATCCTTACAAACTTAATTTGGCGCCATTTGGAGCTATATGAGTAATTTTAAAAAATTCAGCCATTGCTATTCAACTATAAAGTACTGGTTCTGGTTGTTGAATTATAGTTCATTACACTATTGGACTGAATCTTAAATTCGGACTGACAATTAATGTCTCTACTAGAAAAAAAAAATGTTTATAGCTTTAAAAATCGAACAAAAACAAAATGTTTTATTGCACTTAATTCGTTTCTAGAACGTTTCTCGTTCGAAATTTGAAACAAATCTGATATTTTCAAACCCGTTTTAGAATCACTAAAAAGTACTGAATCATTTTATATCCGCCTACTTAACCTGTTTAGACCCGATACACCAAAAGTAATAAATTACTCTTAAATACCCACAATAATATTTGCTTTCTTTAGTCCTGGTGTTAAGTAGAACATTTAAAAATTAGTACATAAATAGTTTTACGAACATTATTTCAAATATTTTTTCACAATCTAGGACCAATGAAAGCATGAATATCAAAATTTTTGGAAAAATACTTCAGCTCTGAATGGGTTAAGGATATAAATATTGCAAAAGCAGTCAACTTCTTCACATTTGCTTAAAATTCTTAAGACTTGGTTAATTATCTGTACTTTTTGTGTGGAATAAGTTATGGAATTTATTTAAAAAATATGTTTTAATGATGTCTTATTTAAAGTTTTATTAATTTTTTTGCTTGAAATTATCAGAAGTTTTCTAGAATGGATTTATCATTAGTAAAATACACTTTCGTTACCTATACCTTTGTATATATTGTACTTTTTCTTGGCAATTCAATTTTACTTTGCTTTTGTATCATTTTTTTCTTTTTTTCTTAAGATTTTCTTCTAGAAATCACAACATTGAATTTTGTAGATAATTTAGAAATTCAATGATAATTAATAGAGATCAAATGTTGAAATTATAAGTGTATCGGATTTTTAAAAAAACATATTTTATTTATACATTTTAATTTTAAACTTGTTTCTTATTTTTAGGTTTGCGTAGTTCTTATATGAACAATAACTCCTATAAAATGGTTACTTAATAAATCTGTGTCAGTCCTCTAAAGCCTAAGCTATACATTCTATCACTATGCAATTTACAGGGTATATAAGTTTTGTCAACGATCATTGAATAAAAACATATTATTTTAAGTCAAACTCTCCAATACATGTAAACACAAAATATTTTCTTAATCGATCTAGTGAGGTATCTTTAGAAAGGTCGCTGAAAGTTCCCTTCAAAACTACTTTTACTTGGTTTGCATGCGTCGTTTACAAATACCTGTAAGAATACAAACATTTTGTCACTTCTCTCATAGATCTCTGTTGTTTCCAACTTATGTTTTAAAAAAATTATACGGACTTTCTATGGGCATATTTAACCAGAATCGTTCCGAAGATATTTGAAAAACTTGTTGACGATTTAACTTTGCAGTTATGAAGGTTGAAAGAAAAACTCATAGCACTACTTCATATAATTAAAAAACAGTGGTAACTAAAAAAGCGTTTGATAAGCTAACCTAGAAACCATTTAATCCATAAGTGCGAACAAATCTCAGTCTTCCCCTCACTTTGATGCCCTGACCAAGTGTACGGAGCGGAGCGTTTCGAAGGGTCTTGTTACTTTGGGATGCGTCGTAATTTGCACATAGGGGTGAATTGAAATTTAATATGAAATGTTCTGATTTCGAGAAGGGAAAGCCGTCAAAAATTATAAATACTCGAATATTTTCATCTAAATTTATTGATAGTATCAAAGCTTTTTGAATATCGAAACAAAAGAAAGACGTAAAATAGTGATCTACACCGGCAGTCAAAAATCATCAAAATAGTATGGAATCAAAATGACACAATTTACAACAAACGTGGCAAAAATATGGATATGTAACATCAAATATTGTAGCAGTCTAGATTTTCTTTATTAATAATTCGAAATAGCTAATTAGAGACATAAAAAGATAGAGATTTAAAAACATAAACAAAAAGTGTATATTTGCACCCTATGACCATTATTAAAACATAGAGCAAAGTTCTCTAAGTGCGCATAGTAAAGCATGCGCTACAAAGAAATAAATCAGGAAATTGCGGTGCAAATTTTCACATATGCTTCAATTTCTATATTACGGCTCAGTACACGCACTTTTTCTGTTGAGAGCACAAGGTGATACATTCTAGATAAAAAAACATATCACGAAAAAACAGTTTAATTGAACAGCTGTGCTTGAACCTCTTTAGCAATGCGAAATAGAATTTTTTAATTTATTTTGCAATAATCGAAAACTAAATTGGCTGAACTTGACTTTAGTATGCGTTTAATAATTCAGTAGTTTCTAATTGTCGTGTTTTTATACTTTCAAAATTATGAGATTCCATATACTACAAACATGTTTTCGGTCCAAAGTTTACTACGGTTTAAAACACCAACTGAATGAAGAAATGAAAGAGGTTGAAATGAACGAATTAAACAGGTATAAAGTTATGAAGAAAGTTCGTAATTTAGAACGAGTTTTGCTTCGTTTCGGGTTCTATTCAAGCGTTTTTTTGTTGATCGCGTGTCTTGTATTAGATTTTCTTCCGTCGAGTTGCATCACTCGTCGTCGGGTAGTACCATCTCATGTGTATCCTAAAGAAATTATCGTTTTGGTAATTTTTATAAATAAACATCCGCAATATAAGGTGAATATATTAAACCTCAGACCATTGTGATCATGAAACTTACCTGGAAGCAGACATTTCACTTTATTGCCATTCTTGTTAAAATCTAGTAGAACAGAAAAGGTCTACAACTTTCACGAATGAATAGCTCTCGCTTCAAATATAGGTCACAACTGAAATATTATAATTGCGATGAAGATCACTTCTAGCTTAGAAACTGTACTTTGTTGTCTCTTATGGATTTCTTAAAGAGGAAGCTCAGTGTTTCATATGCAGAAACTCAACCTGAGGTAACCTGGTCTCCGTGGATCTGCTCATCGGCACATCATAGAAATCGAATGAAATGATGTCAGTTTTTTATAATAAACAAATCTCCGCTCAAATAGCGGAATGTGTGTTGGATTTCGGCGGTTTGTCTACGGTGCGACCGAGATAAAATCTTTTGAGAAGAAATTCTCCTACCACGTAGAAAAAAAGAAGGGCAAAGAAAAACGCATAGCACAAGATTACCCAAGGCGAAACGGCTGTTATGGTTGGATTTTTTGATCGTGACTATAATTTTGTATTTATTTGCACCAGTATGAAATATTACTGACCTGTTTAAATGAAGTCTAGTTTGTTGGCAGTTTGGATAATCAAAATCGTGAACGAAACTCCGAAAAGTCTTGTTGCTATCCTTCGGAAAATTTTCCGCAGAAAAATTGAGTTTAATTTACTAACTAAATATTTCGCTTGTTGGGCAGTTAATTCTTAGGGCAGTATTTACCACTTGGTTTGCCGGACGCAAGTAGGTGATGTAATCAGCAATCGTTTCGGTCCGTAGATGAGAATCCAAACGAGCTTAACTTATTAACTGAGCTCGCTAAGTTTCGAAATGTCCAACCTGCAAAAGAGAAAGGATTTTGCAATGCTGGAAAAGGTAACCAGTCAAGGTCAACGGGTTTTAATGTTCTACTCTAAGCTGGCTTCTTGGCTGCTGTTGGTATTTACGGTTTATTCGACTTGTTGATGGTGTAATCGTATGTAATGGTTCCGGATTTGCTGGCGACTTCGAGCATAACTGATGTCTTACAAGTTCAGCTTTTGCCGTCTTTGCGTACTTCTTGTAAGATTTTAATTATTTCTTGTTGTATTTAAATGCAGCTTAACCGTCGGTAGTTGTTAAGCTTTGTAGAGCACAACGAGTAGTAACGACGTCTTGCAAAAAATAGGCGGTGTTGATGTTTATGGGCGAGCAGACGGCATTTTGCTTTTTGCAACTCACTCATGAAGAAAAATGAATGAAAACCTTGCTTTTGCTTTAAAGGCAGAACGAATAGTGCTGAAAATACCTGAATTAGCAACTTTCAATCGTGGTCCCCATAAGGAGGCGCTTATTTTTCGTCATGTCGATTTGCACACTTTAATCAATACACTGATTGCCTCTATTTTACGACCTGTTTTAATCTAGTCTTACCGCTTTTTAAATATCAATCATGTTTTCGTATGCGTTCTAATTACTTACAAATCTAAAGTGTTACTTACACTTTACAATTATTTTCTTATCATAAATGTGTGCTTTTGTTAAAATGCCTTAAAAAACATGCTTAAAATATTGATTTTGAAAATACAGATTTTTTTAATCCTGTTAAGTAATTTTAAGATAAAAGTAAAAATATTTTATGTAATAAAAATATTCAAATGACTTTTGAAACATTTTCATTTCATCATCTTTCAAAGTGCCTACAATCATATTAGCATAGTATTGCAATAACCAAAATAGATAAAATTGATCTGGCTTTCCAATTAAAATTTCGAATAGCGGACGCATATTCAAATGTAGCCCAAGGGTTACATTCTTGAAAAAAAAAAGATCTTAAAAATAGACTTCTCGAAACAGATTTTAAGAATTTTTCGATTAGAATGTTCCAGTCTTATATGTAAATTTTTAAATATATTTTTGTTATGACGGTTATTTTTAAAAATGTTGCTTTTGTAATTCACACAAAAAAACGAATAAAAATTATAGAAAATCTGTAACGAATTTCGGTGTTAGAGGTTGCTTATGACAAAATGATACACATCACGTAGTTTTAATTAAACCAAACAGTCCTGTATTTTTAAAAAGAGTGTCTGGGTATACACAGAAATTTAGTTTTGTCCTATAAACTTAAATGTCACCTTAAATTAAAACCTTAATATTTTGATCGCAGTGCTTTTACCTTTACGCGTGCTTATACATAAGGAATTTAAATTTTAAACTTCCCTTGAATACCAGCAAAATGTATTCTGATAATAATAGTGTGATTTTAAATTCAGATAGCGAACCTAATTGACTTGATAGTTTTTTTTTTTTGGAAATGTATGTCGGCAACTGACTTTTGAATATAGAGCTTTTCTTTTATTTAAACTTTTTAATGATCACAATGTTTTTTTCTTTCAAAATAGGACGGTGTTTCCTGAAATAATTTAATTTCACCTTCGCCACTTATTCACAAATTCCCATTCTTCGATTTTAAAAGTTTCAATGCAAACAAAACACCGAATAAGAAAATGTTCTTTAAAGTTCAAACAAACGAGAGTGGAAATGAATACTGTTGGATTTTCTACCCACAAGCAACCTTGAAAATGTTCAGTCTCTTACTCTTATTAGTAAAGCATTCTGATATTTTTAAGAGTTATAAAATCCAGTTCAAATACGTGTCTGTCACGCACTTGATCACCTTTTACACGAGTCTTTACTATCTTTAAATAAAGGAATTAACTATTATTACATTACATTAATCTGGAAATAATGCTTCAAACAAATGCGGCAAAGTTTTCTTGCTGGTATCTTCCACATTTCAATTATCTTGTATTTTTTATTGTGTTTACTTTGACTCAAATTAAATATTTACAAAGTAAAATGCCGTTTCATATTTTAGTTTTATCTTACTTGGAAAATAAAAATTATGCACACCAGTAAACGACGAATTTGATGCAGTATGATAGCGTATTTTAAAACTTTTTTGAATTAAAAGAAAAAGAAAAGAAATTCCGTAACTTTATCTGCAGAAAAATTCTTTGCTGTTAATTTTTCAATCAACTTGATGTAAACAAATTTGAAAAATTAATCAAAATAGGCAGGAAACATTTTTCATTATAAAAGTGCTTTTTTACTATTAATAATATTTTACTAATATGTGATACTTTAAAAGAATTCCTAAAACATAGGCCTGAAAACGTCTGACAATTATAAAAAGGTTTTTGGCTTTGATGTTTGGTTACTCCTTATTTAATAGAATTTTTAAAACACAGAACTTTAAGACTGTAATTAAAAAATTAGGTTCTTTTATCTAGACTTCATAAGCGGCTTCTTTTAAAGTTTTCTCCCAGGGTAAGAGGTCGTTGTTAAGGTTCTGTTCCGTTATGAAGTTAGGTAACTTGACCAATTTTTGAGATGCCGTCATAAAAAGCAGACATGTTTTAATTGCACGTATTTTAAGAAAATGCAAAGAAAGAAAACATGATTTTTTCAAACCGACACACTAATCTTCCTCTCATGGATATAAAAAGTGCTTACTGCTTTCACAGTGATAAATGATAGTAGTAAAAGTCGCACACGACGTCTCACAATGCACTAGCGTTCCGTGATTTAACAAGGAGGTTAATGGGCTATTTACCGATGAAACTATTTTAATTGCATGTCTTCCAAGTAGCGTTTGCCACTTTGTCACTTTGACTCGAATAGAATTAGATCAAGAAAATGAAAACAAACTTCTTGGAAGTTCATGAGAATGGCATAGAGTGTCAGTTAGATGATCACAAAGTGGTGTAGTCTGGTTGAATGTTTACGTCTTGGAGAAAAATGAGAACATTCCTGGGCAAGGAACTCACGTTCGTAGTATGCGGGTTATACAGTGATATGTACGGGGAGGAACGGAATGACTACTGATTATGCAATTGGAATTCCGTATAAATTCACCGGCCTGTTTACCGTTTTCAGTTCTCCAGCGGTTGCTTCACATATCATTTTCAATTTGATAGTAGAAATGAAATGCGATTACGTGAAATAATTCCAGCAATAATGATAAAGAAAATCATCAAAAGTTCATTCTATAGTTCAAATGACTAAGCACTTTGAGAAGTTTTAGTCAGTCAGTTTAATAGACTTACTTCCCGAACTCGGTTGCTATGTTCAATGTCTTTTGCCAACTGGCCAAGCGTAAGAGAAAATATCTTATTAAATTCCAGACAAATTGGCATAAACCGGTATGCAAATATACAACTTGTGTATTGTATGCACTAGCCACCCGTCTTAAAAACAAATATTATAAGTCGTTTCTTCAATGTACGAACCTTTGAAATTATGACACGTCCAAATCTTTCTGGTCAATTTGGCTCTTGCGAAAAAGAGTCAAATTCGAAATGGATAGCTCGGAATCGTTTTATAAACGTCGTTTTGCAGAATACAAATAAAATAAAATGCTAAGATGTTAATTGGAATGGAATTCTTACTATAATATCAAGATCTGTACAACAACTGTCAAATTGCCCCTTTTTTAATCCCTTGAGAAATACACCATTCAATTTGCCCAAAAATTTCATTATAGCTCATGATTCTGAACAAGAGTAATTTCGAATTATGTGGGTATATAAACATAATCAAATTTTCTCGTAATCTTGAGTTGGGTATCTCCGTAACAGATGGAATCGAAATCTACCCAAAATACAATTTTTTTAAATAAATAAAATTGAAAAATTTCAATTTATTACTGTACAGTATTCAATTATTTATTTATCAAATCTAAGTGCCTACAAATTTCAAACGGTAATGTCAAATCTTTTGGCCGCCTTTAATTGTGAGAAATTTGACGGTCGCTAACAAATGACACTTTTGAAACATTAATTCAGACTTTTGCTATCATACTAAAAATACGATATAATTTTTACACTAACAAAAACTTGTAGGATACGTGCATCTTAAAGAAACTTAAGCATAAACCCAGTGACCAATGGATCAAATTCTTAAATCGAAGTGACTACCAATCAAAATGAGAATCAAACACCATCCGGGTAAAGCAGTGGATGCGTCTCTGTCGCTTGAGAAGGCCAGTTCAATGGGTGCCATTTACGAGGCGAATTGGCTCCAAGCACAAGAGAGCATAAGGCATCGTTTTGGAAGCAGTGTCGATGTCCAAAACGCGAAAAATGTCAAAAATCCTAATGATGATGGATTATCAGCCTTAAGCAAATATCAAATGACTCTGGAGCAAATTCGAGCTTTAGAACAGCAAAGGAATGATGAAAGTGTAACCAAAAACTTAAGGGACTTAAATGGATACAAACCTTCAACACTAAAAAGGAAAAACAGGAAGCAATATCCAGGCTGGGATGATTTGAAAGAAGTGACTGAGGAAATTGACAGAAACTGGAAAGATTATGGTGAAACTCGTCGTATAAATCAATATGTGATCGATCCTATCGATGCCCGAGCCAGATCCAGGCAAATTATTCCCCCTGAGATTAAAAAACACGAAGGGAGGATGGCGATGCCAGCCAAGGGGCTAAAACGGTCGCAAACTGTGATTATGCAACTAAAAAACATATCTCCGTGTGGTACACTCGATATTAAAGATCTTCGACGAAAATGGAAATCGAAAAACGAACTGGCTGATGACTTTGACGACATCGGGAATACAACTATTATAAATAATCAGCCGACCAGAAAACGATGGAATAACTTAGAACCTCCGAAGCAAAACTGTGATACTAGAATAAGTGAGTTTGAGGATGTTTTTCTAAAGCCAAGTGATAGGATGAAATCATATGAAATTCAGCCAATTCAACGTTTTTGCACTATAAAGCCCCGCCCAGTTACAAGAGCTAAAAGCGTAAGAGTAAATCCAGTAACTGTGCCTAGTTTTACTACTTTCAAGCCTGAACTAAAACCTCCAAAACATGAGCAACAGCAACCAGACAGCCAGGTTCAAATTGAACTCCAATCCAATGGGCGAAATCAAACTCATTCTCAAACACAGCCCCAACTTCAATCTCAGAATCAGTTTCAACATCCAGTTCACCACCAACTACAACATAAACCTCAGCACCAATCTCAACTTCCAATTCAGCTTCATCAACAACAACCCCAGGATCAACTTCAGCAACAGCAAACGCCGCCTCAGAGCCCGACAAAAGAGTCAATCCAGCATTCGTCTTCACCGTCACAAATAGAATCTGAATTTCAATCATATTCACCGACGGAAACATTTCATTCAGGTTCATATGAAAGTGAATTTGAGGACTATGAAGGTGCATTTCAGCAGAAGTTCAAAACCATTCCGCTTGCAAAAATACAGAGACCGTCAAAACAAAATACCTACAGTCATCAATGGAAAAATCTACAACACGCTGAAGCCGGTTTCAACACTCTTCCGCAGCAAAGCACGCCCGCAAAAGTGCAGCAGGAACCGGCAATGTCCGAAAAGACACCAGTTAAACATAGACGCGAGCCTGGAAGTTCATCGTCCAGCAGTAACTCAGAAGACCAGTTTAGCATACCTCGTCCGCGTCTGATAGTACCTGTACACACATATGCCCGGAAACGACGAACAGGTAACCTGCTTAAGGAGAAGGATATTGATCCAATTAGGAGGGGACCTACTAAAGGAACTAAAGACGGTGAGTTTTCCTTGCTAGAATGGTTGTTAGAAACAAGTGTGGGAAATCGCGAAGAGCATGCTTTTTCCCTCAAACGATCTGACATTCAAGTTGTGACCGTCAGGCAGCAAATTAACTACTTCGATATTGTGGACAAGTTTGACCTGTCCGCAGATCAATGCGCAACATGTGGTACTCTCTACCAGCTAACGAATAGTAGGCTAGCTGACAGCGCATTGTTAGCAAACGTATCGTTACGGCCGACTGGCTTTAAGACGGTGGCGTAACAGTAACAAAGCCATGGAGTTATTCAGCTTTGGAATTCGCGATTATTAATGCTGCATTATGTAGCCAAGGTATCAATAGACAACACCTTAATGCTAAGGGAAAAGCTAGGACTACATTCAGTCAAGTTTTATCCTTCTCTTACTTACTTAAATCATCCAATAAACACGATATAACTTCGCCTTATTAATCCTTTTCATTGTCTGCCGTTCAGAGAATGGAAAATTTCTTTTTATATACTTTGGATTATAAAGATTTACTTAAATTTCTTTTTATTTAAAAGGTTTTGATGAACGAGGAAACGAGGGTTATCACTTCCCGCACAAAGTCCGCCTTATTTGCGCCACTATTTCCCTAAAATTTTGAAAAAATAAAAGAAATTAGAGTAGCATCTGCCTTATAAAACTATAAAACTTTTCATTGTTTCGTGGATGTAAAAAAAAATCCTCATTTTCAGTCTATAACGCAGAATTAAATCACTTTTCAATTTGGTATTAATGTTAATGAATAGTAAACTGATAGATATTACATTAGGTACTTATACTGACAATACACTCAAATTGAAAAATTAATTAACACATTTACATGTAAATGTTGTAGATGACCGCGTGAAACGTAATTTGATAAATTGACTTTGTTAGTAGAAAAGTTGTACATAGCTCACAACAAATAATTATTTATAAAATTTAAGTTAGCGAAGTTCTATTGGCGTTTTTACGGTGTTTGTAGGTCTATAGCGTATTAAAAACTCCGATTTTTTTCACTTCTTGTTCAGGTTTTCCACAACTGCATGATACAAAATTTCGCTATTAAGATCTACACTAGTTCTTTACTTAACAATAATAATTAAAAGCAAAGTTGTAAACATAAGAAGACTGATTTTTAGGTCAGTCAATAGTGTTGCAAAATGTAAAAAGACATTGTAAAATGTGAAATGACCCTTTAGAGCATTTTTAAAACACATTAAATATTTCTTTCACTCACCAAAGTTGACGATTTTTTAATTTTTAGTGAGTTTATAGCACAATTAACCTTTTGCAACATGTTGCCCATATTATCACTAAATTTTACAGGTTTTATTTTCCCTTCCTCTCATAATTATTTAGGTATGTATTTCTTTTGAAGTGAAAGGGTATATTTTGATGGTTACGATATTTTAGTAACCATCCTGAATGGCATCAAAAGGACAAAATGTTGCATTTGCGTTGCGAATTTCCAAGAATAAAAATATAATAATACGAGATTTCGGCTTAAAATTGAACATGTAGGAAATTAAAAAAAAAAATTGATTTCTGGAAGATTTTCATTCCCGGGTAATTCACTGAGAATCCCTTACTATTAAATGATTTTCTGCAGTGTCTTGATGAATGTTTGCAACTTTCTTCATATGCATCTAGTGGACTTATTTGTACGAGAATTTATTTAAAAGCGAATTTTACATCTCCTCCAGTGAGTTCCTACTTTTTCTTCATATTCAAGTTGTGTAAATTCAGAATTCCAAAAATCAATTACTTCACAAATTTTTGGAAAAAATTAGAACAGTACTCAAAGTAAAAAATATGAACTATAAGCTAAAGTTCGGAAAATGTATGTTTTGGAAAATCCATATATGCAGCCTAAGACTTTTTTATTTACTATCTTATAATTTTCGTGATATACACTGCTTACTATTTATTTCGTTTATCAATTCCTTCAAGTGCTTTGTTTTTCTTCTCAGAAAAAGAAAAATACTTATATTCTGTATATTACACAAAATACATTAAAAAGCTTAAAACCTAAACTCTTTCAAATAAGGACAAACCGCGCACTTTTCTTTGTTTTACCTTTTCCAAGGTAACTATAGCCAAGTGCTCACGCTCTGTTGAAGATCAAAATTCAATCTACGTTCAACAATAATTTTTGATTTATGCGAACAGCTGAAGAGACATGTGCGTACATAAGGCGCATCTGTGTAAGACTATAAACGCCATAGTTGTTAAACTATCTAACTTTAGAATATGTAACTCATCGGATGAGATCTCTAGAACTTAACGAACTACCCGAGTCAATGAAGCACTGATAAGTACAATCTCTCAATGGTGTCAGCAAAAACACCAAATGGGATCAACAAACTGATAACTTGGCATGATCTCGTCAAGGAAAAAGCGTATGCCTCAATTAGTTTATGCGGGCTGCCCTAATTACAGGTGATTACAATTTGTCTTTGTTCTATTCACGACTAAAATATCGTATGATAATTTCACTTTCCTGAAATAGCTCTTGGTTCACAAGTTCGAGATGATTGTTTGTCTATATGAAATGAAAATTATACCCGGAAAAGAGAAAGACGGTTAATTTCCGTTCTTTCATTGTTAGCAAAACTGTCGCGGAAAAATGCGGTACTTCCTGTCATCGCAGTTTCTAGTGACACGCTTTAACGGTAAAGTGGCATCACTAGTTGAACTATCTAGCGTGTAAATTTCCATATTTATATTGCTTTTCAGCCAATTTATTTATTTATAGAGTTTGAAAGGAATCTAACTGTGGTTTTCAACATTTTACGTAAAATTAATTTGCGTCTTTTTAAAGTCTGTGCGAATATTTAAATAATTCTCAGCCGTTGGCGTTGTAATTTAAGTTTATGGTCTTATATTAAATTATTATTAACCCGACATGTGTAAGTTTGCGCGTTGGGATGCATAAGGCAAGTATGATAATAAGTGAATGAAATATTATCTCTAATATTTATTAATGAAGGAAATACTGAGATAAAGCAAAAAATCCTAAAATTTTCTATTTGGTTATAACTAAAACGTAATCAGCATTTCGATCTTTGGTGCTGGTATCAAAAAGCATTTAAATTCTAGACATGAAATATTAATAAGTTCTATTCGTTTACTGCATGATTATTCCATGAATTCAGTAAAAGATCTAGTAAATTTATTTTTCAATATTTTTGTTATCGTAACCAGTTAATTTTTTCTTTCATTTTTTTAGAAAAAACACAGAAATACAAGTTTTTACCTTTAAGGGGAAAACCTGGTTTAAAGGTGATTTTTAGGAATCTTGTTTTAACATACCAACCATTTTAAACTTGTAGGATTTATTAAGTAATTAAAAGTAATTTATTTTATTTAAGACGCGAGAAATGGCCGGCGCGCGAAAAAGTTGTCTATTGACGGGAATTTTGTAAGAAAGAATAACCCAAATGTTTTTTTTTTAAATCCTAATAATGATCTAGTCGATAAAAATGAAAAAGAGCCTGTAAACAAATTTTAATTTTTTTGTTGCAAAAAAATATGAAAAGGAAATTTTGTTGGAGTTGTTTTAGTTCATTAACAGCGTGTACGAATAAGTTAAAGAAAAAATCAAGAACGACGACAATTCATCGCAAGAAAAACGCTTTAGGTTTTAGTAAAGAAGAATTACACTTAGACGTGCGAATTCGAGAACCGCTGGGCATTTTGTCCTAAAATTACACTGAGATGTTTTGCGATAGTGTTACATTTGATTAAATACAATTGAACCAGGCTCTTCTAGATGCATTAAATTTTTTAAAAGTTTAATTTCGATTTTTTAAAATTCAAATTCAATTTATTAAGGCTCAAATTCCACATTTAACAGTTCAAATTTAATTCTTTGAAAATTTAGTTGAATCTAGAAGACTTAAATCAGTCAATTTCATTTCAATATTTTTATGGCAAATTTACTAAAATAGTTATAGTAATTGTTACCACAAATCACCACTGCAAAATTACATTTTAGAAATAATTGAATTAGGGGTATATCATATTCGATGCTATTAAATTTAAAAAGAAAACCAAAAAGAACTTTGAATTCCATTATATAAGAAGATAAATTTGAATTTTAAGAAACTGAATTAAATAAAACAAAGTGAAGAATTGTTCTAAATTTGATTGAAGCTGATGAAATATTCTTTATATTTTTATTTCCAATTTAGTATAGACCAACAAAGTAGTATATTATTGTAAAATGATGGGTGAGATATTCGTTGGCGTTTATACAGCCTCCTAGCCAATGGTCTAGCAAACCGTATCGAAAATCCAAGGCTTTATTTATTTATTTTAGGAAGCTAAAAGCAGTTTATAATCAACTGCTCCATGGGTGAATGCATTGATTCGCTTATTATTATTATTATTTTTTCTAATAGAGCAAATGGATTAATAGAGATCCTAAAGTATATGCACTTTGTAACCGTAATATAATGTAATATAAAAAACACGTTCCCAAACAGTATTTACTTTTAAATAGTTTAGAAAAACAAACTTCCAACTTTTCAAACTTCAAATTTTTATTTGAAAAGTTAATTTGTTTAATACGGGAAAATGATTAAAATATAATAAGTTGTAATATCTTCTTTGTCTTTAAAAAACATAAATTTTTCTAAAATGGCTAAATAAACTTACTATAATTATAACCAAGAATTCATTCTGATTATATTATAAATCATCATGGGCATTTCTTTAAACAGTACATGCTGTTAAATCCTCCGATTGAATACTTGTCCATCAGAGTAAGGAAATTTCCTCCATACAAAATGGACATGTATAAAGAAATGTATGCTCTAGCTGCAAATCAAAGTAAGTATTCATTCTAGTTCTACGAGTACCCCAAACAACATAGGAGCAATATACCGAAGAGTACTTTTCCATTACTCAGTCTTGATGTTTTCTCGCCTCAAAGAAGTATTTATTTGCCTTGAGATGCTTTATGCGGTGTCATGTTGCCCAACCCACATATCTACTTAAATTGCAGTCGTTGGCAACAATTAATAATAAACATTGTCTCAGCATAGAAAGACTGGAAAAAGAGAAAACAAGATCACGGCTAGTCGTCTAATAGCAAAGTGATTACCATTTCTGCTCGTTTTAAAATTTGCGCAAGGTTCCTCGTTCATAGAACGATGCCTTCACCGCTTACGTCACTGTTCATCGCATATGGCGATGGTGTATCTTATTTCCATCAGATCTTAAACCAGTAAATCTACCTGAGCAGCACCCGAGCATGAAACTGGGAAAGATAGGTATGCAAAGTTATTGGCATTTTAAGTTTTCTCAATTCGATACAGCCCACGACGACAATTTGCAGTCTCTGAAAGGCCAAAGATACCCAAATAGACTGTGGCGGGACACCAAAGCGCATAGGTGCACTAACTTTCAACAAAGCCATAAACCCACATTCCACGTATCGCTATTGAAGCTAGTCGAAGACACGGATTGATATTGCACCGCAATCTTACTCTGGAATACCAATAGGGCAGAGATTTCGCGAAAATAATTTTTACTTCGTCATCTTCACTTAAATGCCGCGATTGAAAGTCTTTTCACGTATTTTGTTACGTTGATTGCATCAAAGATTTACGTGTTCACATCTAAAGGTAAATGGCTCTCGTCCAGTTGATGAAACCGTTTCGTGTAGGATACTCTGAAGAAAATGGTAAATGATCAGAGATCAATTAGATTCGGACAGCGCAGAAAGTTTCTTTAAAAAGCATTCCATCTTTCAACACACGAAACATTTAATATACATAAAAACAGCCCGTAATGATGGGAATAATTTGTTACATAGTTTAAACTTTAAGTTTAAGTAAAGTTTAAATCAAAACCTAAGAAAAAGTAAATATTTTATATTACATTATGAAGCCAAAAATACAGACAAGCTCAATAAGTCTTCCGAAAAATCGAATATGGAATCTTTTATTTGAACGATTTCTTTAAAAAATTAAATAAAACAAATAAAAAAAGTGCTCCAAGAAGATCTGATCGAGTTTTAATTGGAAATGGCGGTAAAACTGTCGAAGTCCTTCCTACGCAAAGCATTCTTCTCTATAATTTTGAGAAAAAGACTTTTTATCAAAGGTTTATTTTAAGAGAATAACTTTCTCAGACGTTTCCACGTTAAATACACGTCAAATACGACCATCCAAAAAATTTCCACTTTCCATATTGGGCTGAAATGTTTAACCATAAACCCCAGAAAATTGAATTTTTTATTAAATGGAAATTTATTCGAAATTTAGGAGTATGAATTGGATTGATTGGTTTTTACCTAAAAAGTATCACGCGTTAAGTGTGATTCTATTTATTCTAATTTAGGTAAGTTGCAAACTTTCATATCCAAGCATTACTTCAGGAAATATTAAACTTTCATTGAGAGAATTTAATGTTTACGTAATAAAATTACTGTTTATAAAGCTTTGTAACTTTTTAATACATTATTACGTTTTTTTATTGTGGAAAAAGGTGGTCGAGTGAAGAAAGTTCACCTTGTGTTGTGGAGATAGTTCAATTATTGTTTTTAATATTGACGAAAAGCGATCGTTTATTTTGAAAGTGGTGCAAATCGATTTTTTAAAAATTTTCTACTTCACACATTTTTAGCTTCTACTTATCAAAAAAGGTCAAAATAATATGAAATAAATTTTTTTATTTAATGGACGTACACCATTTTCAAAATAAACGGCCCATATGTGAGATAGTAAATACAAAAAATTGTAATTAAATCAAATTTTGGACTACAATGTTTAATTTTGTCGTTTGAGATTATGTTTGAAGATGATGTTTACTCACCTCCTTGCATGAGCAACACGGAGCAGATTATTTTATATAAGACTGCAAACGATAGAGTAGCGCTTAGAATTTTTATGAGGTACGAATATCAAAGCAGAATTTTAATTCCAGGGAATACCTTTCTTTCCGAGAAAAAATATCTATGAAAATGTAAAAAAAATGTTTGCTGTTTGAAAGGGTTTGGTGAGCTTGCAAAAGAATATCAATCAGAAAAGCAGGACTTACGAAGTTTAATCGATTGAAGTGATATAAATTTGTTTTGCGAACAAAAAAAAATCGAGGTAAACGGACAAATTACTTGTATTAACATATTCTATTAAAGCATGTATTACATGTCGCATTGTGAGGAAGAGTCGCTAGTGAACAGTAAGTCGGTATTATTGAAAAATGTCCATTCATTTACTTGTCATAATTTAACACAAAAATGACTTTTTTAATACGTTTTCCATCTTTCATTTATAGGTAATTTTTTTTTACCTGAATTCAGAGTTATGCGGACCGGGATATGGAAAATAATTTTATACGCGACTTTTATTCAATTTAACGCACCAAACTAAAGTCAAGTTACGAACAAAATCCGTAATTTAAGAAAATTTCAAAAATAGAAATGTATTCTCGGTTCAACTAAGAAAGTTCTAAATACAAATCTTCTTCAAATTTGCCAAAATCAAAACAATTTAAGAAGCAATGAGTTTCAAATCTTTGTATAATAATCTTTTTACTACTACTATTTAATATTTAACAAAAACCGAAGAAAAATGGTAGCAAAAATAAATCGTTCGTTTAATTCGATGATAATCGGTCTGAAATTAGGCATGGACACATAAAAGGCGATGAGGTGAAGACAAGAGCTCGAATTGATGGATGTAATTAAATAAAATCGAATTTAATGCGTACATACGCTACTTTTTACAACTTACCAGTTCCTGTTGGCCTTGAAGCAATTTAATAACTTCTTATGACATTCTACGTTTAATTAGAGTGAAAGTCTCAGCTCCTACCACTCCGGAGCAATTTACAAGGTTCAATAATTGCGCTGCATTGTTATTAGATATACTTCATACGACTTTTTTAGGCCGGTACAAATTAATCGTTTCATCTGAAATGTGCATACACCGAGGCAAAAAAGAGTTAGATCGAAGATTAATCGGCACCAGTGGACTTACTGGACCCGTTTCGCTAGGTGCTCAAGAGAGTCACTACTCGAACGGCAGATAAAAGTTTTAAGGGATAGTAGAAAAACAAAAAGTGACCAAAACGAAACTGGGAAAGAAAAGCCTTTGTTAGGTATTTTAAAATACTTAAGTAGTAGTCTATAGAAATCAAGTAAAATGAGGGTACAAGTACTTAAATCTAGACACAGATCAAATATCCGATCTAACTAGCTCTAATGGTTTACTGCACCTGGAAACAGGTATTAAAAATAATGTTTTAAATAGCAATCTTTTATAAGTTATACTTTTCTTACGAGCATGTTTTTTACAAGCATTCATTACTTGCAGTTTAAGAAACTACTTTTAATACTTACACAGAAAATTGTACAGGTTTATTGCAATAGGTGTGTTGAGACAGTAGTGCGCTGTCACATTTAAGAAATCTACGTCCATGCCAAACCATCTGTAAAGTACTAAACGAACTATCTTATTATAAAAACGCTAAAATATATTTTTTTACTTTTTTTTTCATCAGCTACTTGTACTGCTTTTTTATTTCGGCTGTTTTTGTTTTATCATATAATTGATCTTCTTATTGAATTGTTTACTCAATTGCCAATTAAGTTTTGTGAGAAATTGGAATGTTATAATTCTTGAATTGGAAATAATGAGCCTCCATTTAATCATTCATTGAGCTATTTAAGATCGTTAAGGTTGAGTTAAACAATTACAAAATTTTGGCAAACGTTAATAAATTGGGGTAATGTGTTTAAAGCTATTAACTTGTTATATTTTGTTACGTAAAAATTATTAATAAAATAAACGGCTTTGCAGATATAAATATAAAAAAATACCACTCTGAAAAATAGCAAATTATGAACATATGAACACAAGCGTTTTTAATTAACATTTGGATTGAAGTTAGCTTTTCTGAAATGTATTTTTTTAATGTATAAAATAATGAAATGAAGATATGTAAATAAACTAAGAATTGACCATACTATTCACCATTTCGACCTACTGTATCACTTTTGATACACTAGAAGTAACAAATTATTCTAAAATATCTTCAATAATATTTTGTTTCGCTTTAGTCCTTTAAAACGTATAAAGAATGGTATATAAACAGTTCTACGAATATTATTACAAATATTGTTTCAGAATCTACGACATAATTGTCCCATAAATTCAACAGAATCACAAAAATCTAAATTTTTGGAAGAACATTTCTAAATCTGTTAAGAAATATTTTCAGTTATATAAGAAATAACTATGAAAGATAAAACACTTCCTTAGCCACTGCTAATAGTAACAAATTTATTCATATTTCAGTTTTATTTATCCTTTACACTTTCAATAGGCGGCATGTAAAGCAACATGCCATTACATTTACCTCTTGGGATAGGCCTCGAAATTATTTACAATGAGAACATGTTTATTTACTAAAATTGTAGGTCTTCCCCGTTTTCTTAATAAATCCAGGCATGCAGACATGTAGAATATTTCGTATGGTTCATTCACCCCTTTTGAATCCCATCCAGCTTATCTTCAGCCAATTTATGATTTCTACGCCCGTATGATTTCCTCGTTGGTATTACTTCTTCTAAGGATTTGGTTAAGTTATCGCTTCATTCAAAGTTCTTTAGATGCTTTAAGGGCGGTGCACTCTGAAGACGTAATAATTAATATTTAATACGATTAAAGAGTTGCTTAAATTATCGATTGTTATGAAAAGACCTATTGCACTTTAAAAGAGAAATGTTTTATAGTTCCTTTGATTAATTGCGGAGGATACTCGCTACATTACTTTGGAAATTAAAAAAAATACATCCAGTCCTCAATAAAACTACTATTATGATTTTTTTTCCAAAAATGAACTTATACCATTTTTAAAAATCGGTTCACATCATTCTTTAATAACTTTATTGTGAAAAAGTATTTGAACTGCGGCAATTTGTCTTACATCATTTTCACTAGTAGAATATTATTAAATAAATATGTTAAAAAAAGAAAATAAATATATAAATTTCTCAGTTTAGTATTAAATTATTATAAAATCTAATTAATTAATCCTCTTTTCAGATATACGATTTTAGAAATTGAAATGAAATAAGTGTTTTATGTGGTTTTTAAAGAAATATGTGTTGCTTATGTCGACGATTTAGGAATCAGTAGTAATAAAAGGCAGTATCATCATATTAATGAATTTTTGTTATATTATTAGTAATAAAAGTAAACGTTTCTAATCACAATCTTAAATAATTCTCGAATTTGACTGGAAATGGTACAATTTTGTCTATTTAAAAGAAATTTTAAATCATTGTCTTATGTAGTTATCCGCGAAGTTTTGGTTTAATAGATTAACGAGAAGCAAATGGAATTTACAATATGAATTTTGGTCATCGTATTATTCTGAGATTCTAAATTTCTCCCAAAAACCATTAAGCACTGTTTATTGATCGAACTAGAATAAAAATGGTAGAAACATTTGTCAGTAGTCAGTGTATGAAAATGAAAAGTAATTTAGTGTCTAGTAACTCGTATATGTAAAATTACGTTGTTGAAGATCAAATCGATTGCATTTCTGATTGAATTGTTCGTCTGTTTCTTGCCTGATGCGTGGTAGCATATTAAGTTAAAAAGTCATTGGTGCATTGCATCTTGTCACAACTGTTTTATAATGCTGTTTATGGCATCACGGCTCTTGTACACTTGTCGTGACAACAAAAATTGTTTTTCTACTTTCAGTCCATCAAACGTTAGTTTAGTAATATTATTTTGAAAGTTATCCAGTAAAATCTTCACGATTTCTTCTTTTTCAATTACAGAGGGACGAGTCGAGGTATCACGTGAAGGGAAATACCTCTCGACGCTTTCTGGGGCCAAAGTGCTCGGGGAACTTGCGATTTTATATAATTGCCAGAGAACAGCCACAATAACAGCCATAACCGACTGCAAGCTATGGGCAATCGAACGACAATGTTTCCAGACGATTATGATGAGAACAGGACTCATCAGACAGGCGGAGTACACCGATTTCTTGAAAAGGTAAACAAGAAATACTTTAACATGTTTTAAAAATAGCACCTATGTATACATTATGGTGTACTTGAGATAGACAGTGTGAGAACACCAAGCAGACTTATTTTAAGAGCTGCTACATTAAAACATAGAAACTGTATGAAAATGGGAACAGTAAATTTTCAACTGCGTTTGATGGGCTAATAAATCATTTGGGATTTCATCGAAAATAAGTCTACATCTGTTAATTCTATTTTAGGGATATTTCAATGATAATTCATAATAATGTAGCTTTGCAACAATATGAAGAGTAAATGGTTCTCGATTTAAAAAGAGAGAACTAGACAAAATGTCTAAACTGAAAAAATATGAATTTTAATTTCAATATGATGATAAAATTTCATAGATTAAAATCAATTGATTTTAGCTTATGTCATGAAACTAAAAATAGTTGATTTGATATATTTCCGTAATTAATTTCAATTCACATGCACGTTTTTGTAAAATATGTGGAATATTGGTTAACATTAATTAGTAAAAAAAAACAACAAGGGAGCGTACCATTATTTCCTTTTGAGCTATATGTCCCCCATAAGAAATACAACAATAAAAATTCAGTAGTGTGCATAATAAATTAATTTCACAAAAATATTTCTAAAAATTCAGAATGTAATATAAGCTCAGCCATAGTTCGGATCAGGAGAATTGGATCCCAAATAAAAATCCCAAAATATTTTCAATAACACTCACACGCCTTTTTTAGATTTATTTCCCATGTAATCCTAGCAGAACCAAACAATAAGCCTTTTGTCTCAGAATTTTCACTATTGATGCTCTTGTTGACAATTTCCTGCAGAGATCCAATTGTATTGAGCTCAGAAGATTACAAAGGTCAATTCCAAATATCTGCATTGTTCGTTTAAAGCCTTCGTTTCAAAGATTGGAAATGTGCTTAGGATTGTTGATTTATTACAATCACTGATTTTTGAATATATCGACGTATGTCAAAGGGACTGTTTCTATTCTACTTAGTGAACTATTTCTTGTTTTGGAAAGCAACCCTAGAATAGGCCTGTATTTAAATTATGCTATAATTTAACAGACAATAAAACGATTTTAAATTTTGGAATAATTTTCAACGATTCGTAACACATTTTAACGCAATGTGGTTTCAAAAGACTCTTCTTCTGATCGCTCTTGTATCTTCCTAGTAACATCAAATCATATGCAATTAGGGAATTGGGGAGAATTAATGAATATTTCTTTCTAAAGTGTTTCTTCAATCAAAGTTTTTTATCAGTGAGCTCCTCAAGGCTTATCTACAGAATTCGTACACCTACTTTTAATTGAATTACGACATAATCAACCGGCAAAGTTCATTTTTTGATGATTGACTGTGAAGATAATCCGTTACACTTGTTTGTTTTTACTTTCATTACTATAAGTGTTCTTGCCATTGTTAATTATTTCTTTTTTTCGGTCTCGGTTTTGCATTATACAAAATTAACTTATACTTTTCTTAGCGAGAATATTTTCGAACAAAAGATGCATGAAAGGTTGAAAAGGAGTTTTCCAAGACGAACGATATAAAAAATTTACTAGAAAACAAAGAGACGCTTTAATTTTATCCAAGAAAATGTCGATTTTTATGAACATTTTTATGATATGTTATACTTAAGTAAAAACTAACATTTCATTTTTTTGATTTTTGATTTAAAAAATATCAATTGAGTAATAGGTACCGCATTTCTTTAGAAATATGCGTAATATGTTCCAAACATGGTACTATAAAGCCTAAAGATTTGTATAATCAATAGACAAGAAGAAAAAAAAATTGATGAAAATATGACTATTATTATCCATAAATTTGATCAGATTTTGAAACGATTTTTTATGGCTAACATACCCAATATTGCATCTGTACTAGGATTTTCTTTATTCAATAGTAACTAAATTGCTTTACTACTATTCAAAATATTTTACGAATAACATGCTACACAAATCCAAAACATAGCTCAAATGATCACAACAACTTTAAATTATAATTGAAAATTCGGAAAGCTGCGACCTTTTCCAGCTAAAAAACATTTCAAGAAAAATTATATACAATAATGTTTTTTTTTTTAATTTTTGATCTCGTGTACTAAAACTTAAATTTATAGAACCCATTTTCGTCAAATTTTATCACGTCTTCAAAAGCAAGTAATCTTTTGTAGGGCTAAATTTAATTAGTGGGGGCCTGAAAAAAATCGAATGCTATAATAAACCTTGTATCAATATTTTCATTTGAGCCATCTCAAATATTGTTAAAATAGGCCTTTTCAATATATTAGAATAATTATAACTTGAAAATCTCAGTTGATTGTGTAGGGTCTAACGAATTCCTCGTAACTAGAACAACATCTGTTTTAAAATACACGTTTACTCTAAAACGAGTTGAATAATATTTCAAATGAAAAAGAAAACTTCTCAAAACTCAAAAAGATAATAAATATAATAGGCTTTTATTCTGAGGTTCACTTGGACCTTTGCCTTTTCGTTTGAAATATCGATACCATTTAGGGGTTCAAAACCATTTATAGGACGTTTTCTAAAATTACAATTTCGTACCTATTGGAAAGGTTTTGCAAATCGTATCTCTTGCTCACATTTTTAATTTCAAATTATTCCTAATTTCTGGTTTGATCGAAACAAAGTTTATCATAAAAAAACTTTGTAGGTGGGTCAAGTAGGAGGAGATGGATAAAAACGACTCAAAATTGCGAAATTTCAAAATTTTAAGGAAAAATACCTTTGATGTGAAATTTACACTCCCGACTGTCTCTGACATCGGGATTTTTAACATTCGTTTTACCAAATCACGTATTATCGCCACAGAAAGACTCTTATTTTATTTATTGGGTTGCACACCGGGGCAGCATGGTAATGAAGTAACATTTTCCTGTGTAATAATAAGATCCTGTTTGGCATTTAATTTCAATTTCCGCAGTAATCTAAGACTACTTACGCAAAATGTTACAAGTGAGTTGCTCTAAAGCAGCCACTTTCCAGCATTCAAGGCTGAAATCGAGCAGATATTGGCAACAAATTCCTTCATTTACAATATTATCTGATTCCATTCCGATCGTGCATGGGAAATTTGCCGGAAAGTAAAAGTGAAAACGGGAAATTGCGGCATCGTACCGCTAGGATGCACGAGTTTTGTCTTGTCAGCTGTGATTCGTCTTCCAAGGAAAAGCCGCTTCGGTTGCATATCGCCGCAGCACAAGCCGCACGCCCGAATTGAACCGGCGAAAAAATGTGAAATCGCTAAATCATTAGCCGCAAATTGAAAACGCACGCCCAAGCGCGGCGCACCGCACACAACCGCAAAAAGATCATCTTCTATCGGAACTTTCTCCGGCGCGCGATGCGGCTAGTCGTGCGACTAGCAGGGCCAGGGGGTCCTGATCGCCAGAGGTGCTAATCACTCGTGCGGTTCAGTTGATTGGGTAACTGGCTTTATTTTGTATTCCGCGGACTGTTAATGACACGAAAGAAAAATAATTGAAAAACGCCTCTTACAGACGTAACTGATCATGGATGTAACTTTCTTTTCTTTTAGCGTGCCCATCTTCAAGAACTTGCCGGAAGACACGCTCATCAAGATCTCGGACGTGTTGGAGGAAACTTACTATCAGCAGGGCGACTACATTGTTCGGCAGGGGGCTCGCGGCGATACTTTCTTTATTATATCGAAAGGTCAAGTGCGAGTGACCATTAGACAACCAGACTCTCAGGAAGAGAAATTTATTCGCACCTTGGGCAAAGGTGATTTCTTCGGTGAGAAAGCGTTGCAAGGGTATGGACTCGCAAAATACTTTGATTAAATTAATTTAATTTCTCCACTTATTAAATCTATAGGGATGATCTCCGTACTGCAAATATTATTTGCGATTCACCGGAAGGCGTTACTTGCTTGGTGATCGATAGAGAAACCTTCAATCAACTCATTTCCAATTTGGATGAAATTAGACATCGGTACGACGACGAGGGTACCCTGGAACGGAAGAAGTAAGTAATTTTTTATTTAACTAAAAATAAATGTCTACATACAAGTAGATATTTTGCAGCATTCCATTGTAATATTATAATTTTATTGTATAATATAACCGTGAGACTAGGCTGAGAACCTTTGCATTAAAAGAGTTTAATAGGAGCTTCAATTTTAATTGATTCTAGCACAGTATTTAGACCAAGGTTATCAGTTCTTTGAAAATAATTGCAATACTGAATAATGTTTCCAATATTTTTCAATAATAATTACTTCTAAGGCCAAACACCAGAGAAAACTCATTAACCCAACTAAGAATTACTCTCATACTAGAAACTTAATAAACATAATAATTTTAATGAAAATAAATAAAATATATTGCTTATAAAGGGCATAGCATCTTCTTCAATAGACCAATCTAAGCCTGATAAATATTTCTAAAGTTGGGAAAAATATATTTAATGGTTTAAATTCATATAAATTGAGAGTTAACTTGTTAAACACACTTATGTACATACCTTTACTATTTTCCTATCACAATTTTTACAATTGTATTTGTATTTACTGATTCTTGCCACGCTTACCTTAATTGATTTCCAAATTGAGTATAACTTTTATATGGGATCCGAAATCAAGAAAACAATAGTATTCTTATAAAAGCGTAGTCATTTAAAGTATAGTTTCAAAAATAATTATGAGTGTGGCAAAATTTTCATATAAATGGCCAAGAACGTAAACGGAAGTGATTTTGGAAAAAAAATAAACAAAATAGATAAATTAAAAAACCAATTGTAATAACGATGTTATTAATCACTTGGTAAGGTATGGAAAATGAATTCTTTTTATAAATTATACCATGTTAATTGAAATTCCTTTTTTTATTCACGGTGGAACGATGGAGGTAAATTTTTTTTAATAGATTGGAACAATTTTGCAGGTAGGCTTTTTGTTTTAACATTTGGAGAAATCAATTCAGACTACAATATTTTTTTAATTTATATATAAAAGCATATCAGAGTAAACATTAACCTCGTATTCAAAAATATTTAAATTTTTTAATTAAGTAGTTATTACGGAAGAAAATGTGTTTTTAATAATAAGTTGGTTTTATTATATTAATAAAACTCCAAGGTTATTTTGCCTTCTTATATTGTGCCTTTTTATATTATCTTTAATTAAATTCTCAGATAGGAAATATTACAAAATCAGTCGTGCGTTTTTTTTTTTTTTTTTTGTTGAAGTGTACACAAAATAACATCACATCTATCTTTTAAAATTTAATGTTCAAATTCTATATTATTTTTCCTAGTTTTCGTTTTTTTTTCAAACCGTATTAGTGTTAGTCGCTTAACTAGCGAATCGTCGAAACATAACAAAACTTCTCGTAAACACAACCGCGTAAGTGGTAAATACACCAGATGGACAGATATTCTAACAAATCTAACCCGGAAGGTCAATTATGAGCCACATACGAAGTTATGCATTAATACCATAGCAGACATAGTGGATATAAAGTTTTTCACACTCCTGTAAAATTAGGTCCATGCCAATTACGCGGTATTTTTTGGAGTTAGTTATGCGCGATTGCACTAACCCTTCAGAGAAAAATATGTGTAATTATAATTCAGGAATGAAGTGTTTCTACAAATACTTAAAAGCTTTACTACTTTTCAGAAAACATGAACAAACAATTTAGAGACTAATCGGTATGATCAATACTTAAAAAAAGTTTTAACTTATTTTGCACGTTTTATTGAAATGATCGCACAGTAATTAACTCTTAAGTTAAATTAATTATAATCATCAGGCTTGATTTATATGTTTAATTTTCGAGTTAGAAGTAATCATTGAAGCTGGATTTTTATTTGATTATGTACTTTTTACTTAGAAATGATGAAAACAAAAAAATATCTTGAGTTTTACTGATTTATTCATAATCATCATTTGTGTTTTAATTTTTCCAGCACTTATTTTTCTCCTCTGTATTTTCTCGCCAGTAGAATTCAACATTGTGTTTTATGTAAAATAAAATACAACATTTAAATTAATGATTCCTCTTATATGATACAAAGAAACGTCTTAATGAGAGCAGACCCATTAATTATACTTTAGCGGCAAATAACATGGAAAGTTATTAATAATGGTATTGTTCCTATTATAAAAAATTGAATTTGAACAGCACGCCTTTTTGCAATATAAACAAACTATAAATTGATTTACAGCGCTTAACAAACAAACAAAATACTTATCTAAAAGTCGTTGATTGAGTCCTAGTTTTCAAATTTTATAATTGGACTTATTTTAAAAAAATGTTAAATTACATTTAACATTTTACCGACATGATAAAAAATGCATTCTTAAACCATCTCACTGATTGTACGGAAACGAAATTATCACAATTGTAATAGTATGTCCTGAAATCTTTTTCTGGCTTATGATCTGTGAAGTTAGTAGGAAATAATAAAATAATAAATATAAATAAAAATAAATAGTAAAAATATTGAATAAGATGTAAAAGCAATATTTTGTTTAAAAGGTAAACGAATATTGCTAGCTAGTGGTTCTCTAAAAATTGTCAGTATTATTGAGATATTTTTATTACTATTTTTGTATTAATTTCCGCTATTCGATTTTACTACTATGTTTTATTATTAATGAAATTTTTATTATTGTTTTTGATTTCATAGGATCAATGAACAATTCCGAGATGTGCAACTTTCAGACTTGCGTGTCATTGCAACTCTGGGCGTTGGTGGATTTGGTCGTGTTGAGCTGGTCCAAATAAATAGTGACTCAAGTCGCTCCTTCGCTCTTAAGCAGATGAAAAAGTCACAAATCGTTGAAACTCGCCAACAACAGCACATCATGTCCGAGAAGGAAATCATGGGCGAAGCAAACTGCCAGTTCATAGTAAAGCTCTTTAAGACGTTTAAAGATCGCAAGTATCTGTACATGCTGATGGAGAGCTGTTTGGGAGGCGAACTCTGGACCATACTACGTGACCGCGGTCATTTCGATGACAGTACTACTCGATTCTACACGGCTTGTGTAGTGGAGGCTTTTGACTACCTACACTCGAGAAATATCATTTACAGGGACTTAAAACCAGAAAATTTACTTCTGGACGAGCATGGATATGTGAAGCTAGTTGACTTTGGCTTCGCCAAAAAGTTGCAATCAGGGCGAAAGACCTGGACGTTCTGTGGAACACCTGAGTACGTTGCACCTGAAGTTATACTTAACCGAGGCCATGACATAAGTGCTGACTATTGGTCACTAGGAGTTCTCATGTTCGAATTGCTAACAGGTAATATCTCCCGTAAAAATTTCTACCTGATGCGAAACAAAAAACAAAAATATTATAATTCAGGTACTCCACCATTTACTGGTTCGGATCCCATGCGAACATACAACATTATTCTCAAAGGGATAGATGCAATCGAATTTCCACGCAATATTACTAGAAACGCCAGTAACTTGATTAAGAAATTATGCAGAGACAATCCAGCTGAACGACTGGGCTACCAACGAGGAGGGATAAGTGAAATTCAAAAGCACAAGTAAGTGTTGAGTCCGTTTACTTAAAAATGCATGAAAGGAATCTGAAATAGAACGAAAAACTAGTTATCGTAAGAGGCGTAGTATCTTCCTAATTGAAATGCCCATTAAGATCATTTTTAGAAATACTTTAATACACTATTTTTTGTTTAATATTTTACTGAAGGGATTTTATAATAATGCGCCTAAGTTGATGATAGAACTTAAATAAATAAACATTAAACTTGTTTTTTATTATTCCATAAAATTACAAGTAGCGTTTTTTTTCACACTGTCCATTGATAAAGGTTGTTCAAAATTAAAATATAAGTATAGTGATATCATGATATAACGTTTGAAGCCAAGAATTGGTAGTTTAAAATATTTGTACACTAGTAATATTATAGATTTTAGGATCCACTGTAAGGTGTATTCTGTACAATGAAAGAAAAATCGTTGCTAATGACATCGCAATCGTCAGTATTTACTTACAGATTATAAAACTTGATTTTTTCGTAGGTACAAAAACCATTTTATTTAGTGTACAAAATCTCTATCTCTTGAATTTAGCACCTTATACAATCATTGTCCTAAAACCAATTGTTAATAATCTTATGTATGCACTTTTATTTCAAACTAGTCCGATTACTTCCCGTGCAAATTAACAAATTTACAAACTTTTTTCACTAATAAAGTTTGAACATAAGAAACAAAAACGTCAAATAAGACGAAAAGAAAAGCATTAAGCAGTTGGTTAACTAAATTTAATATTTTTAGTAATAATATTTTATTACTTCTATTCAAGTGTAGGTAATTATTTAAATACATAGTCATAATGTTCATAATAGGCTTCAGATGTTGTTCTTACCTTGAATACTTTCACAGGTGGTTTGACGGCTTTTACTGGGAAGGACTACGGAACCGGACTCTCACACCACCAATAATACCGACCGTCAAAAATGTTACAGACACAACGAACTTTGACGACTACCCTCCTGATCCTGATGGACCTCCGCCGGATGACAACAGCGGCTGGGACAAGGACTTCTAAAGAATGTTAATTTAATTATCTGTTTTAATGTAAAGTTCCCCTTATGATGGTTTTACAAAATTTTTCACAAGGTTTCCATGTCTTTTCTCATTTTTACGTTTTCAATGTAAAGTTTAAATTACGTTAACTGAGGCCGTGTCATTAAGCTTAAATATAATCGCTTAATAATTAATTATGTTTGTTAATTTGTAAATTAGTGGACGAAACGATTTTTTATCTCTCTAATATTGATCCAGCCATAAAAATTATGTGTAGTTGTTCTCTTCGTACGGTATTTTGTTTGCAAATGTCATTTTCCGATTGTTTTAATTAAATTAATTATGATTGAGTACGAGTATAAATAAAAATTTATTTAATTTTATACATCCGTATTTTTAAATGATTGTGGTTTAGTTGAAAAGTTAAGGACAAGATAATTTATATGAATTTCTCATGAGGTGTTTTTCAACCTTGCAGCAGAAAAAAATGAATATACTTTTATTTATTTATTATACTCAGACAATAAATCAAAGCATCTCTTTGTAAATTTACAGTAATTATTTAATAGGATGCTCAAATTAAACCGTACTTGGTTGAAATGTTGGTAAAAGCGTCTTATCTAGGATTGAAGTATCGACGAATATCTGACTTATGTAGAAAAAATTATTAAATTTTTTGGTGATGGACATCACTCTGGCTTAAAGATTGAAATGGAATAAAAAGTGTGCGCAAAATAATTTTTTCCGACTCTGATCTTCGTTAGGAAATCTTTGGATTCAGTCTTAAGCTGCACATAACTCGCAATCCTATGGCGAAATGCTTGGTTGATATTGCAGTTTCCACTGTTCTGTGTTACATTTGAAGGCCGGCAATAAATGTTAGTAATACTAGCAGTACAAGAGATTGCACGTTAACTATAACTACATACGTGCCACCTTCTTGACCATATCGACCTTTTCCAACATCTTGTAAAATGTAATACGCTTGTTTATGAATCACCTTGCATATTATAAAACTAATTTTCACCACAGGTACAGCATTGTAAAACAAAAAGTTTAATGTAATGTGAATTTTATCTGGCTTACCCGAATATACATCAAACTATAGAACTTCGTTATGTCAGTTATCTTAAACATTAGCACATTTTCCCATACAATCCTCGAAAGCTTCGAAGCCGTTTTCACATCCTCCACATGTGACCATTTGACACTCTTCTTCGGCAGCGTGTAGTAGAACCGTGGCATATAATCCAACCACTGGGGGCATCGTATCTGGAAAATCTAATCACAATAAAAATCACAAAAAAAAAAAAAACGATCTTATTTCAATCATGATGCAACTCATCTTCAGAGGTCAGTGCCGCGCCGAAGACGAGACAGCAGAGCGCTAAGAAAAAGAAAATTGATTTCATGTTGCATTTGAATCGGCCCATAAATCACGCTACAATAACACGAAAATGTCGTCGAAATCAGGTTTTATAAAAGCCCGGTATCTAGGCGAAATTGTTCTTCGTTTTAATTGCAAATGAAGTGCTTTAAATACTCTCTAATTGTTTCTGGTGTTTTAGCGATGGTTACACCTTGAAAAACTAGAACTACTTTGTTATAATGAAACAATAAGGGCTCGTTTGTTTCCAGGAGTGGGTTTAATGACCATAAACTTGTACTTAATAGACTAAGAAATAACATGTAGTGAATATTTTAATTTACTTTTTGCAATATAGCCTTGGGATCGCTTTGTAAAATGCACCTACTTTTCACGTGTTCAGGTCTGTATTTGAATCCCCCAAGAGAACCTTATATGGAGGGAATGGTTGCAACACTCAGACGCATCGGGAATTTAATGCCAAAATGAGAAATTAATAAATAATTTTGTATTATATGCAGTCACATTTTTCCTTTATTAGCCTCAATATTTGGTTCTTTTCTGTCAAGAAAAATCGAATCATATGCTCCGAGGTATTTTTTTGCTCTTGAGTCAGCTCCAAATTCGGGATGTACCATTGAATCGAATTTTATTCTTGCTTTCACGTACAGCAAAACGGTGGGCGCGGAAGGAAAATATGTTCGAGTGCAATTGCGTAATAGTTCCATACCGTATAAAAAAGTAATATCAACGTATAATAATGTAATTTATCTTACAGTAAAAAGTGTTCTTTAGCCAATAAATAATTATTCAGCTTTCATTTCTGTTTTGAGAAAATTTGAAACAAAAGTGATAATTTAAACTTGATTTGCAATTATCATAGGATTCGATTTTGCATTTGTGTAGGCGTAAGGACAAAATGCTCTCGAACAGAAGAGGGCAACCCTTGCATTACAAGATTTTTGCCCTTGCGCCCATGGATATGCATTGTTTACAAGTAAAAATTAGGTATAAAATTTAAACTAATAGTGCATGACTTGATTTTTCTGGACAGCTGAAAAACTAAATAAAACTTAGTTTAATTAAATTAGAAATTGAATTGAACATTCGCAATATATTTTTTATTATTTTATTGCTTTACTGTGCTGACTCGCCTAAAAGGCAAAAATTTAATATCACCTCTGGAGCGCAAAGAAGCCACGCATTTTATGACTTTTAGGCGCACCAACAATGCAACGCAATAAACGAATGTGTTACGATTTGTGGGTTTTTCCGATTCATGACTACTCAACACTCAATCAATCTTTTTTTTTGAAGATGAAACTTCCTTTCAGCATAGACATCAAACCTTTAGCGTTTTGTTAAAGAGTGTTCGGGTTATGCGTTAACTTTTGCAATTAAAATTAATCATTAATTATTAAATTCAACTTTTATTTATCCCCATTTGAAAAATAACGATTTACGTCACATACCTGCGCCATAAAAAGATCTGTTTAAAAATATGTTGGAATTAGTACAGGCAGAGAAAAATGAAACCTAAAGAAACCACTTTTAGGAATTGCTCAACGCTGAGGGTGCTGTTTCGGTAGAATTTTGTGCATTTTGAAAAAGTGCAGCAATATCCGCCGCATTTTCGAGAAAGTGCAGCTTATGCACTCTACGAAATGGCGGCTGGGCCAAGAACGTTGGACAACAAATTTCGCTGCACAAGAATTTCGATGTATTTTTTCCAGCGATTGCGACGAATTTTCCTGTGCCTACGAAATGCATCGTTTTTTATTGCCCATGTTCGAAAATGCGCCGAATTTCGCCGCACCTATTCGAAAATGAGCCGAATTTTGCTGCACCTATTCGAAAATGCTGAGGAAGGGTAGCAAATTTTGGTCTTCGTGTTGAAACTTTTGGTTTTTCGCTATTTTAGACGTCATTGTTACTTTTAAGGTAAAAACGTCGATCTCAAAATGAAAAATGTTTAATTTGCTCGACGATTCGGTCATAGCTTGGGTCCTTCCTTCTTCAGGAGCTATTGAAATGTCTAATTTGATTACACAAAAGTATAATGAAAACACAATTAAAAAATTAAAAACTGATTACAAGAAAACCCTAATGGAATTAATAAATAATTTAACCCAAGTAACAAAAAGACAAAAATGATATAGCGCTTAAGGATACTCAACTGAGGCACTGGTTGGTTTTAATATTACGATGTCTTTCCAGTTCGATAAATTAATAATTTAATTTATTTAGAATGTGTTTGTATTCGTTACGAATAAGTTTTGTGTCTTGTTTTAGATTTGAAATGTTGTTATTAAGGCGTCGTCACGGGAGAAAGTATGTCCTGTGTCTGGTGCGATTCTGGGTTTTCCTTTACTTATGTAGGATTTATGTTTTGAAAGTCTGGTTTCTACATTCACTCCATGATTCTCCTAATTTGGGATTGGATCTTCTACCTTAGAGTGTAATTTTTCGAGTTTGTTAAATGGTTTAATCAGCTATTCTTATGTGTTGTAAGCCTTACGTACATTTGTGATTTTTCATGGAGTTGGGTGTATGTAAATTTTCGTGTTTTTTTGGAACTGAAGTGCTGTAATTTATTAAGTTATTGTTTATTGTCGTTTATTTCTTAATGCGGTTTGTGTTGTTTTGTGGGTGATTGGAGTAATAATTTGGCATTCGGTTTGAACTACTCGGTTTGTAATACCAAACTCTTACAATTGTTAGTTGTTGTGTTCTTATTAGCCGTATGTCAAAGAAAAGGTAAATTTCTATTTATTTTCGTCTCTACAGCAAATTTTAGTCTATAGTGCATCGTATATATAATCGTTTTCTAATCCTTGGAGGATAGCGCATCTAAAGTAGTCGACATATTTCTTCAGAAAAGTGGACTGGACTCTTGTTTGAGTCAATGCCTCACTAATCACATGGTCAAGTACAAAATTCGGTTCAAATTTCAGAAAACGAGTTGCCTATAGCGAGACCGTATTTTTTGTATAGTTTATTATTATATTATTGAAATAATTGCATTCGAACACGCAGAACTCGATTATTGTTTTAAATATTACCTCATTAATAGGTGCCAAATTTTCAATTATATTCCATTTATCGTCGATAACTGGACACATTAAGTCAGATCTTACATCAAGAGATCATTTTATTTTATGTAGTGTAGTTTCATCTAAGACTGACTTTGAATTCTCTGTACTTTCATATTTTACTAGTGTCAGTGTTTCCTTTTTGTAAAATAATACTTCTAAATTTATAGATTCGATAACTTGGACTGTTAATGGTAGAGGTCAAAGGTTTTTATTTACAGAAACATGAATGGAGATCTTATTTACCAATGAGATGAAAAATGTAACTATAAATCGCGATAGATATTTCTTTTCCTAGTTGAATTATATTGCTAATGCACCTGAAAATCATAAAACGAGTGGATTTTTCAAAATGTAAGGTACTGACCCTTTACACTTAAGAATATTTTTACTTTTCGCCTCCATCCAAATATTATTTTATAAATTATTTTTGCAAATGGAATTTACTTTAAATTCCTTGTTTTAAATCTGTTTGGAGAGAAAAATAAAACTAGTAGATGCATTTAATGTACATAAGTACATTTATTATATATATACGCCTCGTTGACTTTGGTCCTATTGAGTTAACTTAAAGGTCCATCTTAGTATAAAATAATGACATGTAAAGAAATTCTAATGCAATGCATCCGGCTGTCCAACTGGTCAGATTTGCTTTTCTTCTTAGGAAGTTACCATTCCCGGCTCTTTAAGCCAACCGCCGCCCATCTCATGCTTAACTGAATAAAATCCACGTAGACTAGAACTTTTGAGGCTCTATTGAATGCAGATGGCATGTGGCTTCACTTCTCACTAGCACGTAGAGGGCTTCAGCGCTTCAATGGAAGCGTGAACTGTTTTTCAGGCATATCCTCATTTTCCTCAAAGCGAAGTCGTTCTTTTGTACTTATTTTGACGTGTTTCGACTTAACCCTTTCCTTTCATGGGACTTAGAGGCAATAGTTGGAATTTTAGTGACATCCTTGCAAAAAGCATTTGCTTACGTAAGTATTGCAGGATGCAAATGGATAACATAGTTGTTAAACACCATTTCAGTGAATTTGATAGTTTCAGAGTTCCATACCTGAAAGGTAAAAAAGGAACCCTTATAGTGAGACTTCGGTATGTGTCTGTTTGTATGCAATAGTCGTTTTTCTCAATAATTACTATTGCTATCAACTTGAAATTCTGCACAGTTGTAGAAGTCGTTTGCTCCCGCATCTATTCCCGCTGGAAAATTGTCAGAAATATTTTTATTAAAATTAAATAGGGGCAAATTGAGAACTGCTTTTTATTTTATATACCGTGTGGGTTATAATTTGAAGCGACTTGCTTTAAGGATTCAAATAACATTCAATTTGAAGCCGCATTAATTTTTGACTTATGCCTAAAAATTTGCGAAAAAAACAACACCCCTGCTCCCACTCACCCTCCTCTTTTTAAAAAGTTTGCAAGCCAAAAAATCTGAAATAGTTCGTACTAATAGAAGGTTTGATAAATAAAACGAAGTTCCAGACGTTTATTGTTTGCGAAGAATATAAATATATCTGTTAATTTTTTTAATATTGTACGGAATCCGCGATGCGCGAGTCTGACTGGCGTTTGAGCAGTTTTTCTACACTACTATGATTCGATTCATCTTAAACATGATAATGAAGGAATTATGGTTAAGTTTACGGCAGGAAAGCCTTTCATTAATGCGTTCGCTTACTTTTTTTCTCTCCTATTTAAATTTGAATTCAATTTTTTTCACTTTCTTTTCTTTTTTTTTTACTGTTGCATGTTAAAAAAGTGAGTAAAAATTAATAAATATGTGTAAATTTAATTAATCAACCAAATCTTTCGTATGCTTTATGAAGAATTTTAAAGAACAGAATTGTGGAAAATGGGAAGTAAAATTGCTTTTTTAAAGAAGACTTCCAATTTTTCCTATTGGGAATATTAAAAATGTGTTCTTTTATGTGAACGTTTTTAAAAGTTTTCACGAATGACAGTGCTACAACACAAGTCGTCACCTAAAATAGAAAAACTTCTTATATTAAACTAATCTTTCTGGAAAATAAGAGCATCGGCACCCGGAGTTTTTGAAAAATTCTCAAGATTTTAACAATTAAGACATTAATTCGACTATAAGTGTTGAAATGAAAATCATTCTTTGGAATGGGAGTGATGTCGAAAAATTATATTTTTCGTGATATCCGCAAAACTGAAAAAAATCCTGATTCACCCACACATACCTTCACCTACGATAAGTTGAATTTTGATTTTAAGGTTTGATTTAGGGGGGAAGAATGCACGTTTTTCTGTTTTAAATGTGAACCCCGAAAAATTTCGAAAAAAACTAAAAACATTGATGGTGAAGCTTAAATTGAACGAAAATTATTAAATTATTAGCATCTCATTACCTAAGAAACTTTCTGGTACATAAAATTCTTATTGACAAAATATACCCTTTGGTCTTAATTTGCCTTTAATATATGCAGATTTTTTTACTAATAGAAAGCATAAATTCACAGATTAAATTACGGTACGGAAAATGTCTTATGTCCAATTAGCACTTAGCAAATAATTCTGTGTCCTTATAGCAACAACGTATATGAAACTTAGGTTTTAGTATATTCTTACAAATATAATTACAGACACTTATGGCAATTTAATCACTTTTTTTAGCTGTATCTAATGATGTTTCCTTTTTTTTTGGTACACGGGGACTTCTGTTGAAACCCCAATATTAAGTACAATAGGAATTATTCTACTGTCGTGTGAAATAAAATTAACTCACACCTCAATCTAATTCATTTAAATTTTTGTGCAAATGTATTTAATCCTTTTTTCATTGGCAAATTGTAATGTAATGTATGTGCTCATCTACGTAATGAAATTTTTCGTATTGAGTCTTATAAAATACTCAAATTATTTCATGAAAAGATAATTATTATCAATGCAGTTAATTAAACTGAAAGGAACTCTTCGTGCAAGTGAAGAAGGGTATCCTAACGTAACCAATAAGTAGACTGTAGAAAAAATAAATTAAAATAAACAGCAGGTTCCAAGAATAGGGTTAATTCCGACTCTGTTTCGAATATGCTTCTTAATCGCTTTAGAAATTTTTTTAATATCTTTTTGAAATGGTACAGAATTGTTTCAGAAACGCTTGCAGGAACAAATATTTTAAATTTATTTCTTTTAGCATGTTTCCTTGGTGTGGACAAAACGTTAGAGACTACAACACGTCCAATAATATTGTATTATTAACTTTTTACCTACTTCTGTCTCCCTTTGTTCATGCCTGGTATCCATTGCCAGGTTTTTACATTATAGTGGAGTAATTTTGTGCAGCCATAAACCTTTGAACCTTTTAGGCCTATAAAAGTTCGAAGCAGAGTATTTAGCTATATACGGTCAATTCTCGAATAACCCGGTTAATTGATTCCGTGTTATTGAAAACCGTGTCCGATATTTTAGATGTACACATGAATGAACGTTCAGTTCCAAATTTAAAAATAATTCAAGTACCGTGTTATTCAAAGGTTGTCGCAAATCAAGACTCCGTGTAATTGAAGTACCGTGTTGTTCGAGGATTGACTGTACTTTTTAAAACAATGTTTTATTTACTGACTCCCTGCGATCCTAATTGGACTTCTGGTTTCTAAGGCAGAATACCACTGTCAAAGGTCGAAAGAATTCGATTTTTTTTTTGCATTTTCTTAAAGTACAAACTTTTAAAGCTATGTTCATAAATTTGTATGTTAAAATTTGTAAAAATAACGAAGTTATAACGTTTTGAAGGGGATTAGCTAGCGTGACCGGTTCCGGGTCCATACACGATTAAATACCATCAAAAATGGCCATAAGAATCACAAAAATGCAAAGATTACAATGCCGATGGGGGTGGCGGACCATCTTATGGGACCGGAATTGACAAAGTTTAGTAAGTAAACCACTTTTTATTTTTTATAAGAAAAATATGTACTCATACTTTCAATCTCGCTTTACTCGAAACTACCTTTTTCGAACTGGACTTGTTCAATTATCAACACTAAACTTGCTTTCAAAATTTTCGTAATCGCATTAGCTAACCTTAAGCGTAGCCGATTCATTTTTTCTGAAAATTACTACTTTTTAAGGCTGCCTTAATGAGGAACCAATGATGGAAAAATTGGAGCTTGCTTTTAATTTGCCATGCCACCAGTTTGTTCAAAATTAATTTTAAAAACCCGGGTACGCTTAACGTAAACTATATTTATATAGATTAAGAAAACCAATTTTTTTCTTCTTTTTTTGTGAACCACCCGAGATATCGACACCATCATTGGAAGGTGGAGAATTGACCGCCCACTTGTATATATCTTTGTAAATTATTATTATTTTTCAATAAAAATTGGTGGAAAGATACTTCAAAGTATTCTTAATAGCATATTTCTTCCCTACTCCCTACCTGGTCCATTAACTAATAAAAAAGAAAAAAAAATAAATCGTGGAAAAGCTCCTCTTTCCGATCCCGTCACACCGCTGTTCACCCTTCATTAAACAATTCAACGGTAAAACTGCAATAAAAATCATTATGAAATTTCCGTGTCACCGCGGAACAAATAGAAGTTCAAAAATTATAACAGCTGGCAAAACAAATCGCTTTTATATAATCTCGAATGGTGGTGACCATTACAATTTAATTGGAAGAATTGATTGTTAATAATTTTTTTATTTTCAGTTTTTTCTACGTGCAATCCGACGTGCAAAAGACTTTCGAGGAATACTGCATTTTTATTTTTTTTTTGGAAATGATTCAGATTAGAAATTTTATTCGATACTTGACATCTCTCATGCTCCTGAATTTCTAGAGGTTTAAATGTTAATAGTAATACTAATAATACCGGATATAAAACTTTTAACTAGCAACATCTTTAGCAATCGTCTTGTTTCTTTCGACCTTTCCTAAAATATTAAAAATTTCACCGTCTACGTAAAACTGGCAAACTGGCATTGCATTTTGAAACAGAAAGTTTAACGTAATTTAAATTTTATTTTGACTAACAGAAGAAACATCAACACATTCGTTATGCTAATTATCTTACAAATTAGCGCACTGTTGCTGACACTCTTCAGCAGTTTTGAAGTTGTTCCCATTGCCCATACATCCTCCATATGTGAAGATTTGGCACTGTTTCTCAGCAGCGTTGTAGTAGAACCGTGGCATATTAGCTCTGCATGGTCCCACTTTTGGTGGCATCGTACAATCTGGAAAATTTAATCACAATTAGATGATACGATATTCTTTCAATCATGATGCAACTCACCTTCAGATGCCAGTGCCGTGCCGAAGACGAGACAGCAGAGCGCTAAGAAAAAGAAAATTGACTTCATGTTGCACTTGAACCGGCCGATAACTCACGCTACAATAACACGAAAATGTCGTCGAAATCAGGTTTTATAGCGATATCCGATGCCAAGGCCAGAGAACAGAACTGGCTACCGGGCGAAGTTGCTCTTCGTTTTAATTGCTAATACTTATATTGGAAATGACACAGCTTTAGGCACTCGCGGAGTGTTTTCGGTATTTTAGCGAGGTTTTATATATTTATTTATTTATTTTACTAAATCTTTCTCGTAACTTACGTTTGCTTTTATTGCAATTGTTATTACTAAATTCGCAATAGTATTCCAAACAGCAGGGCTTTACCCGGATATAGAACTTGAACTCTACAAATTCTTTTCATACAAATTATTTCAAGATAACTAAAAGCGACTACGCTTACATAGACGGGAAAAACCTTCAAAACAGCAGACGTTAAGCGATAAAGGTAATGAAAACTCCATTAAAAACGAATTTTCACTTTGGCGCAAATAAAATTTGTAATCGTTTTCTAAGTATACAAGTTTCGTGCCTGCAGATTTTTATTACGCCTGTCATGGGGCCGTTATAGAACGATATTGGTAAAGTCTGTTGCTAACCACGCACCCAAAACAAACCTTTTAAATATTAGAACAGTAAATAGAAATCAAGACTAATGGCAACAAATTATATCAATTGTCTTCAGGTGATATTGAACCACGCAACAAAGAAGCAAATAATTGTGACCTTTCGGAAATGTGATGACGTGTGATGCATTTTCGTACCCTTAGATTATATTTTTCTTAAAAAACTAAGAACTTGATCAATTACTTAATTAGGATGGTTTCAGGAAAATTAAAATGTTTTTATATAATATATTTCGTTTTTTATTTTTTATATATAAACAAGTCAATAAAGATATTCCGCGTTAAATTTTAGAAAAGTTGTTATGTTGCCGTTTTCAGAAAATATAAAATAGAAATAACGTTAGTACTTCATTTAGTTTCCAATTTAACACCATTTTCAGTAGAAATAATAAAATTCATATAAATCATCTCAAGTTAAGTATAAACCTCGACTTCAGAAGAAGATAAGAAATTTAAATATGTCTTTTATATAACGCAATTTTATGAATAAAATAAGACGAATAAAATTGATAATTCTAAGAAGCAATTGTTTGATGGAGTTTTTTGTTGTCTTTCTTGTCATCTGATTTTAATAAAAGTAATTTAATTTGACTTGAATTATAACAATTTTTTATCTTAAAAATTCTAGCCAAAATGAATTCTCGACTTTTTAATTACATTAAGAAATCTCTACACAGTAATTTTAATATTCGAGTTTTTTTTTTAATTCACTTTGAATTCGATTTCAATTACAGTTTAATAATTTTACACAAATTAATTGAGACATTAAAACGTATTACTGTTTTTCCAAATATACATTATAAATTTTTGTAAATGTACATCTTGTCGCAAACCTTTTAAATTTTGGATTTAAATTACTTTTAAAGATTTTTATTCATAAAAATGGTTCTTTATTTGAATCTTCTACTGTGAGCAATAGACTTTAAGAAATATCGTTAGATTCATACAACTTTTCTAGACCTTGGCGTTATTGGCCAGTATCAGTATTTTATGGATAAAAAAGAAGCCATCCAAACTAATTTTTGGAGTATCTACTCCAATCTCTGTCTAAAAGTCAGCTTTAGTAAATTTGTTCATTCAAAAACTATTGAATATTTTTTAGTCGTTTCTAAGAAAATATTTGCATGTGTTTTTGATAATATTCGATTACATTGCATTGTATTGTACTAGTAAGACATTTCTTACGAACAATTAAATTGTCAATAGGAAAAGCTGTCTTATTAAATTTCTTATTTCATGGAGTAAAATTTTTCTTCGCATTTTGTATTTAAAATTATTTTGCATCATTTCTCCAGATTTGTTAAATTCTAATTAATTAAAAAGTCTTAAAGGAATTTAAGACATTGGGGATCTTACAATGAAAGAGTTAAAGGCTTTATTTTCTAAATAGATGCGAGATGTCTACTATCGTGTGGTACAACACTTTTAACCCTTGGCTAGCACACTTCAGCAGAATTGCATTGCTAACACAGTGGGGCGCATGAGACCCAAAATCTAAAAATCTTGTTGTGAGAAAAATGTTGATTTTTTTAACTTGAAAAAATTGGAGAAAGTCGGAATGCTTTCTTTTCAAAAGACGGTCCACGGTGCCAGTTAAGGTTTAAAATAAAATCCATATAAAATACCGTTTTTTTTTTTTATTTTCCGATTAAAATGTAAGTTAAAACAAAATGATTTTCACTTTTTACTTTCTCTGTCTTCATTGTACCACTTTTATGTTTGAACATTTTATATTTATTTAATTTTAAAAAATAAATTTTATCCGTAGTTCAAATTAATTGGCAACACCAGCTTATTAAGTGTTCACTACTTACACTTTATACAATTCAATGTATTGTAATAACAGGGCCAACAAACACTAAAATCCACTCTTTTATGCTAACGCTACGTCTAAATAGTTGTTGGCATAGTATACTTAAACATCTATTCTGATCATCTTACGGATGATTCACAACAAAAGGCCAAAAATATCTCTAACTTGTTTATTTATTATTATATTGATAAAAATTGTAACAGTCGTCAATTTGTACGCTTCTTGGAATGCAGCACACACTCCAAAAATTATCAAAATTACTTGAATAACTAGTTAAAACGATATAAAAGTGTCTTCTTCTGAAACAGACCAGTGAGCCTAGTGAAAATTCTCCGCGAGTAACATACCTGGCATGAAACTACTCTTGATCATCGTGGTTTTAGCCACAAGTTTAATACTTACTACAAGTGGAGACGAAGGTAAATAATTCTTTCATTAAATACTTGTCTTTCTTCAATCATGATCGATAATTTGTCTTTTCGTAGATGCCTTTCAGGAGTGCTATTTAAAGGTAGAGCTTGGAACCTGTCGGGCAAAAATTGAACGCTACTATTTTAATGCGCGTCGAAAGCAGTGCGAAGTATTTTATTGGAGTGGATGTGGCGGAAATGCAAATAATTTCGACACAAAAGAAAGTTGTGAACAAGTTTGTGTTGGAGATGAATCATATGTTTAATAAATACTTCCGGTAAACACCAACGTTTATTTGCATTTACATTATAATTAGGTATAGTTAAACAAAAATTTATGCAAAGCCCCTTATCTAAAATGCCGTTCAAAAATTCAAACAAGATTATTTACTTGCTACTGCCCGTTTTTTTTGTAATTAATATGTGAGAAAGATTTTACACTTGTTATTATTATGGTATTAATTATTTAAAATGCGACTGAACTTAACGTGACTCTGCGTAATGGAAAAAACTGGGCAAATCCTATCTAACAATAAAAGGTCTGTAAAAATTCATTCATAGTTTAAGTTCGATGCAAGTAAGAAATGCAAGCAGATAATCAAGCAAGAGTTATTTTTCTACACCTGAGAACTCAGAACCCAGACTCTAGTCGTACGATTTATTGAAAGAAGGAAATATGCCATTAAGATTCGCGTAACCGTCTGAATGCACTTTATATCCCACGCTGTCCTACTCTAATGACCCTGAAGGATTCTAAAGATTCTCCACAAACTTTTTCGTTCCATTCACTTGTTTATTTCTTTGCGTGTTTCCCACTATTCCTTGAACTTTGTGGGCATGCAGATTTTGAGGAAATGGCATTTATTTTAAAAAAATAGCGCAAGACAATTATTGACCTCCTCTCTACATAAAGGTATTCGCTTTTTATGTCCCTGTTACCACTGCTGATTTTCTAATAAATACAATAGGGTTTTTACGGCAACAATATTACTTAACCCTATCTAAACTGACGTACATTCTAGCAATTTATTTCTTCCCCTTTCGATGTCACATAACGCGATAATGCATACGCCAGTTTGCTTCTAGGCTACTAGACTTAGAGTCTAAAATAAGCGCTAAAATGTAATCGAGATTTATCTAGTTCTCATGTCGCCTCAGAACAAATAAGTAGACATAAATACAGTCGCATAGAGAAAGCAAAGAAAAATCGTAAAATTTCCATACCTACTAAAAAAGGGATACAGGTGTACAATGATTACCTTTCTAAGATGAAATTTGAAATGTGTAATAAGCTTCGAGCGATCTATAGCTTTTTAAACTCTAAAAATTAACAAAAATTACTTACTCTTTTACAATAGGTTGTGTGTCTAGTGGCGAACCTTTCGAAATTGTTGGTATACTCGCTATCTTTTTAGAAAAATCTTTCTAACCTGTCCTTAATCATTTTCGTCCCCTCAATTTAAATTCCTCTGAAATTAATCTGCTATTACTTCTGATGTTATCCTCGAACATGTTCATGAGCTCTTTAAGGATTACACCTCTAAACCCACTTAAATCCACGAAATCCCTTAAAAATGAACATTTTTTACTACTTCGAAACCTCATTCATGATTCTCATTCTTATGAACCTTTTCATAAAAACCAGTAGGAGTGTCGTTCCTGTTGAATTCATGGTGTGCTCTTCAAGGCCGGTGGACATTCACGAATTTCCTTGCGTTAATTCCTTACGTAACAAATGGTTAAAATAAAACAAACTGTTTCATTCTTTCATTATAACTTGGGTAAGCTCTTGTTTAAACGAATCTATGAAGTGGTCGTACGTACCACCACTTCTAAAAATAACTTTTCACAATAGGTGTCCACGAGGTAGTCACCTTGGTCCTTTTTATTTGATGACACGTCTCTTGAAAATTCTTTTTAAAATTATTATTCACGTTGACAACGTAAGGCTATTGCTCCGGGTTAAGAACGTTAACGTCTGCGTTTTGTTTGAAGATGACCTTAATCCTTTACAGCTTCATATCTTAAATATAAAGTTCAAAGTATACTCTGTTTAAATCTACGTGCAGTATTTGATTCCAAAATGAATTTATTATTTAATTAGCAATGTGTGGCTCCACGTTCCCATAAACACGTTTCTATGGAGAATTAAGGCTCACGAATTACGCACGATTTTCTCTTTTGTATCCCAAAGCATTTCGTTTTTACATGCACACGATCGCAGATGAAGCGACCCTCTTATAATTGTTTTTTTAGATTTTGTGCTTAAGGTCAAATCAAATAAAGGAATAACAAAATTAAAGTGGAATTAAAAACCAAAGAATAGACAATTGAGGAAGCACATTCCGAATGAACCTCAAGATATTTTATAAATTCGTCTTATGAGATTCCAACAATCTTTTTAAATAATTAAAAATGTCTTGTTTCCTCTCCATTTTCAATTCAACAATTTTTCATTTCAAGTGTTTCCAATTGTTGTTGAATTGGAATTATAGCTCTTCAAATCTACGGAAATTTTCTAAAATTCTTCTAGAATGCGCCCCAGGAAGCCTTTCTAGGATTTCCAAATCCTTCTAAACTACTTATTTAAGAAGGCCTTCGTGCAATTCCCACCTGTCGTACAGTTGAAATATTTACTGCTATTAACTTCAAGAAAAGCCGTTGTGTCTTAGCTACAAGCAAAAATTGTTTAGTTAAATTCCAAACCGTCAAAAGCTTTAGTACGAGAAAGGAACTTTTTACTCTCGCTTTTAAAGTCTAGACCGGAAAAACGTTCTGCTTCAACTAGAAAAATCTACTTTACAAGGAACTCTCCAATAAGATAGATCCACTATTTTTAAAAAAAAAATTTATTTCCAAAATATTTTTTCATTTTTATTTCGAGTGTGGGAAATAAGGTGAACATTTTTTTACGGTTGCAAAAATGAAAAGTAGAGTAACTCTAAATTATTTTGGATGAGTGTAAAGGTTATCCACAATTTGAACACATTTTTTTATTTGTTATACACTTGTTTGCAAATTTTTGTTTTAATTTTTCGTGTCTTTATAAATTTAAAATATTTGTACAAAGCACGACGAATTCTATGGACTGATATGAACTTTTAAATCGTATAAGTAAAGGTAAATTAAACATTAAAAACCCTACAAAATCAAGCAAAAGGCGTCTAAAATACAAGCCAATCGATCGGTTCGAATAGTGGCACCAATGTTTAATCCGTTTGATTAATAATCTCGAAATACACATCCACATAAATCGCCAATTGGTAATTAAAAATTACTTTCAAGAATTATACAAGACTAAATTTTCCCCATGCAAATTTTCCAATTGAATGTAAGTTTACCAGAATTTCGCTAATAGTACCGCAGTTAGTAGCACGTTGTTACTAGCTCTCTAATCCTAAGTTTTAGCTACTTGAAGTATGTTTTTTTTCCTTTCTGGAATATCTCCTTAAACAGCGCAGTCGAGTAGTCCTAGGAAATTAAATAAACACAAAAGCGGGACTAGAAAATGTACTAAATCCCTAGGATTTGTGTAATAGCGCCAATCAAAATTTGTACTTAAACTGAATTTCATTTAAGGAAATTTAAATTTGCTTGATTTTACATACAACAAAATAATTCATAAATGATCTTTGAAGAGATATGCATATTGAAATAAAACTGGATACTACTGGATTTAAATAAAGAAATAAAAAAAGACACTAAAGGTCGTCGGAAGGCCTCATTCCCGGAAGGAATCATAAGTTCGTACAATTATTTCACAATTAAATATGCTGTAAGTAAATTTGCTGTAAGCTGATTTGAAATCAAGATTGTTTCAGCATCTAAGCCTCTTTCTATCGTTCTACCTGAAAAATCTAGAAATCTGAATTAAAGACTAGAACTTTGAACGGGAAGACAAAAAACAAAGTTTGTTAGAGTTTGTTAGAGATGCCCCCAAAGATCATCTCTTTACCTCATCTTCAGATGAGATTGTATTTTCCTTTCTCTAGTTTAGATCTATCGACAGTTTGATAATTTTGTATGCATTTTATTTGTGTTAGAGGCGTTATTTAGGCATACACACAATGCTACGTTTTTAACGTATTAATTGTCCACTATTTTGGGTTCAAAACATCGCTCTAGTAAAATTAGTGCCAGATTTCCTAACACGGTCAAACTTTGGTCAATTGGAAACCTCTTTTTACACATTCTACTTGCAAAAACTCCCTTTTTACCTTGATAGAAACGTTTACCACTTTTCATTTTACAATCGTTATATTTCTTTATTTGTTTAAGCGAAAGTGAAACTAGTGTGACTAATGAACTAGAGTAAACTAGAGAATTGAAATATGGCCGTTGCTCGAAGGCACAAAAGTCAGAGGTCCACCTTCATACCCATCAAATCGAAAGTTTCAGGAGAAATGCATGTTATTGAACTTGTCACGATTGTTTTTCACCATGTCGTTATACTTCCATCTGCTGCCTTCATTTGGTCTAGCTGTTGAATTGTTTGTTGTTGTCTTTTCAGATGGTTTATCCTTTTGTTGACCAGTTGGCTTAAGAGCCTTCGAGCAGCATTTGTCCATATGTTCTCTATGGACCATTTTATCAACTTATTTTTGTGTAGTTTTGTCGTCACGGCACGTACTCAATTAGCGTGAGAACTTGAAGTTCTAGATTGTTGCCGGAGTTGCCAGTTCGAGAACCTTTCCGGGATAAAAGGTGTCCTGATAACCTGAAAGATACAAATTTCCTTTTACTTGCAAACACTTTCAATTTCCATCAGTTTTTTTTACTCTAAAATTTTAAATTTCGTGTTGGTGAATACTGGCATTGACACAATTCTTTAACATTGGCCTCTAAACTTAAACCGTTTCCTTAAAATTATACACTCTCCGTTTATAATTTAGTTTTCTACTAACTCTGATGAAGCACGCTGCTTTCGTTTAAATACCTCAACTTCGACATACATTACTATTCACTACAGCCTTAGAGATGTTTACCGCTGGGGTACAGTCAGCTGAAATACGACTGAGATACCTTAAGCCAGAAGACTTCTATACCATCATATGGACATTGTAAAGATATACATGACCAGTTTCTTATGCCATCTAGAGCTGAAATTGCATCATCTTTTCTTGTTCATTGAAATTAAAATATTATCGATTTCTAAAGCATTTCAAACGAAATTATTGAACCCCTAGAAAAAAGAAAATGCAGGTTAATTTCCTATTAAAATATGTACAATCTATCAATTGTCTACTTATAACTTGTGAACAAAAAAAAAATCAAATTAAAGGATAAAAATAACGCCAAATTCGATAGGCCTTCAAAATATACTGGAATAATATACTAGAAAATTTTTAATAGCAATCAATTTTACAAGACATCTTCGCAATTCAAATGAAAAATCAAAAAATGTCCTTGTTAATCCTACTCATAGTAGAAATAGTACGACTCAGTTAAAAGGCAGATTTTAATGTGGTTTAAATAATAAATTAATATTTATCACAAATTTGTTCACGTATAGCAGTGGTTGGAGCAGTTGTGGACAACATCAACCAATTATACAGATATACATACAACTTTTAACATAATATTTACATTTTTACGTCTATCTCAGAATTTTGAAATCTAAGAGTTCAACACATCCATAACATTGGCGTCCAGAAAGCGACTTGTACCTGTGAATTTCTATTTGGAATGGAAGAGACAAAAATATAATTGACCATCATAAAGCTATAGATGTGGAATATTTTCTAAAATACACGTTTGGAAAAATAAAAAAAGCGCTAAAATATATAACCCCGGGCAGGTAAATTAGCATAATTTTGAGATAATAAAAGATGCTCTATACCTAATACAGGTGAAAATATATACTGGGAAGTTATATAAAGATATCTTTAATATCAACATATGAACATTTGAGTCTTAGAGTTATAGTGAAAGTTATATGCAGAAGTGATACAAGCCTATCCTAATGCGAAGATTAGCCTGTATGTTGTAAATTTTAGAATAGCTTTTGAGAAATATCAAGAACAATTTGGAAAATTTAGTTTAAAATATCACTACAGTATTCGATTTTCAAATCTAACAGTGTCGTCAGTGAATGGAACTCTTTATACACTCATCGGAAATAATGAAAATTACAAAAGTGTCAAAGTACAAAATTGTATTCAATATGTTCAATGCAATATCAAAATTGCACAAAATTGATCGGTGTGTTTATATTATTTTTGTGGTGTTACATATTTATGGTATCCCATATCAAATGCAACGAGTATTTCAAATGTTAAGACACACATGGGGTATCGATGTCCTGACATTCCAAATATCCGGATTTCCAAGTACACTTGACACTTATAAACGGGCTATTCAGTTGTCAAAATTCACTTGTTTTCTGGGAGATTGACTACTCAGTTCCATTTCGGTCGCTTAAAAGATTCAAATTTTAAAAAGCCTGCTTCTGTGTCAGTTGTGATATTTCATACTTGTAACAACCAAAAGTGGTCAGAACCTCGGTATTTACCGACTTAATTTTGGGAGTATCGGTACTCGGTGTATAAACGGCTATCGATAGCCCATGCGCGTCATTAGCAGGTAATTTTAATAAGGTAATTAAATTGCATAACTTGTTGATTTTCATTTAACTAATTCAGGCTCAAAAATCTCTTACGAGACGATTTGCATAGGCTGCAGCAAATGAAATGAAATGTAAAGTGTTATTTCTGTATATGAGAATCACATAAAAAATTTTACTCATTTTTTTTTATCGCTCTACCAACTAAAAAATAAAATACATACAGATCGTTACTTTTCACCAACATCTTGAAATTAATGGCGTCATTAGGACAGATATGGTGTCTCTAGTCTTGGGTAATTCTACAGAAATTGTTGTTTCTTACAAGTCTTATCGATAAAATGCTTCATATTTAGTACGTCCTTGTTTTTATACAAAGATCAGCAAGCGGTTTAGGAAGATGAAAGCATGGAGACTCAAAAGCTTTTGTAGAATAATAATCTAAAGCAATTTGAGTCATGGTTCGACTCGGTATGACATTTTACATTAGTTACTCTTTTTTATTTCAGAATGTAACAGAAAAACAAGTTTTCCAATTTTGAAATTGATATTTTCAAAAGTCTTATGGTATAAAGCCAACTTTTTCCTCATTCGGATAAAGAAATCCTATTGAACCGCTTGGCCTAATGTTTTGGCATATATTTTTTGAAAAAGAAGAAAAAACGTGTATACTAAAGAAGTTCCTCCAAAAAGTATGGAAAAATAAAATTTTAAGATTAAATATTATTACTTGGGCAAAGTAATGTACAATTTACACATTTTTTTCGTTTTAACAGATTTGATATTATCTTTTTGCGCTTTCTTTTAACACCTAGAAGAAAACCATACTATTAAACACTTACATAAAAAAATATAGTTTGGACATAGAGTTTCCTTTTTACATCACAAATATCTAAACAATTCTCTTCTGTAAAATGTTTAAACAATTTTGAAAAGCAATAGGATGTTGTTCAGCTTATAAAATGATTCGAATGTAAACTCGCAGTTTAATTGACGGCTTAAAAATACAATACAAGGAATTTATCACGCTTCGAATGAATAACCCACAGAACAGCGTGACATACCGGAACAACGCTCCTATCAAGCAAAGTTAGTAGAACTTTTCATCTTTGACGACCAGACCTGAAAGTTTACAGAAGCCCTTGAGATATGCCCAAAATTTGTGAATTTGCACGTCGTTATTACTTTACACCTAGGAAAGGGAAAAATTTTCGATTTACGATTCTTATTTATTAGAAACTTAAAGTGGCGAAGCAAAATTATTTATTGCCAAAAAAATAAGTGCATATTTGTGCACTACTTTGCATTCTAAAGAGAGTTATTAGTAGACTACGTTTTATCTCTCAACACCAATAATTTAGTATTTTCACTTACTTCCTATACTAAGTAGCCTTTAGCACAAAATAATTTGTCAATGTTTTACATATGATGAAAAATGTATGAAGTCTGATAGATAAAAAAGAAAAAAACTAACTGATTTCAATTGTCTGTAAAAGAATAGTTTTGGTGAGATATATTACGTCGTGGTTCCGACTCTGTTTAACTTGATTTTTAAGTATCTTTATTAACGTTTTACTAGTTCTCGTGTGAATGACTTGGAAGTTATAATTCGAATTTCACTCTTTTATTTTAAACCGGATAGATTTAAAAACGTGTGTAAGAATTAGAGGATTAAATAATGTTCTTGTTTTAAAAGAGGGCGGGTTGCAGTATCAAGTGAATAGAACAGCTTTCCACAGGTGAGCAGTAGGTAGCCCTAGTGGTTCCTAAGAATAAAGACATAAAAAAGGACATCTAAATTTGATGTAAGAGTCGTCTTGTAGTGAATGTTTCATCAAAATCCATTTATAGGCGCTAACGCACATTTTCCAAAATATACGCAATGCGACCGATTGCTGAACAGATTTGTAAAAGCAGGATTACGAATACAAAACTTCTTTTGCTTTTAATAACTATTGTTTATAAAGATGTTTTTATTTTCTTGTGCCTTTAAAAAAAAGACCTGATAATTAGAACACCCCCTTATGTAATATTTCCGAGATTGTTTATTAAATCAAACATTTAAGAAAAAAGAAACTTTGGAGAATTGTTGGATTTTTATATTTGAAGACCTATTTTACTTCAAATCTTTGTATTTGAATTGAAAACTTAAGAAGGAAAGGAAAGAAGTTCTTATCAAATAATATAATTCTTAGATATCAAAAGAAAAGAATTAAAAGCTGTCAACCGTTGTAGTCACTCGCTACAGTCGTGACTGTGCATTAAGAACGCATATCTGAATTTGATTTTGTTGCTATCGAGAAATCTCATTAGCACACAAAAGCTCCAATGAAAGCAAAATTGCACAAATGCAAAGCTTGTAACGATTATATTTGCTTTAATTAATTTTTTAGAATCAATGTTATTATTAAAGAAATGTTTTATCAAAGTAATAAGACCCAATTGTTTAAACAAAAGAGGTATGCTCCCAGAGTTTACAAAAGTATTTGATGATTTTTAGACAAGAGCTTCCTCTGTCTTCTTACATACGTGTATTGATAAATTCCAAAAGTCACTTCTAATTCGTACCTGATTTGAAAGAAACTTGAATTAATCTCATCCAGATACGATCGAGACGGGTTGCAGTAAAAGAAAAAAAGGTTTTGTGCATATTTGCACGAAGCGTTTCTTAATAGATTCACAGCCGGTATTTTTATGGGCTTCCTTAAGTTTTAGCATATAAAATGTTGTTATAAAAAAATACTGTCTTTTAAAAATTACAGCCAAATTTTTAGTCAATGTTCCACAATTTTATTCTAAGTAAATTCGAGTAGACGCCTATGACTGTATTAAAATTATTGGAAAGTTGAACAAAAAATAATTTTTTAACATACCTTTGCAGATAGCATACATTGGTAATGGAAAAAATGGATCACTTTTTTCTTTTCGGTGATGTTCGTGGATGATTCGCTGCAAGAGAAATGTTGTATGAAGTCGCAATCAACACTTAGCCAACTTTAGCTGCATTTAGACAATATAAGAAAACAGAATACGCATACACCCACTTAAGAGTAGAAGAAAACCCCTTAATATTTACCCTAAGTCTCGTATTTATTACGCTTTCTTTTATTTTCAAATCTCAAATTTTTCTAAATCTTCTTAAAAGCCACAATGTTTTGCTTTGATATATAAAAAAAAAACAATTTAACCGTAGGCGTAGGCCTAAATATTTTTCTATTCGATTTAAACTTTAATCTGCATTAATTTAAAATCAGTAGGAACATCAAGAACATGGGTGGTGAATGTCACAGTGATTTACCTTTTTAATCCTCTAGACAATTTTTTTTTCTAATTTAGTTGTATTTCTGGTTTTATAACAACTAATGCAAAATTTTAAAATCAGACGTAAGATGACTGAAGAAAGGTTGAAGAATTTAGTATTTTTTTCAACAATAAAGCAAAGCATTTTGTTTTATTTTCATCTTGTTTGGATGGAACGCGACTTATGTCACACAGGGAGCGAATAATTCATATCGTTAAATTCTGAATGATGCTCTTAATTAGATTAAGTAGTCCTTTTGTTTGCTGAAAATACGATACTACATTTTACATAGACACTGCTTAATAACGATAAACGTGGAATGTGCACTTAATGCCAGGCTCTACGCGCACCATTGAAGTTAAAATTCATACTTTAGTAAAAGTTGAACTGTGAATGACCGTGGTGAAAATTCAAGTGAATTGATAAAATATTATACGAAAAATATTTCACTTCACAAAAATAATAGAAAGGTTTAAAGATACTCACAAAGATGCAATATCTGCTTGCATTGTAAATGTTCATATTTATAGTTTTATATTGAAGGATAAAGGTCCAGAATTTTGTAGATCTATTTTTGATAGTCACAAAATTTCTTGTGTAAGCTTTTATTAATTTCAACAATTGCTCTGAATGCTAAATTTACTTTTGAAAGTCAAATTCTTTGGCTTTTTCATCAAAACATAATAAAATAATTAATTTAACTTCATTTTATTTATTTTTCCTATACTTCCGAATTTAAGTAAAGTGTTTTTTTAGTGAGGTAAATAAACTACTTCATGAACAAATCTACAACAATGAAATTATTATTCTTATGAGAGATAAAAGTGATTCTTTTTATACGCATCGATTATTTAAAGCTGTAAATTCAGAGATTATTCAAAATTAAAAGCGACTTTCTTTTAACAGAGTTTCTTTGTCTTATCGTTGAAATGTGTTTCCGCAAATTCTGGAATTCTTTGGAATTCGTTATTCAAATTAGACACTACAATAAACTTTTCCCTTTAGTAAAACCTGTTACAATGTAGAAGAGTATAAGGTAAAATGCTTGTGGTTTTTACAGTCCCATAGTGCCGCTCTCGATCTGTTTCTACTTTGTCCGTCACCGCCTCAGAGTCAAATCAAATGTCCGTTCAAATTACAAAAAATATACAAATTAGAATAGTTTTCATTACAGTCTAAATGTTTAAAAAGATTCTGGAAAATTGCTTTCCAATAGTGTTTGTATTTCTCCATCCAATAAATTGTACTATAAAATTTCTCATTCAATTCAATTAGCGAAATTTAAAATGAAAGGTTTTATCTTCGATATTTTTTTCTTGTTTTATTTTATTTTTTATCTTCTTGTTTTAAAAATTACAAAAATACCTTATTTAATTCTCAGAAGCCGTTTTGAGATTTTAATTTAATATTTGTACACCATAAGATATTTAAATTAAATAAAAGCTCCTCGAACGTAATTCTTGTAATTTGATTACTTACTTCAAAAATTACCTGTGTTTTTAATCTTTTATTACAAAAATACTTTTCAATCTCAATTGAGTTTACATTGATTTCCCAAGATGTGTTTTAACATTGTTCTGCAACAAAGCTCATATTGGTTATTTATTTTTATAGGTTTATACATTTCGGCTCTCAAGATAAAGCACAACTCGGGGACGATTCTAAGAGTTCATAATTAGATTCAGTTAAAATAGCATTAATTCTTTTTCTTTTTAAATTAAGATGTTTCACATCTCTTTGGGTTCTGAATGAAAATGTTTATAACTATGAAGGGCTTTTACATCAAAATTAGGTGATTGAATAGATGTTCAAGGAAAGTATTACTAAGGAGTATGATTTCTATTGGAAGTTTGTGTTTTGCTTTGGTTAACCTTACTGTTCGATAATACTAGTAATATTAAATAAAAAAAAAACTTTAATTAAAACCATCAAAGTGAATATTAAACACGTTTAAATAGAAAACCTTTGTTTTTCTACTTAGGTCACGTCTTTTTATTTTGATAGTCCGTGACAACCTGCACTCGTATATGTGCAGCCATACTTTGAAGTTATGTGATAGATGCGAACGACAGAAATAGCGTAAGTAGAACTTTGTATAATAATAGCAATTTTAGTTATTTGAGATCTTAAAGTCTACAAGAAACCATTCTTTAGATAGGGACTTTAACTTCTAACGCGATTTGTACCTATTGGAATAAATGTATCAGTTGGTGATTTCATTTCATACAAACTAGTCATAGTCGGGTAGAAGGATAAATTGAAAACCACGTAACTTTTAATTTGCGAAAGTAACAATAATTTTTCAATGAAAACAAATGATGCAAGCTATTTGTTTTTGCATTCACGTATTTTTAGCCCATAAAATGAAAGAATGGATAAATTTGTTCGCAGCATATGCAAATAATACAGTGTCAAACTATCTACAGCCTGATTATCTTAAGAGCAAATTTATGTATATCACTATATTTGAAGAAATATACCAATAGCAAAATTAACCCGGTGAGAATGTGCTGACAAAATGTTACATAGAGTATGCGATAGGGTATAACATACCCACATACAAAATTGCCTCTAAATATTTGTATATTAATGAATTACGTTATAAAAATAATATTTTATTACAATAGGGTAAACAATAATCAATTTTAAGTGAAACATCTACAATATTTTATGATTTTTTATATTATTACTACTAATGATTTCCTTGCTCCACTTTTATAAAAAAAAATTAGGCCCTTTCAGGATAGCCAATAAAATAAAAAAGAATTTCTTTCTCGATAAAAATTTACAAAAACTTTAAAACATGAGATCATGAACAATGTAAACTAATGAAAATTTAATATATCCTTTGGGAATATCTTAGAAACCAGAGTCAAATAGAGTCAAAATCGATACAATCTTACCCGATAGGTGTTAACACGCATGCAAAAAAAAAAAAATAAAATAAAATACCTATAGCGAATTTCATAGATATCCTTTCTTAAGTGGTACATTGATACTCAAAATGTAGTGTGGGAGGATAGAATTGTCATTACTTAGCGTATGCCTAATCTTTTGAAAAAAATATCTAGTAAAGTAAATTTAAAAAGATATTTGTGAGCAAAGAACAGGCCAGTTGTAAAGGTTTTAGCGATAGCTAAATCAATAAATCGACAGAGAAATAAGGCATAGAATATCGTGTCATATGTGACACGAAAGTAGAGAACAGAGATCAAATTAAACCAAAAGATTCATATTTCATTAAATATATCTAGATTTTCTCTCAGAAACTCTAGTTTCAATCAATCAAGTACAAGAATTTCGAAAAATTACACTAGAATTTGTTCTATTTTTGCTAAAAACTCACATTTTACATACCTAGATTCTGTTTTAAGGATATGCAATGAATGCTGCTAGAATACCAGCATAAAATTTTTTGATTCAATTTCCTAGTCACTATAATTGAATTAAGGCTCTTTTCTCTACAGAAATACAAACAAAAATATTAATTTTTAAAACGAGAATTAAATATACTTAGAATTGTAGGAAAATTGGACATGTTTTCCAAAAACTTTCCGCCGAATAAACTATACAACTAGAAAATTTTGGAGCTCAACTCTAGTTACAATTTACTGTGTCCTAGTTACTTCGATACTTCTTGTTTAACTAGAAAAATATCGTCCATATTTTCTTTGCAAACACAAACAATAATGTACATGATACTTTTGAGAAAACCTTCCAATACAACTCTAGCTGTTGTCAGAGTAAGAGACAGTGGAAAGATAACAAATATTTATTATTTATTTATTTTTATGAAGACGAGAAATTCTAAAACGCAAATATTTAAACTTCGTATTGAGCGTTTCTAACCTTATGTTTTCAAGCTGAGCCATATCCCTTTGGTGATATTATATTGTCCAAAAGGCATCAACGCAAGAATTCACAGACCTCTCTCCATAACCATTTATAGCATAGGCTTGTAGTATTCCAAGTATAGCGGATAAAGATGGAACGTCTTATAATGTAATTTTTGTTGAAGCTATAATCAATGCGAGGATTACAAATCTCTAAAACAAATAAATGAGTATGTACATATCCACATACATACAAATATAATCCATATGCATCAAACCGTAGTACATTTTCTTGAAGAAAACTTGCAAAAACTTGCATAAACGGCAAAATTTCAACGAAACTACCTTATTTACAAAACAAAGTAGCAGCACTTAGTAAAATTATGTAGGTCATTTACCGGATTTACCAAAGGACATTGATTTTATTCCACATCCTGCCGTTTAACTTCGTTGTCTACCTTTTAGAGGCTTTATATATGACCATATAACGCCAAAAATTGTCTTTACAAATTCGTATTCGTCTTTAGAAACATTAGAACATTTGAAAATTATTGAAGGAAGGGGTTTCATTTTCAGAACCAAATACAATTCCCTTATAAATTAAACTAATCTGTATAAAATATATCAAAGACACCATTACAAAATGGCTCTTATTTCAAAGTTATACATGGAATAAAATTCTACATTCATGTTTCTATACACACCACTCAAATCAGGGCAGTGGCTATTTATAGCTATTTTAGTTATTTCATTAAAAGTTTTCTAACAATTTGATCCGAGAAAGTAAAGGCATTTTGCTATATCTGCTACATTACACGAATATTTGCTATAATTTACTGCGTTTTTTTGTGATAAAACCCTTGTTATCTGTTTGATATGTGAATTTTGTTCCGGGTAGGTATATTGCAAAATAAATGAAATAAAATAAGATTGAATGTGATTTAACTGAATATTTATTAATTAAAAAGTAGTGAGAATATTTTTATAATCAGAACATTAAAAAACCAATGTATAAATTATTTCCTATTTTAAAATTTGTTTCTGACGGCTTTTATTTTAAAACTTGATCTATACAAAATGAGTTGTCTAATTATTGTGGTCATCAATTAAAACCTATTATTAATTGTTAGCTTATAATAAAATCTTACAACAAGATAAACAGAATGCAGAAAAAGGCACCGTTTAAGACACATTCGTCCCGGGTGAGGCCAATCACACCTGCCCACATCACTTTGGCAACCTACTAAATACCAATAGTGCATTGATCCGTCACTTGATTATCTGACAAACGTGGATTACGGACTTTTTTAATTAATTGAACACACAATGCATAACTCGTTAATCGGCCGCCGCTCGTTAATTGTCCTTCCACTGTAGCTCCCATGTGGCTTTTACAAACAACGAACTCATATCCACTAATCCGAGACTAACTTGGATTTTATGCAAGCCAGACAATACCGTAATTTTTTCAAAAATAAACCTGTCCGCCTATAATTTCAGAATCACTGAATTTAGTTTTATGCAGCTCTCAGTGTTACTACGAGTGTTTTGTGAATAAAATGTTCTTGTAGGCATTATCAAATGTAGTACATAAATATTATCAGTAAGCATTAGATTTAAACCCACCTACACAAAAAATCCAAGTCCAAAAGTAATATAATATCATTATCAAACATCACCTATACTTGACATATACAGACCAAATTATATACGCGATGTTATGAGTGACATGTGTCTATTTTCTGTTTTGGATCATGTACTAGGTGTTAAGTCACGTGTTATGTAAATCCAGTATAAAAACCGGAATTATAATCTAAATCTATGGAAAATTCCATTTTTAAAATTTTCATATTTCATAAAACTTCCTATAAAACATTGTTAAATAAAAATGTAAAACCATGTTTTTCTTTTAATATGACGTTTTATAATATAGTTTTGATTAATAAAAAAAAACCGTCGATAAATGGTGCTGTCCTTAGGAAGTTTGCAACCATTTTTATGTATATGGGAGCAGAGGAGACTATTTTGAGTCCATTTAACCATACGTGATATCAGGCGAAGTTTAGCGGCTGCCAAAATATCAGAGCTGTTCTACTCCTATATTTTCAAATGAGATATTTGAATAATATTGACGATGTGTTAAAAGATGGCCCTTTTAATTTAGAGACTGTATTTGTCTTATTTGACTATAATTTTGTTTGGTCAATCCACTCCATCAATAAATAGTAATTTATGGTTTTATGCCAAAAACAAAAATTTGCAGTCATTCGTGACTAAAAAACTAGGAGAACTTAAATTGTTTTAGTAAATTTTTTGTAATATATTCTTTTTTAGAAATTCATTTATTTATGTAGAAGAGGTTTCGATAGTGAAAATATTTTACGATCATTTACTGTTTGTTATTTATAATTGTTTTAACAAATAGAAGTAAAATTTCATATGACATTAAAAATGCCACGTTAATACACCTCGTCATGAAAGCGGAAAACTGTGGATATCTTGGAAAATCGTTAGATATCAAGTACGATTAAATGATCTCCTCTATTACCCTGTACTCTAGGTTTCTAGTGACGTATAAGAGAAAATTTTAGTTTAATACACCTGGGCTATAAAATATCAAAAATTATGCATTTACTAACGTAAACGGAGAACAAAAACAGATACTTAAAAAATTCAAGTTTTTAGCAGTTTTGAGTGTGTATTGTTTATTTGAGCTGGAGAAATAGTGTAAAAACTTTCCAGGACGTGTTTTCTTGGTAGCCAGTGTACCCCGCTTTTTGTTCCTAAGTCTTTTAATATTTATAATTTTCGATAAAAACTGATCGTTTTTATATTCAAGAAGGTTCACGTTGTTCAATAAAATTTCGTATAGCATTTTTAATATTCTTCTCAAGTTTAAAAAGTTTTTGATGAATAACTTGTCATTCTTAGTAAACAGTTTCATTCCAAGTAACACAAAAATTAAATTCACGGTGTCCATACTAAGAAAGTTACCTACATCGTGTTAATTAGGTAAGTTTTTTACGTTTCTTTAGGAACGGAATGGATCATAAGCAAATATTAACTACTCCTATCGTAAGAGTAATGAGCAAAAATGACACAATTTATTGCGATCATTGTTTGAATTTGCGATTAAACAAAATAGTTCTGACCTCTAATCAATTGAACTTCGTTATCATATTCAAAGGCTGCAGTGGATGCACAATCAATCACGTATACACGCGTTACAAATACCGGCGTCCAGGCATAACTTGTTTTCATATGTTGTTTATTTATTAAGACTACTTTTCGTAGGTATTAAACAGATGTTGGAGCCGCGGTGACGCTCCTCGGAAGACAGGTTTGATATTCAAATCACCGGACTGGCTGCAGAGTATAAAAGCGTTTAACAAAGCGGTGGGTGAAAGCAGTCCACTGCAGGCATTTCTTAGATAAAATTCGCGCGCTGAAGTAGATTTCAAGTCAGACTGAAACATTGTATGTGTCAATGAATTATCAAGCAGACACTAAGGAGAAGTTGCTAACGAACTTAAGGTGGGCTATAAAGTGCAATTTCCTAAGGATGTTAACTGAACTAACGAATAATTCTAAATTACAGGTTATCGAAGCACTTGTCAAGCAAGAAGGGCTCCCGTACGGGGAACTCAGGAAACCGTCTCGAATTTGCAATCCTCAACTTTCTACAGCACGTTCCTTGAACAACTCGCTAGAAGCGAAATCTTTTTAGCTTAGGACGATTAACTAACTGCGTTCATTATCATGGTTCATAAGGCAAAAACTACTAAACCTGTCGCTAAGGCTTCTAGCCCTGTCAGGGGGTTCGAGAAGAGCCTTACAGTCAATCGGAATTTAATCAAACCATCCACTGCTCCAAAATTAGCCACTGTCGCACCAGTCAACAAGTGGAAGTTCAATGAGATGGTCACCAAAGACAGAGAGGCATTCAACAACTTTCACTTTTGTTAGCTAACACTTCATTGTTCCCTTAATTTACTAACGGCATATCAACATATTGTTATGGTTGCAGTTTGTGTTGTTTATGTGAAAATAAATGCTATAAAAAAATAAATCCGAGGTGCATTGTGCTTCAAAATTTAACTGGCCTATAGAAATTTGTGTAGTGAAAAACGTCCACGCGGCTAACACATGCCCACCGCGTGACAAAATCCTTGTAAGAATATTTTGCTTCGTATAAAAGAAGTAAAACTTGTTCGTACCGAAAAAGGTTGCTTTTGAATATGCAAATTCCCCTACTTTATCAAGCGCAAGATACGAACTGGAAACTTTCGGACTTAATGATTTTGATCACAAAGCATTTCGCGAAATGCGAATATCTTGCAAAAATTTAAAATGTTTTTGATACCTGAGACGAGCCACTTCGTAAGCGTTTCAAAATAGATACAAGTCAGATTCTGGGACCTGTAAAACTAACGTTCGTTAGTGGAAAAAGAGAATTATTATAATCATATACTAATTAATTTTATGCGAGTTACAGTTATTAAGAATTTTAACAGCTTTATGGAAATTATCCGAAAATAACAAGCATTATATAATTATAGTAGATATAAAAGACTCATGACGGCCTTCATTTTTACTGAAGGCAGTTCATTCATTGCAAAACTTCAAAAAATTTAGTAGATTAGAGATTTATATCATCCAAGATATTTGGTCAATAATTAAAAATAATTCAGTTTCCTGTTTAAGATCAATTTGATTGAACTGAATATTAATTTTTAGCCATGGAGGTCATTGCCCTTTTAGTCTTCTGTTGGAGCGGACTATCCTACAAAAACCAGCTTCTTAATTTATTATGTGAATATTCTGATACTAGCGATACTTATTTTTTATTATAAAGAGTAAATTAAGTTGTATAGCAAAGAGAATTTATCTTTAATAATTTTTAAGCGTTATAATAGTACTATTACAATGCCCAGTAATAAATTTGAACCAAAATAAAAACCTTTGAGCACTAACATTTTCCACGAGTACACAAATGGTCCCGAACTCTGAGCGAGTATAAATAAAAAACAAGAGATTTTTCTGTTGTTTTATTTTCAGTATGATGTAAATCAAGCTTCCAATAGAAATCCCACTTATGTGCTAACATCATAGCGATATTTTGGTATCGGATTATTTTATGTTCCTGCTATAAATTCATAACAAATAATTTTTTACACTTGAAATTATAACCGGCTTTTTGCTCTAGTTATATTTTATATGACCGAAAATCGATTGCGGAATAAAAATACATCTACCTGAAATTAACTTCCTACCTTGAACGTTACTCGAACGACCTGTGAAACACATCGATAGGTTAATTGTTAGTTTAATAACGTGCATATGAAATCAATTAATTTTATGGTTCAAAATTAGTTGCCATCTACAAGAAAGTTACACTAAAGTGTAATTGAAAGAAAGTTCATTTTGTATATATTCCCATTACTATTTCAGAATCATATTTTCTAGTAGCTTTAACAGCATTCGATACGAAGATAACAAAAGTATTGTTCAAACGAAATGTTTGATAAAAGAATATTTTTAGTTTTCGACGTCATCCGTGTTTAATTCTAATCCAGTGATCCAATGATGCTCAAGCTTGCGAATTCCCCTTAATTTAGTACACAAAAAAAATTATCAAGATATTTGTTTTCAGTCATCTTAAAGTTTTAGTATGGTGAAAGGCCTTTCCCAACCAGTTTTTAGTTTTTTACACTAAGAAATTTACATACAATTTGGACAGCAACTATTTTTGATTCTCTAAATCATTTTTTTTTTTCTCCCAAATTTCAATTAAGACCGTTGTATTTGTGTTTTAGTTAAACTTATTAAAACTAAGCGCAGGGCTCATAATTTTTTTCATCGAAATAAAGGTCGGAAGGATATATCGTAAAATTTATGCCCACCTAATAAGGTTTATTTTTATTGTCTTTGAACAAGGATTCATTCGTATCATATTTTCCGTCTTCAAAGACACAAATTTATGCTACATTATATCAACAAAACAAGAATTTTTTATTGCTTACTGATCAAAACTAACCGCAAACAACGTCGTCTGCTCACCATCAGGTTTAAAAATAGCTTACATTTTATGCGGCTTATATTTATGCGAATTGATTAGAATGCACTTGACCACTTATTGACCACTATTGACAAAATATAACTCCTTTTACATAGTACGATATGCGTCGTTCTCGACTAAATATAGGTTTATATTCAAGATATTAAAATACAAAAGGAAGTATGTAATTTTGTGCAAATATTGTGAGAGTGAACATAACGACCCAAATAGAAGATATCGTGACTGAGAATCCGCAAGTCTGCGATTTTCTTGAATACTTGTCTAAGAAAGTTTTCTAACTCTTTGAAACGATTCCCTACGTCCTTGCAGTGTCTGTCCGATTGAAGGCTTACGGAAATTATTCTATCACGTGATATCAATTCGAATGAAACTTCTCTGATAGCCAGCTGATACTTCCGTGACAGTAATCAATTTATTTTTCTAGCTGCAGCCTTTCATAGTATCAGGATATGAACCTCCCGGTGCTACAGAGACTTTTCCATTAGTTTCTTGTTCAACAATAGAAATCCCCAGACGTACTTCGTGTGAGGTGAAGGGTAATCAATCTTGTTCGTGCCGTTGAACTACTTTGCTGATATTAGGAAAGCAATAAAGGATTACAGAATAGATAGAAAGAACTTTCCTCTCAATGAGGTAATCTAGAATAAGTCTGCTGCACAAGGTAAAAAGGTAACGCAAAAGGCGTTCTTAGTACAAGAAATCTCTCCTGGTGGGATGGTTAATTGTTCTGCAAGAAGGTAATTGCAATAGCTTGCAGACTTCAATATTCTCCTACTATCGGTTAGAAAATGACCGTGCATGATTTCCAAACTCTGAAACAATTCACCCTTAAATGGTGCAGTAAATAATGACGGAAGTTCAATGTAATGACGTAATAAAGCTACAATGTCTCCTCGGCAGGGGTCAAGTTGATCTGAAACTGATGGCTGATATGATTTATTGACGCCCTTTCTGTACCCTGTCCCAAAAGATTTCATCGGTCGTGTTCACCCCATCGATTCTATCTAATAATGTAATATTCGTGTTATTTACGGAGAGCAATGGTGTGGAAATGTGGCAACTGATGTTTCCTATCACCGCAGGACACAGGACGAATCTTAGCTCTCTCTTGTAGCTTGAAGTCAAAAAGCTGCTCATTACTACATTGTCCTAATCTACTGCGTTTATTTTTATTAGTAATACTAAACGTTTCTTTTAATGGGGAACAATTTTACCATTTCCACTATAACTAACTAAGGTAAGGTAAAAATCTCATGTAAGAAAAAACAAGATTTTCTCGCATAATGGTGAAAAGTAACCAAGGGCAGTCGAAATAACGTGTCTTTGTGATTTGTTCAAATCTGTCGATTTTTTATAGAAGAAATAATACCTACACGATATGGGTGTTGCTAACTGTGCTTTCGCGAGTTTTCATAATTTAATTTTCCCTTAAATATACATACAAATATGTAGTGTTATATTTATAGCTCATTTTTTAAAAAATTATCTTACGCTTACATGTTTCTTACTTTATTTAAATATTACAGTACAAAGAAATTGCGATGAGGAGCCATCGAAAAGGTAGTTTAATCCGTTCCATTTGGTTTTCATCAGGTTAAATTTATAAAGCTAAATTTGGCCCTATGCAAAGCTTTATCACTCGTATGTGTTTAATTCAAAATTAAATTTTGGGGATGTTTTGATTGACAATTTTAAACGGCCTTCATTTGTTTCCTATGCGTTTTAGAGAAGAATGTTACAAGTAAAAATTGTAGAACTAGATTAGCCCTATCCATGCGAAACTATGCCAGACTTCTTGGAATTCTTTCTTTGAATTAATCCAAATTAAGCCGAAAATTGTTTTACTTTAATACCTAAAGTATGGGTCTCCCTACGCCTCTTCACATACATCAATTTTGACTACTTGTAATATTTTTTATATTACAATACTTAGGCCCGGTTTCTAGGCGTTTTTACATCAATACAAAAGAAATTTTATTTAAGGCATTTTCTTGTGTAAGGTGTCACGGGGGCTACCACTTTTATTACACAAAAGGATCACAAATCGATCAAACACGCAAATTCTAAAAATATGCCATTAGAAACAATGAAATTATTACTACTTATGGATTTTGTATTTCTAATGACTTCAAAAGATGAAAATTAAATTAAAATGTCTCTCTTTCAGACACGTTTTCAGTCAAACCAAAATAGAATTTTTTTAAAAATAAAATTTAAATTCTGCAACTTACTGGCTTTAATTTCTGAGTTCATATGACAAAGGGAATTTGTTACGCAAACTATTTCATGCGAAATTACAATAGTTATCGATTTCTGGGATCAAAAATCTTCCTTCGGCGCAGACGGACCCCTGCCGCCATAAATTCTGTAAAGTCATGTAATCTGGCTGCCGCCCCAACCACCCGATCCGGAATTGGATGTGCAGTCGATTGGAAACAACAAGTGTGTGGGCTCAGCCCTATAATTCTTAATTAACATTGTTTGTGGTGTTACGGGAAGATCCTGCAGTAGGGGCTGGGCGAGTGTAAAGTGGCGTGTTGTTACGCTAACATATTGCTCCGAAGAGGGTGTTAATGAGGGTGGAGTGATAAAAGAAATCTGTTTCTTAGTGCTGGGGAAGAAGCCACAATTATCACATTTTGTTTAGGGAGGAAACGACTATTATTATAAACATTTCTCGGAGTTTTCAGCTATTTTTTTACAATCTTTCCTCTAATAACAATTCAGTGTAACAAAGAACATGACTCACTTCATTTTTAAATACTTTTCAACACACTATCTCCGCGGATAATTAACGTTTGCTCAATTAAAAAATTTATACCATTTTATATAACTTATTTGAAATGGCACAAATGACAATTACAAAATAAATTACATAAGCTTTGATATTTTTAATAAACTCCATGTCACAAGCATTTCTATACTAATTAAAATGAAATCGCCTATACTTAGTTAAAATATAGTTATAATTAATTAATTACATGTAATAAATATTGCTTACAACAGTTTGTAAATACATTTCTTCTGTCTGTAACAAATAAGTGTAATCTATTCATTTGGAAATTCACAGTGGTAGGGAAAGCACCATGTGTAAACGCAATTACAAATTATAATTATATAGCACATAATACAAAACGATAACAAATCAGACAATTGTTGAATATTACAAAAATAATTTGTCATTCTCGATGTATTCATTAATACTTAGATTATATTGCATCAGAAATATTAGAGCTCTGTCTTATGGGAGTTTTACGATGTTTACAATTTCTTATTTGAATAAAGAGACGCGTAAAACGAATTACGTCTATCTTTATTCAAATAAGACGAAAAAAACTGATATCGAAAAATATTTTTTATTGAAGTATTTTAAACATATTTTTAAATTTTATTGTTACATACTAAAATTAGGGAAGACGATACTCATGGAGTTGGAAAACAAAAATCTAACTTGATATAATACGTTTTAGTAGCTTTGTCCAAATTTGTTTCTTTTAAACATACTTGAATAAATCTTAAAATACATCCTACATAACCCAAAAAAAATTGGATCAATTCTAACCCTTACAAATGTTTGTATTATTAAATGTATCCTAACCAAAAATTTAAAATCAGACCAAAATTATTTTTAAACTATCAAAAAGCTATGCCCACTTTGCTCGAAAAATTCTAGTAATTTGTAAGTAACAACTTACGATCTTTTGATCAACGTTTCCGACAAACAAAGCTATTAAAATAGTTGCTTTTTCTATAGTAAGTAAATATTTAGATTTAAATAAAATAATAAATAAATTATTCAACAATTTAATTAAATTAGTTTTGTTTATTTCGTTGTTTTATATATTTATTTACTGGTTGCAGTGTCGTGATGGATCCAGGGTATAGTACATACTAATACCTCCTAGATTCTGTCGATAATGAGTAAGAGTCATTTAAAAGTTTTTATACTAAAATAATGTGATAATACTGGCAGATTGTACATAAACAATTTAAAAAAATCTACAGTATCAGGCAGAAATGTTATATACCAGAAGAATAGTAGATTTTTTCTGTTAGCTTTAGCAGCCAGTTTCTCCAGAACACTATTCAGATTTACTTAGAGTGAAGAAATATGAATGTCCCAACTATGGGGAATATTCCTGCCTGCTGTAGACCCTAAGGAAGGGTAAACAATTTTTTCTTTGTGTAAACACAAAATGTAAATACGAAACACTTTAAATTAAATATCTCTAAATATACTAAGCTACACAAAACACATTTTGAGGACTTATACACGACCTTAAAACGTACAGTAGGGTTTTTAGGATGTATATGACCAATTATTGTTATTAGTACCCTGTAGAAATGTATAAATTTATTATAAAATGGGTCACTATGCTCGATTTCTGGAAAAAGGTTATTTGGCACAGAAAACAATTTTTATAAAGTAATTTAAAAATTTGGGAACGCATTCTGTAAGACTGTAGTCATATTAGCAATACTTGATAGTCAAATTGTCAACGGCCATGTTTTCCTTCTGATATACGTCTCTTTAACTCACGCGTAGTGCATAGATAATTTTTCTTCTACAAAAGCCATCGTTTATTTCAATTCAGGCATCGTATTACATCATATAAGGCTATATTTAATAAATTCGTAATCGTTGCAAAATGCGAAGGATTCCCACGGGTCCACTACGAGTACTATGTGTATTAATAATAGTAATAAAGGACTGACTACGAAAATGTATGTTCAAATAAAGAGCTTCTATTTATTAATTTCGTTTTTATTATTTTTTATACCTCTTAATGACGACTTGAGCACCAGTATGGTCTTCAGACATGGGATATAGTTACGCTGTTTTCTTTGCTCCAATCTCAAAAATGATATCAGTTTCTAGATAAACTACTTGTAGGAGCAGTGATCCTCCGAAAGTTGCGTAACATCACTCCTTACTCAATGTTTTATATACATTTATAGTAGGTGCGTGCCCGCGACTTTATTGACATGGACCGCAGGTTTCTGTTGTATAGGATAACGAAATGTTACAGGTAGACTTACATATAGGGTATAACACAATGGTGTAGTAGACGTTGTGGGGATGGATGTGCTGATAAAACTGATAATTTTCTTAAATGAACTTCTCGACTACTAATTAACCAACCGGTTGTAATTTTTTGTTTAGACTTTGACATTGTTTTTTTGAAGTCATGAGCATATTAACACCCAAAAGTAATACTGCACCATTCTCTTACACTTTGTACATAGCACTTGTAGTATTTTGCATTGAAGAGTCGCTTCAATAATCTTGGCCATGAGCTTTTTGACACAACCTTGTGCCCTTGCACAATTTCGATAGATCAAGGGAGCCGTGTCCGGACTCATACGATATTTTTGGAATTGTACTGGGCTTTGGCTATCTTGCAAATTTCGATGATGTGAAATTTGGTTAAAAGGATGAGGCTAGATTGTACTTCGGAGCGCCTCTGCACAGTTTCATCGCAATCGGTTTAAAATTCTGGATTTGTATAGAATACAAACAAAGCAATAGAATTGTTGCATTGCTCGGAATTTTTCTATTAATCTCTCTGAAACTCTGTGAAGGATGGACTTGAAGTGTATCTTAAGGACTAACCCGCAGCATAAGGTATCCCTGTGCCAAGTTTCATTAAAATCCTTTTAGTAGATTTTGCACAATAGAACAGATAAACAAAAAACTTTTAATATTGAAAATATTTTTCTTACTTATCTTCATTGTACAGAATTGACTCCCAGAATTGAATTGATTTGAAAATATGCTTAAATCACAGAAATATGACAGGTGAGATGTTAAATTTTCGATATCCAAAAAGGCTTTAAAATAAAATGTCTTTGTATTAATATATTTTTCCTAATTTGGAGCAAAGAAGGACCGTTTTACGGTATATTTTAAAGTTCCTGAGTGAAGTCGGAGGCTTCGACTAGTTTCTTATAAAGTACTAAATTAATAAAGTCTATGCGTAAAGATTTTTGTACGGCAAACAATTGTCAAAGCTTTTAAAAGATCTCTTTCTTGAAGACGTAAACATTATTAAAACCATTTAACCAATTTTAGTTATTAAATTCTAATGGCTTTACAAAGTTAATTACAGACAGTAAACATGGAAGAAATTAAAATATCGATGTTATTATAAATTTCTTACTTCTAAACATTTCTGCTGAATTAAAGATATGTTGAAATATCACACAATACTTAATAATTTCTGCTACTAAATTAAGCAAATATGGCTTTCAAGATTTTATTCGTTCACACGGAAGAAATATAACGAACTGTACAATTAGCTCCTCGTTTCAAAACCTGATTTGATTTACAGCAAAAATTATTAAATCATTTACTCTGAGTTCACTTAATTCGTTTATACTCAATTAAATTTTAACGAACATACAAAGCATCTTTGTTTATGTACCTTCTAATTTTCTTGCATTGTTGAAATTTCGTACGACTGCAAAATATTTGCACATTCTGAATTTTATCGCATAAACATACGAGCGGTGAATGAGCTCGATTTGATCATGGTCAGGATTTTTAATTAAATTGGATATCCGAAGTATTTCATTTCCGTAATGTCCGTAAATTTAAATTTTGAAGAAAAGATTGTTATTTTGCATGTCCATAATGCGATGGTAGTTATTTTATTAATGTGTCACGTCATCAGGGCAGACGTCTGAATGAAATAATATTTACTTATTAAATAATTGTGAATAAAAGACTTGGTGATTTTATTTTAAGATATATTAAAAATATTTATCAAAAATGACAAACTTCTTGAATACTAGAACTACCGTACAAGTCAGAATGACTTCTAAATAAAAGCCAAATGTATTTTTAATATTGATGAGCAATTTTATTATGAATACATTATAAAAATCTCAATATTTAAAGAAAACAACTTTTTTTTAAATGTCTTTCTATTTTTTAATTCACACGTAATAGAAAAAAGTGTAAGTATTTTTTCGGTAGTGATATTTTGTAGTTTATTTCTGCTACTAATTTTATTTTTACTATATGTGTAGTTTTTTTTTCAACGTCAACACATTTGGCTGACCAGGTAATTTAAAAATGTTGATCTATTATACGAGAAAATTTTGTATTACTAATTCACTATAATAATCGACTGCTGGCCGATATCACTATGAAAACTCGTACTTTTTGTAAACCTAGTCTTTTGTACATAATCTCTCTCTTTTCACTTTAAAAATAATTAGTTATTAGTTTAAAACAGGTAAACATTTTATTTACTTTATAATTTGCTGTGGGGTAAAAGAAAAATGATAGCACTAACGATTAGAAGACTTTTGTAGACAGTTTCTTCCTCTAACGTAGACTACAGACAGCAGTAGAAGTAAGATTTTAATAAGTTTATTTTATAATCACTGTAATTATAAAATGTGAAAAGTAAGACCTCAAAATAAGAAATCGGTGATGACAGACACTTTCAATCATTTCATACCGATCGCTTGGTTAATTAGTTTTTAATTCAGCATTTTAACTGAAATGTGGGCCCTCTTTTTATGCAGTGAAATGACCTGTTGTATAGTAATTAAGTTTACTACATTTTCAAAAAAAAGATAAAAATCCTATTTTAAATTTTTCCTATTTGTTGCACGATCATATAAAATGATTGTGATGTATGGGGTGTCGCATATACGCGATCATTATATAAGCTTTTCGTTCACAAATGGTATGAAAATAATCCCACAGAGACTACTTTCATCTTCAAAACTATGAAGAAAATTAATTACATTATAACCTTTACAGATTTGTATATAGCTAATTAATTTAGATTGTATTTTATATAAAAGGCACTTTAGACTTTTTTATTTTTCTTTAAGGTGACCCGATTACCGTCTCGCTCGCAAGATGTTGACATTTGACGTCATATGTGCTATTTACGTTCCGGTTCGTGGTGGAAAAACAAAATTGTTGTTGTTACAAAACACTAGGACTAGTAGGTACACTACACTAGTAGATATGATAATTTACTAGCTTCTTAGAACATTGTAAAACAAACAGCAGTAAATCTAGCGCTTTTAATGTTCTTCTAATAATTTTAAAATAAATCTAGAATAAATGAATTTACTAGAAAAAGTTGATTCAGCTGAAACAACTAGTCCTTATTTACGTGTTATTCTAACTCTCAGAATGCAGCATAAGGTTATAGCCGCCTTTATTTATTGTACATTAACTGTATATTAATATATATCAAGACTTAAATGGAAGAAAAGAATGTAAATTAAGTTAAAAAGTGATATTAGTTAATATAACTTCGAATTTTTTTCCTTGGAAATCCTGAATCGGTTTTCTATAGATCAGATTAGATTTTCTAAGTACTCATATTAGAGTTAAGTTTCCTTTCATTGAAGTTGCTTGATTTACTCGTTAAGAGTACCAGTTTTTTTAAAAAATTTCTTGTATTCAATTTTTCTAGAATTACTGGATAATTTTGAACTACATTTTTGGTAAATTTCCGTCTACCAAATTTTCAACTACAATAGAAAAGCTAGGAGTCCAACTCTAGTTGAAAAAGATTATGAGATGTCTTAAGTATGTTCTGAATAGTTTTGTTTATTATAGACCAACATAGCGGGAGAAATCTATGCTGACATCTTAAAAGTGTAGCTTTTGAAAGCCTATAATTCCATCAAATCTCATCTAAGTAATCTAAAACGCTATGGAATAGAAATATTTATTTAACCGAATTTGAGTTTTTGAATCTGTCTCAGAAGAATTCCACTTGAAGGTCACAATAATTAACTTAATTCTTTTATGGAGGGTTATATTGCTTTGTGTTTGTTTTTTATTACATAACGTCGCTAACTAACCCTGTTGATATGTTCAGAACATACGATTCTCCCTGGAAAATTAAATAATTTCTAATAGTGAAATAAAAGTGACAGAGAAAATTCTTCAAAATTCAAACTCTTGGCAAACCAGATCGCGTATGAAGCTAATGACAAAGATCTTCAGTTGTGTCTTAAGTTTGTATATTAAAAGCTCAAGCAAATGAAATCACACCTCTTTGCTTATGAAATTAACTCACTATACTTCTTAATATGCAACAATAATCTCGATGATCTCTTAATTGAATTAATTAAATTGCTTTGTAAATACAGTGCTCGATACTTTATCAGTAAGCTCGGAGCGTTGAAGTAATTTACACTTGAGCCTCAAAAGCAGACGTGAACAGGTTTTATATGATTCGAGTATTGGAATAAAAATTCAACGACTAATTTTTGGGACGTTATACGGTGACTACTCAAAAACCTTTTAAAAATAATCATATTCATCGCGAATTGAATTATAATTTATTTATTTACTTATGACAAAGCACATATAATTCAAAATTCAAAACTTTGTCCGATATTTTAACCTGAAGCCTGCATATGACACTTTCTGCGTGTGGATCTTTTAAAAAATTATCACCAAGCGAGAAATCAAAAAGCAATTTGCTGCTCACAGCAGACACCAAAACTGGCGCAGCCCCAGATGAAGCTCAGAATTTCGGCTAGAGTCCCCCTAGTGTACGTTGTCTCAAATATTTATCGTAAATCCTTTTTATCTTTTAATAATTTGAAGGTGTCTGACGACACAATGAAGTAAGTGCCGGTGACAGCAACTTTGACTTGGGGCTTCCTGCGGAGATGTTTTAATTACCAAAAGGGAATGATTATGCTCTTTCGCACTTTGTCCTTGAGAAAATGAAAGTGTGCAGATAGGTTCCCGCTGAGTTGTTACTTTGCGGCCCTTAGGTGGTAACGAGATTGAATCATTTCGGAAAAATACTGGAGAATGTCACAGTCGCCCGGCTTTAAAACTTTAAATGACGACTAGAAAGTCAGAAAATCACTCATTTCTGAATTTGGAGCCGATTAATTTCAGTCATCACCATGCTGCCCATAAATAATTGGTGGCCATTATCAGTCCAGCTGACGAAAAGTCCAGTGGACAGTGGCCAGAGACAGTGGAGGGATGACTGGAGGCACTGAGGACATCTTGGTAAGATTTTTGCCCTTGAAAAATTAAATGCCATTTATTTCCCCCGAGTCCACAGTCCGTGCTAAGCCAAGCCCGTGTCTCTCTTTCACTCCCGTGTTAAGCTCGCTGATTGAATTACTTATAGCGTTTGCGAAACACAACTTACCCTCATATTGCTTTGGATACAGTCGCGCGACACGTGGCGCTGATTTTGCATATGCAAATCTTCTGCTCCCACGCAACACTTTGCTAACGCTGACAACTGCAGCGAGGAGTTATTAATAGTTTTAGAATTTATATAACATATTAAATCGTATCATGCAGTTCCTCCCAATTGCATTTGATCTATTTTCTGGATTAATAAATCCAATATGGTTGGTTATAAATGGATACCTGCCTTTCTTACTGCACGCTGTTCAACTTATTTGAGTGTGCCAAAGTTCTAATAAATTTGAATACATAAACCAGGAAAATAGTTATTCCAAGAAACCACCACCGCCGCCATCAAAAAAGATAGGTTGGTTTTTATTAAAACAAAATTCAAAGGATTCAAAAGTAGATAAGAAATTCAATCGTCCTACAGGATGTTAATTAATTAAAGAAAAAATCGGATCGATAAATTGGTAATCCTGTAAGTAAAAATGAAAAGGTTTTTCCTAACACTTTACAAGGCCGCGAGCTTTCATAAAAAACTCCATCCTGGCCAGCCTTTTTCTTTTTAGATTAAATTTTTCTTTTTATTCTTCGTGAAAAATATTTTCACCTGATTCGTTTCCCATTCTGAACGAAGGACTAAAACTAATAAATACAGTCAAATCGAAAATGATGCGTAGTTTGTACGTACTACCGGTCAGTAACCGATGGCGACGCGTGTTTGTATCATGACACAATTGTTGTACCTTTGGCCATTAAAGTGTTAAAACAAGAAATTGAAAGAACTATTTTAGAAAACAATTCTATTAGTCCTATTTGCTCGAATTTGCATTCAAATTCGGATGAAAAACTATCATAAGCAAATAAATCATTCAAGAACTGGAAAGCGTATCACTTCAATATTTTCCTCAAAATAAAATTAACACTACGAACGGAAGCTAAAAGTCTCATTTTTGAACGAGGATTAAATTTTTTAATGATTATGAGTGTAATCCAGCCGAATAAACTGCTATAGATATTTGACTCCAACTAGAGCTCGCTTAAGAGTTTCAAAAATAAAAAAAATAAAAAAATATACCGCCTATGATCAAACCTCCGATGCGTCGCCAAACACCCATGAAGAAGGTAGAGGACTATCAAGAGGATTAAACTTAAATATTTTTTTAATGAAGCACGTACACGTAAATGTGTTTAGTTTTTTAAATAAAAGCAACGTACGTGCTTTTATCATAACCGACATGTTAAATTTTTACTGTCGGCGTTATATGCACAACAAAAATTGGGTTAACCTCTATTTGTCCCTGCCTAAATAGCTACAAGCACCATAACATGATTTACGAGTTGATAGTAAAACTGCGTACACTTCATTCCTCAGACCTTAATTTACAGGTATCAGTAAGAGAAATTTATGTCAGCAGTATTCAGTATAAGTACAACAGTCTTGATTGTGACGGACAGAAAAAGAAAATTAAATATTGACTACTTAATCAACAAATATTAACAAAATATATTTTTTTTTATTTTATTTTTTTTTTCATTAATTTATATACATTGATTGAATGATGCCTCTGTGAACCGCCGAGTGTGAGTGATTCAATTAAAAACGACTACAATCTATTGATCATAATTGTCCAAAATAAAAGTGATAAACGAAATCATTTCGAAAACTTCCCATTCTTTTGCATGCAAACGCTATAAAAAGCATTTAAAGACCACTTTAGAGAAATTTTTAAAAGTATACTTTTTCTCAGTTTACTCTGATCAAGCGACTCTGCATCGATCGTTAAAGTAAAATACTTTGATTATTAAAAATTTATTATACTGAACATGGAGTATCTTTCAAAGTAAAGAGACAAAATGCCAAGGTACAAGTATTTAAACAAACCGAAAGAATTTTAATAAGAGTGACGCTTTCGTAAACAATATTACATTTATTCCCTTAATTAAAATCTCTAAAATCTAAAACGTGCACCGTTTTCCAGGTAAATGCTAATACGTATATAATTAAAAGTGAAAAAATGATATCAAACAAATTAGTCATAGAATAAATAACAAAATCGCCACTAAATAAATTAAAGGATTAAATTAAGGTAATAATTTTTTTTATAAAATATAAAAATGTTTAATAAAAAGTAGGAGAGCAGCAAATTTTTATTTTTTATGAAAGATTTCTTAATATTATTGTAAATTTTAGGACATTCAATAGAGTAAAAGTAGTTTGCAAAATAAACGTGCGAAGAAGTAATGCAAATAAACTGAATTTCTTATTAAACCCAATTCTGTTTTTACACGATTTTGGTTTAGCACGAATTAGAAAAGAAATTTCATTCTCTTTTTATTTGACTTTGACTTATTTTGATTATCACGATCGACCCAAAGGCTAAGAAGCAAACATTTTTTTCCTATTTCAATCTCAAGAGATCAGAAAGGGAATTCCACCAACAGAGCGCGAAGACGATACCCAAGATATTTCTAGTGATGGAAGTGATATTGCAGTCTTACGCCAACGTATGCGTTTATTGTCAGAAATGGACAACGAATAAAATCCTTTTATCTGTAACCCTATTTTGCACAATTTTTGCGTTCATGATTTGTGATGTGATTTTTTTCCCTTTAAATGAACATTTACTTTAAAAAGCATGAACCTGTGCAATCTTTAGGAAATAAAATGTGCAGGCAATGCTGATTTCTTAGGTCTGAACCAAACTTCTACTTTGCCATAGATGCAATGTATTTTTTTACGCGAATTTTTTACACGTGTTCTTCGCGAACGTATCTATCGTGTGAAACCAGTTCTCTGTTATTTCAAAAATTTAGAGCTATAGATGACAAGTAATATTTAATAAAAGTGGTTCTCATCGGAATTCCAAACTTTAGTTAATTCAATACGGTGCGTTATGAAATTCATGAAACTGCCGCCTCGGTCATGATCTAGTCCCATTTTGGGTTGAAATGTATTCTCGCTTCTTGTTAGACAGTTTTGAACCTTTTTTCTAGAATTAACCATACTCAGTTCTGATATTTTTCCTCCGTACGACAAAATTTAAAGCGCTTGCGACCCAAATTTTATACTTTTACATTATTGAGTTGGTTTTTTAAAAATTGCTTAGAGCACAAATTTAATTTAGTAGAATTCATAACCATGAACCGGCACATAAACGACTTCTGCTTTTATTTGTTGCGTTTCTAGAACGAAATGTTAGGAATAAACTTGTAAGATCTAATCCAATTTTCTCATTTTAACACTCCTGAAATTTACCTTTATATTTGGCCTTGTACATAAATAATTAAAGTAAGTGTGATATGATTTTTATATGATTTTATTTTAAATTATTTTAGTTTAAAATTAATAACGTAAAGGTTTCAGGATTGAAAAGTTTTCATGTCACATCCCAAGTCATCCTGGAATTTCCACAAACGGAAGAAGTAACTTAAGTACAACCTGACACGCTTCTGGCACGTGTCAGTCGGATAATTCATAAGAAAACGGACGACTAATAGAAAAATGGATGCAATAAAACGTGACACGAAAAATCGCTTAATTTTTATTGATCCCCTTCTGAAGCCTATCCAAATCCACGCAGCACAGGAGAGGCCTTGCGGTTTGTAGGGAAGAGAAAATTTATCCCCAAATAGCTCTGGTATCCTTCCCGACCTCACGGGACGCAACGAACCGGAAAGAGTAATTGTGAATCGTTCGGTCTGGGCGCTGTCCTACGTGCTTAAAGCAAGCCCGTCGGAGTGATAGGGGAATTACGATATGGGCGACAAACGTCGCTAATGACCCTGGCCGGGCAGCAAGTGCTTCTGATAATTATCCCATTTTGTCTATTGTTTTTTAATTGTATGAACTTATTAGAAGCCCCTGATAAAAATGATTAGACCGTTATAATGTGGTTGAAAGGCTACTTATTCTAGAAATTACACATCTCTGCTGCCATTAGAAAATTTTTCCTCAGCGGTTACCGATTGCTGCGATGTTTTCCCTGCGTTTTCTCCCCAGGCACAAGAACACAGAATTTCACTTTCAGGATTTTCGCAAAAATTCGATATGAGTTCACAAAAAAACCAAGCCGCAGATAAATCGGACCCGAATTAGGGCCAAAACCGTTACTACTACTAAAAAACAAAATTTTCCCGCCATCTGAAGGTGGCTACTAAGCCTAAGCTTATGCTATCTAAGCGCACACTCTCGGCCTGTATTAAAAGCCCACTTTTAAACATTATAAACGATTTTTAAATATTCACATTTATGAAGGAATGTGCGCTTAAATCATTTACGGAAAATCGAATGAAAATGCGTTCCTCTCTAATTTCTACAGCATGTGTCAAATGATAAGGCAATGCAATTTATTTTAGACAATTAAAAGTAATGCTAATTAGGAACTAGTAACTTGGAATGTCTATGAAAGTAGGCGTAAATTCCTAGAGGTTTTCAATTGTATTTTCCAAATTTTACTCAACTTGCCTAAGTGAATTAACCACGTGATTTCAGGAATTTATGAAGTAATTTGAAATGTTATGCATATTCATAACATTCGAACACAATTTTAGTCTCAAACTTACTCTTCGTTTGTATAGTTCTTATGTTTGAAGACGCATTCACCGATTTTAATCATTCTTTGTCTTTTGTTTGGAATATTTTACAGAAACCAGGGACTCAGAGATTGATCTGCATAAAACTGATTTACGTAACTTGAGCACGTTCCCTACCTTCATCTCTTTGTCTGTTATATCAGTCCTCTATAGACAGCAACACAACTAGAGATATTTAAAATTTAAATATATTTTTGCCTTCTTGGCTGCACGTCTGTGTCTGAATAACAAAATTTCTCAAGATTCATCGATATTTCTACTATGGTTTAACACTTTAGCAAGCTTATTCATGCTTCAATGATTAGGAAATAGACTATGCCTTGTACTAGTATTTTTAATAACGACGCAGCGAATAAACTCAATGAAGAAACTTGACAATTGCGAGGCCTATTTAATGCTTTGCTTAACTCAAAATGCGAATTGGCGATATTTTCGAAAGCCTTAATTAGACCGGGAACATGCGCTCGCCAATTAACAACAACTATTTTATTGAGTTCTACTATGATGACTTCTTTAACTGCCGTCTATTGCGATAAAACACCTAAATTATTTCTTTTCTCGATCTTTCCAATTCCTCCTTTTAAACTACACTTTTCCTTTGGTAGGGTAGGACGGGGCTTGTTGAACATGTTCTCACATATTTGACTTAGTTCCCATGAACACATCCGATTTACTTGATACGTACAGTTTTCGATAAAATGGCCTTTAACTTTTGCCCCGTTGGTGAACCCACATAATCATACAGGGATCACTTCAGTTTACATAAATATATTATAAAATATCAGTTATTAATCAAATTTAGAATACAGGTAAGCTTGTTATAACACAGTAGGGAGGTTCCTAGAAAATGCCGTGTTATGTGATATCGTGTTATATGAGACAGAGCAAGAGCAGAACGAAAAGGGGGTCAGGTTCCGAAAAAGCAAATATTTTCATTCAAATCCATTTTTCGATTTTTCGTTTGAATGATTCACCTCACTCTGAATCCTTTTCATTATTCGCGTTTTCTGATATGGAAATTTTGCAACTTATGTGTCCAAAGTGCGTAATTTAGATCTCTTAGTATGCACGTAGATACGTTAAATAATAGATGTACAGTGTTATACGAAAACTTCCGCAATTTCATTACCGTGTTGTAGGATGTCATTTTTCTTATCGTGTAAGAGCGAAACCGTGTTGTAGGAGAGTTACCTGTATTGGAAAATCCAACACTTACCGCAGTGAAACTAAAAGTTTTTATAAATATAAACATTTCAGATTGTATTTAAATGTTAGCAATGTTACCTAGATATATGAAATATCAAGTGAGCTTCAAATAATTTGTACCTGATGTTTTTAAAAGCATAAAATAATTTTAACAATTCGAAAAAATTATTTATTAGTGTGAAAGGATAGGTTTTCGGAACGTACTGAAAATTTTCCTCTTGTACGAAGAAATGTCGTTTGAAAAAAAAAAAACAATAAAGAAAAACGTCTAAATGAAGTAAATCATTTATTTCTGTAAGAAAGTGTAGAAGTATACGAGAATTTAAAGGCATAAAAGTAGACATCAAAGAGGTAGGCAGAAAGGCGAACAGGCAAAGTAAAGTATTTAAAGCCTGTTCAAGCACAAAATTCCATTCCAGTAGGTCGAAAATTGCGACCATTTAAATAAACTTACGCAATGAACTTGAAAAAAGTCTGTCAAAACTATTGAAATTATCCAGCTGATTTTTTCCAAAATTTATATGGGACCTCCTGTCCTTAAGTATGTATGTCCTTTAAAAGAAAATTAAATTAAATAAACGAATCCTCAAAATCCGCGACCTTAGTAAAAAACATTTTGGGTGAACATACATAAAGGATATACAGACGCGTTACCTTTAATCCTTGAAAAATATATGGGTCTTCTTTCTGAATGTAGTCAATTGTCCACTTCGTAATTTAGATTTTTCCTCGTTAATTAATATTTGATCTCTGCAATATTCGTCTGCGAGTGATCGTTCCTTCTATTTATGGTTTTCATATGCTCTGTTCATAAACTTATTATCCCACTTTATGTTAAATGTAGCATAAAAATTAAAAGGTGAAAACAACGTTTTCTTGACTTAAACTGATCATAAATATTTGTTACTTTATCTTTATTTTTGACATATTTGAGAACGACCAGTTAATTGCCAGGTCGTGTCTATCTTCATTTAATACAGTCCAATTGTTTTATTGAATTGTAAAATAATTCCCGAAAGTAGTAGTATGTTAAATTTCGTAAGAATTTATTATAATACTCAATTATCAGTCGATAAGCATATAATTCTCCTCAGATTTTTCCATTCCGGTTTAATTTTCAAGTATTTTTATTTATTTATAGGACTTGCCAGCAGAAGTTTGGTAAACATTTCCGAAGAAACGTTGGAATTTTGGTTTTTACATGGCATAAGACTGAGTTAAGGAATTTTTTGATGTTATATTACTACAAAGTTCTTAAGTATGCTTTGTACAAAAACATGTTTTCAAGTAAATAACTATTGAGTGAGATTTTAACAAACATAAAAATCCACGTTAGAATTCACTACTATTACAAAGTAGGGATTAAAAACTTTCAAATAATACAACATATGTGCTATATGAGCTGCTACGTATGTCTTACCATAAAACGTAACTAAAGTAACTGATGACCCATTTGAGAGGCAGTAACAATATGCCGCCAGTAGTCCTTACAACTCTATTAAAGGTAAAATGACGCAGGGTCTGAAGTTGGGTGAACCCTCTTCAGTGCTTTTAATTTTTCAAGTGATAAATCACAGAGACATGATAACAACAGACAAACACGTGCCGCCCTCATTTTTCGCTTAACCTGACGAAGGGAACAAGTGGCGTGAACAACCCCTTTGAGTCATTATGAAGTCACGAAATGGCAGTCTGGAGGGTGACCGTGCAAAAACGAAGTGTAGGTAAGCCAAATTTCACTTCTGTCGACGATACTGAGCCGTGGGAGTTTGCCTTTCCCATGGGAATAGTGGTAAGAGGACATTTTAGGCCATTAACTCTTACCCAGCCGCACATGAAAAGACAGCACCTTTAGAATGTCTCAATATCAAATAAGGAGGTTTGCCAAAAAAATAGAATATAACGTTTTTTAAGAATACAGACCCTTTGGTCAATACAGAAAATTAAAGAAGTAGAACCTTCTGGAAATTTGTCTTCTTTTCGAAAGTAGTTCAAATACACAAGAGGACCTGCCGGATGTTTTATAAAATTTGACATGTTTTACGTACAGGACTAATCTTTTAAAAATAAACCCACATTTACAGTCTTTACATTTCAACGTTTTAAAGACTTCTTAAATTTGTAATATGTGCTAGCACCAGAGAAATTAAGCAACGAATCATTGCGAAACAGACCGACCTTCTTCTAACCAGGTATGGTGATTTCTAAAATTGTCAGGTACTATTTAATAAAAATTTAAAAACGCTTTCACGAGTAGGATTTTCGGCAGTATATGAGAAAAGGAAAAGAACCAAAACAGATTGTTTCTTTATGGAACGATTGACTAGACTATAAGAACAAGACTAAGTACTTTTCATAAGAGTTCATCAGGTTTTGAGAAAGCGTAATTAAGAAAGTATTTTTTCTAAAACACGATGGACCTATTTTTAGAATTATTTATCAAACATTTCTTTAGTGCTATTGGACTTCAATTTTATCACTGGTCAGCATGAACGGGTATATGCTTTTTCCATATAAAAACTTCTAAAATAAAAGAAATATTGTGAATTTGAGGCAGTCTTAACACAGAATATCCTTTTGCTATTTAAAATTATAAAGAAAATATTTTAGTATTCCTCATAACAAGCCCTTTTGTATGATACCCCACATGAGATTCAAAAACAACTTTTCGAGTAAGTTGTTTAAAAATTTCAAAATTTTACATCGCTTGGTTTCTGAGCAAATCTGCTGTGACAGACGATGTGTGTGTGATCTAATAAGGGTTCCGTCTTTTTTTTTAAGGTATAGAACCCTTAAAATGAAGGTCATTTTATTAAACATATAAAAATATATTACTATTATGATCCGAACTTTGTTGTGGAATTTTCTAGAAGTTTTCTTTGACTAAGCCCGTATTCAATATTTTAATAAAGACATTAACAATGATGATAATATAAAAAAAAAAAAATGTGGCACCTAACTCATATCTCCGTAGTCAGGGTGTTGAATCAGCGTGTTGTTTTAATCGAATGCAATAAAATATTAAGAAAACAATATTCAAGAATTCTTGTTGTCATTAAATATGTACACAATTTAAAAAAGCTTGGTGCTAGAAAACAGCAGCTATTTGTAAAATAACTTAGCACCGAAAAGCTGCAGAGAACAAACTTCAAAAATTTAAAAGACGCCGTAAAGCCGTTGCACGAGAAAATTAATTCACAAAGTCCAATTAGCCCCGAAAGTTATTGACTTTAGGGTGTCAATTCTTATTAGGAAGAAAGCGATAATATTTTTAGCGGCATTTGCTAGAAACTGCTTTCTTCCAATTAGCCCGAGCCTGTGCTGCTAATTAGCATTCAGTTCCATGTCCGGAGGAAAGGAATTATCAGGACCGTGAGCCTGCCCGAGAAGCCTTTTGTTCTTTTACTAAATCGTGCGGCACCATCTGCTGAGGATTACTATGCGAAGTGATAAAATATCAAGAGTTAATCATAACTCCTAGATATTCACTGAAGTTGCCCTTTGTTGCTGGCTGCTCTCGTAATGCGCTTGTTCAGTAACGTCTCCCACCGAAGTAGAAGGAGCAAATCATGGAAAAGACATGGAACTTCGTAGTTAATGTCAGATGGAAAAAAATCAATCGCATGCCCCCTCAGAAAGATATCCCCATTCGCCGGAAGAAAAGCATTAAACTTTCTTTCGATTGTAAAGTGGCCATTCGGCGAAATGGCCACGATAAGAACACAATGCAATTCTGAAGTTTTTAAATTCAGGGCACATGGAAGAATTTAAATCCACACTGATAAGAAGTTTCTGGCGGAGGAAGGTGCGGCGACTTCTGATTTCATTTGGTCTTCAGATGAAAATATCAGCAGATCGCAATCTTTGAAGTCCGATACGACCTTTTGTTGGCAGACGATTCGTTCCTTTTTTAGGTAGATAAAAGGGATGAAGGATTATGGCACATGCACTGAATGGAACCGTCTATAAAAGTTAAATGGCACTTCTAAAATAGATGTCCTGCTGCTACTTCTTTAGTATTCTAGAGGCTATTTTTACTTTTGATCAAGATATCAAACTGAATGCGATAATGGCGAAGATTTCCTTTTAATGTAAACCGAGTGCTTTGATCATTCTGGAATTATTTTGGATTATCCAGGAATAAGAGTAGACCACTACTTTCGCGTACCCAACCAATTAACTTTCTCAATAACTAAAAAAGCATGATTATAAGATCCAGAACACCATCGAATAAAATATCATTTGAAAGAACTTTTTACTAGATTTTAAAACATTTATTAAACATTTTATTTTTTGTTGTGTTTTTTTTTTTTTTTTGTAGAACAGTAAATCTTACCTTATAACCAAAAGTGTTAAAAGGAAAAATTTAAAGATTCTAGGAGTTCTAGTAAATAATCCACGAAATGTAGATCAGTGTTTCTAAGAGCTATATTTTCTGAATAATTAATAGCAATAAACTTAATTAATTTCAATAAACTTAATTATGTGGTTGGCGAAATAATTTTTATTTCGTGAGATTTTATTGACCGACTTGAGAAAATATTTTGTCAAACTGTCTATACATTTTTAGTGTAGATACCTACGTTCGGGCATAATTTTTTCACTACCTTCGACAATTTCAATTAATCTTTCTTTGTTTAAAGGGAGGTACTTCGCAGGTTCTTATATTTATTTAGAAATCTACCAAATCGTTTTTTTATTTTTATTTTTCTTAACTTTGAAAAAATATCCTCATTTTTACAAGTTTGGCGCCTAAGCTTTTCACTAATTTTTGGAATTTACTCGGAAATTATTAGACTGATTTTGATGAAATGTTTTGTATATAAATTAGATATTCCTAGATTTTTAGGTACGGAATTGTTAACAAATATTGAGTGAATTTAATGGCGCTTTATTTGTAAGATGGTTCTGAAGGAAACATGAAATAAAGGCTATTAATTTTAGCCTGTTAATCTTACCATCTGGAATTTGTTTTTGAAGACGCTAGATCGATGTTATGAAGTTCTTATTTATCAAATACCTAAGTCTCAAAGCGGTTTAGAAACATCATTGGGATTTCGTCCTTTCTTTTGTTTTGGCTGTTTTCATATGCCACAAGTAAAAACACGACTTAAGTTTCATTTAATTTTCGTGGTGTTAGGATTTAAAAATATTTGGTAATATTAGAATTGTTATGGTTTTTCGCTTAAGTAATTACTATTAATGTTTATATGAATCCTTGAGAGTTAAGTATTATCAAAATTGAGATAGTACCCCAGCAAGAAGACGATAATTTAAAATATTTTCATAACATTATATGCTAAAAATCTGTAATTACCTTGTTCTGTTCCAAAAAAAAACTAATTAGTCAATATAGACAATTTTCTAAAAACTCATGCGGGACCATCTGTAAGGTGTAATTTTTTTTCCAAACAAACAAAGAATTAAAAACAAATTTATAACCACTTTTTCCAAGTCAGTTGAAAAGATCCTAAAATGATCTGGATTTCTATTCTTCAGAGAAAGCAAAATGTAACCTAGACGAAGGACAATTTGGCATGGATTGCACATATCTTTATGAACTTCCCAATTTCGCCATAGATAGCATGTGTTCAAATCTCCGCAATTTCCCATGGAAATATTTATGAAATTTGGAAAGAGACTTCTATTAGGGTCAAGTGACCCTAGTGATGATGTATAGAGTTCTAATTGAGGTCAGTTAGACGAATTACCGAAATTATCTAATTTCAATTTAGGGATAGTGGAAAGATGAAACCCACACCACTTTCTGGATATCAGCTGCTTTCGCAAAGGAAGAAGGCTGGATCCTCCCATTTGAATAAATCGCCGGATGGAAATGACACAGTGCTTGACTCGCACTCGTGCCGCACTCGAAAATTATAGCTTCACGCCTTCTTAAAGGTGCTTCCGCAAACTGTGCGAAGTCCCCGTGCCGAAGCAACCCCAATTCTGAGTTCCATCCTCCTGCCGCAGATTATCAGATGACAATTTGCAGCCCATCAAATTGTAATTTCCCGCTTATCCGCGCTCTCGCCAGAGCAGAAGGAAGATATGAGTGTTCCGACAACTTCCGACAGATGTTAGACGCTAGCCATAAATCCTTCCCGAGGGGAAATTACACCCGAAAATTGCTGTGATACAAGAAACAATCTTTGCAGATGACACCGGAGTGACTCAATTCAATTTCCCGGCTGCTTCCGAAAGGGGACGTAGAACTCGTTCTGAGGTAGAATTTAATAATTCAATTTTCGGGGATTTAAAGAAAACAGCCCGGATTTTGTATTTGTTAGAATAATTAAATCTTCCAAACGATTCGTTTGGCAAGCAGGGCCAGGGCCGCAAACTTGGAAATTTATTATATGCGATATTTCTTCTGTAGTCATGCCAGTAAAAATGTGAGCATAATTCGAAATGAGCCATATAAAACGGGAAAAATCGCACAAATCACAGGACAATTCGGTCTGCACGCATTTCGTTGGTTGCAAAGGAATCCGCAACAGTCATAAATATCCGCTTTCGGAATTTTATATCCTCATGTGCAGCCGGTGCCGCATTTTATCTTGTGATTTATGGTTTGTCCAATATCTGCCATTGGATTGGTCTTAGTCTCCACAAATCATGATGGCGGGGGAGGGTCTTTTATTTACGACCAGCATGGTGGAGCCTAGAACTTTTGCAAATTATACGCCGAATCGCGCGTTATTGTCAAAGAAATAGCCGAAAGTGCCGCTTTTGCAATAAAATATTTATTTATCAAACTCCGTCTCGTTTTGATCTAGTAACCTTGGGAGTAGGCATGTTTTCGATGCTAAAATTAAAACACTCATTGTGGAGGATCGCGGCAAATGGCTGTTAATTCCGTCTGTATTTTACTTCTAGCATGATATGGAAGAAACATCTTTCAAAACAACACACGGATGATGACTCCCTTAGAAGTCACGTCTCTATCATAAACTTCCTTGCGCGTGCGAGCTCAGAACACAGAGCTGTGTTTACAATTAGCATGATCTCACCGAGATAGAAGCCAAAACATCTCAAGTTGAAGTCTTCTTTATTTGACGTTATTCTTCTTTGTTACGGTTAACCCACTGATCTTAGTTTCAACAAACAAACAAAAACTAATAATAATAATACATACACCCATCACTCCATTTAGGCGAATGGACGGTTCTACGAGGATTTTTACGTGGATGAAAATCGCCCAAATTGAATTTGCTGGAATAAAGAAATACACATGAAAAAAAAAAACCGAAATAAGTTATAAACGTATTTCTTTCATATATGTTAACAAAAATAGGATATTTCGGCAGACCAAAATAAATTTTATTGGGTATGAGAATCTAAATTATAATTTAAAGTAGTCAAAGCAAAAATGTTATCGCTCTTACCATCAATTTTAAACATCCTCATTACAAATGAACCAAAAACCGTAGGGTTTATATAATTAGTACGAGAAAATAAGAGTTTTAGTATATTTACAATATGGATATTAAATTCGATTAAATATTATAAAAGATATGTACGTAAAATGGGTCCGCGTAAATTAATACCTCTTTTGCACAAGCAGAAAAACCAATCGATTAGAAAGTACTGCGTAAATGAAATGACTGGTGCATTATTATTATTTATTTATTATTTGTTTTGTTTTTTTGCAGTAGACGGATAAAACATTTTTTATATCGAACAAAACTCGGAATCTTATAAAAAGTAGAATATACAAGTACGTGTAAGAACAAAACACAAGTGAAAATATCAAGAATAAAGATGATTAATTCTTACTTTTAATTTATAATTTTATTTTAATCCATATTTAAATATTTAAATGTAAGGTAAATCACAAAATTGTCATTATTATAATCCAATTGTTTCACAATCCTTTCGCTTATTAAACATTCTTTTATTATATATTCATATTTTGGAAAAACTACATACCTATTAATTAATATTAATTGACATATTCAGTGGCATTATTTCGAGGTCTATAAAGTTGAATTGAAGAAATAATAGAACGGAGTGCTTTAGGGTTTGATGTGATGTTCTTTTAGTTACTTTACTTATCTTTTACCGTGTTAACACTACGTGTGACATTTTTTATTTAACGCGGTCAACACTGGGTCTACAAAAACGATATGTGAGTGTTCAAAAGATTGCTTCACCTGTATTTATTTGCTTCAAAGTGGATTTTGTCTACTTTTCTATTGAAAACGCAAAATGGACAGAGTAGAGCAGAGCAGCTTAGGTGAATGCAGCTTATATTTAACTCACATCCGAAAAGAGCAACAAGATTGTCTAGTTAAATTTGAATTGCAATTGAGATTGATTTTTAAATAGAAACAATGGACGAATATGTACTCATGTATAAATGTATCCTCCCAGGGCACAAAATTATCTTCCCAATTATCTTAAAAAACAAAATAAAGCACAACCAAGAGATTTTGCCAATCTTGTGAATAAATCTCGCATAAAAAATTCAAATGCCAATTTGGCCTGCTCTCAGCTCCTCTTCCAAATTTGGTATAGCAAAAAACGCTGCTGTATTTTACTCTAGTTCAGTATCGAAAAAATTCATTAAACGTTCAATTCAGTTCACTTTAGAGCAGGTCACAGTTGTGATGAAATCCATTTTGCTGCTCTTTTCTACTCTATCTTAACCTAGAGCACTATTAAACATTATATGGAATTAATAAAATAATATGCGAAATATATAAATAATAATAAATGTTCATATTAGACATGTTCAATACCTGAAACTTACGCATTAACCTATAACAAGTATAAGACACAATTTTCACACTTGAATGTTGTTTTAAACCGAAAATCAAAAGCATAAAGCCGAAAATTAACAAGACATAAACAATAAATCCTACGCACCTTGTTTAAAAAATAATTTCCATGTATAAGATCGAGAACCTCGACTGTTATGTATAATGGCGTATTCTAAATAAAATATTTGTTCTATATAAAGGCGCGCCTTAGACATCGTAATTCGGAGTGTCTTTATTTAACATTAGACACCTGAGACATCTCGGCAGTTCCGAATTGATGGAAACCTGATATAATCGGATACTCGTCTTAGATAATTGTTACAGAAAGGGATTAAAAATCAGTCGAAAGCTTTTATTAGCTTTCTATTTGAATTATTTTCGAAAAAGCGAATACATTGTTTTCTTAACACGATTAAATTATGCATAATCTTGAAAGTTAATGCTGCGTATCTTAGAAGAAAAGAAGAGGCTATAGTGGACAATGGTGGTAGTTCGCGTCTACTCCATCTCTTTTAATTGCATTGTATGCAATTAGAGCATATATCGCACTTTGCCTAGCTTGTGATTGGAGCATTTGTTTTTAATCAAATGACAAATTTGCTTGTTTTGGGGAAGTTTTGAAAAAACACTTATCAGAACATTCCATAAATTATTATTTTGATTCACAAATAATTTGGAATAACTTATTAAGTCACTTTTTAAAAAAAGGAATGAATTCCTTAGCTGGAAAGTACTAACAAATACCAATTTTAATATGTGATGGATTTAAATTGCACTGATTTTAAAAATAAGTTTTTCTTTTAAAGTCATGTAGACCTGATTATAAAAAACTCAAAGTGCATGATATAGCAAGATTTAATTTCCTTAAATTCAGAAAAAACTAAGAAGTAAAGCTTTATTAAAATAACGTTTAAAAAAACGTGATAGAATTTGCTTAAAATCAGTTACAAACACTGGTGATAGAAAAATATTAAGAAAACTAAAAAGCCAGCCCGAATTCTTAATAAAATAAGAGAAACGCTCGACCTATGATCGCTTCAAAAATAAAGACGTTATTATTCTCTAATTTCTATGATCTGAGGAAGTTTTAAGTGCAGAAATAAATTTATCACTAAAATTAGAACTTGATAAACTTGATAATTTAATGCAATACGATCGTTTAATCGCAGAAAATGGAAATGGAACAAAATGTTTGAAGTTCGAACTTTTAATGGACTTTGAGAGAATGATAGGAACGATATATTTAAAATTATTGAAATTTAATTGAATAAAACCTTACTCTGAACAAACGTTCCTTGTGTGAGCCAACCTATAAATAATTATTAAACCTCTGCATGAATCGAAGGCTGTGGCGTTATTAAATTGATCCCTTATTGCATAAATTACGATTTGATCGACAGCTGTCAGGATTTAAATTGACTCGTATAGGAGCCAGTGTAGGCAATTGTAGGAAGTGGAAGAGTCCGTTTGAACGGGCAAGGACCCAGAACCTTAATTGGAAAGCATCTCAAAGAGCGCTGTATTAGTTATGCATTGTGTCAAATTTTAAAATTATACTATCAAAGAAATTATAGCTGTTGTTCTCTCGATTGGATTTCTTCGACAGGATGGTACAGATTCTGTGAGCAACTGATTTCGCCCTTACCGAAGACGAAGCGATGCTTTGTGGCTCGAATTCAGCGTTTTTGTCCTGGAAAATGTTGGCTAAGTGCTCTTTAGAATCTTTACCATACCACTCGGGACTACGTACGTATATGGAAGTGTACGATCCTTGCTCACGCAGCCCTCGCCTTCGGGGTACTTCTCTTGGCTAGCAATGTAGACCTCCCTTTTTGGATTTTAAGCCGAGGCGGCCTTTGAAGCACCCCACGAGTGGAGAATAAAGTGTTAAACAATACGAAAACATTTGCTGGTACTCAAAGTAAACCGTTGCACATTTTCCTGGGTCCTCATCAGCCCTTAATGGAGATATTATCGTTCCAATTAAAAAATTTCGCAGACAAGGGGCTGTGGCTTCATCCGAGCCCGCTCAAAGATAAAAGCCCTCGCCCTTTTGCTCGACAGAAAATCTGTTGAACTTTGACATGAAACTTGGGGGATCCGAGGCTGGATGAGCGTGGAAAAACAACCTCCTTGTCATAAAAGAAACGCATTATGAGTTTGTAATGGCCGTAAAAATGATTCTCACGAGAGGGCTGATATTGACGAGCAAAACAAAAACATTTATATCTTTGATATGTGGTAAAATATGTTAGACTAAATTCAACAGCGCAGTTAAAGTTAAAATAGTAACTCTCTCGATATTCTTAGACTTGTTCATCATAGTCATACCTCAAGGTTTTCTAATAGACGGCACCGATACTAATCGCGTAAGTCGAATTCCGTGTCACTCAATGTCTATCTATAAAAGAAACGATTTTTGACGGAAACTATTATTTCATCTATTTTATCCTTAAATCTACTGTATCAGATAATTTGCAAGTTGCATTTATGCACTGTTTCTAATTTGCCTAAATGTGAATCTTCTAAACCATGTTCTATGGACCTATAGCCCGCACATATAACCAGATCACCCTAAAAAACCACTCAGTTTTTGTATTTGTTGTTGGTAAGGGACTCTTGTGATAGCTTTTCCTGATTTTAGCAACATAATCTAGATATTCTCGCTCTTGGTCACATCCCGTTTTAATTAAATACATTTAATTAAACATTGTGACAGCGACTACCTATAAACAACGAGACATATCTCGGTAGGGACCCCTAATACAAAACCGTGAAAACGTACGACCCATTGCATTAAAGTCCAATATACCTTCAGGACTAACCGAAACAGCTTATATTAAAAATAGTGTAGTTTTATATGATTTGGATAAACTTAAGAAGTATTGAGTGAAATTGTTTAAGAGATGAAGTAAAACTATAACTCGGCACCATTTTACTTTAAAAAAACAAATCGTGTTAAATGCTTGACATTTTTACTATAGATTTCTTTTCATTTTTAAAACTAGCTTATGTTGTAATGTTGTAAAAAAATGTAAGTGGTGGGAGTATGTTCTTAGTACCAGTAACTGGCTTTAGACGTAAATTTAGTTCCTAATTTGATGCACTAAAATCCTTATACCAGATAAAAGTAGATGCTTATTTTAAGTAATTTGCAAAAATAGTCTGATTTACGGCTGGGTCGGCTATAGACAGGAGGCCTGGACACCAGATCCTGAACTGAATTTGCTTTGAAATAGGGACCTTTATTATTATTTATTTATTTATTTATTTATTTATTTTTGCATTTTGGTTGTAGCAATAGAGCCCGGCTCAGGATGTGGAGACCATGAATTTACTAGTGGTATTCGATGAACCTATTTCAAAAAGAAACCAAACTGAAACCAATTATCAACCTGGTACAGCAAATATAGGAACAATATTTTCCCAAAATCCAAATTTATTTATCCATAGAATTATTATAAAAAATTGCCTCTAGCAACAATTGTGTACTATGAAGTTTTTTAGTTTTATCCGATCAAGCTCTATTCTGTACACACTAGAGAATTAAATTATTACTTAATTAACACTAGTTCCCAAAAGTGTCTGCCTTTCTTTGTTACCACATTGCACCTATTGTTCCTCTTTTTGTCTTATATCCAAAATACCAAAATTAAAAAAATAATCATGCACACAGGAACGTCATTAAATTCAAATCTTCTAATAATTTATTTAAACTAAATTAAAAAAATCTCTAATGTTTTTGTTTTTTCTTTCTCTTACTTTTATTTTTGATAGAACTTTTGTGTTCAACTCATGTAAGTAATTTACAACTATAATTAAATTCCTCTGGGCTGAATAGTTATACATTAATTTCCTAAGGTGTACATTACGGAAATTACAGTGCGTTAAGTGGAAAACATGAAACTACTTGTAACTTTTAAGCGATCTTCTCTGCGGGAAGGTGTAACGAACTACAGATCGTCGCTATGCCTGCAAATGGGTATTTAACATAAATTTAAAATAAAATATAAAATGAGCTTAAGTTTTGCAGGCACAGCGACGATATAACTCGAAGCCGAGAGACATATCACCTTCACCTTCAAAACAAACCTTGCCATCAGTTCAAATAATCGAACCTTTTCATCGATCAGACCAGCATAATTTTTTTTTACTAGATTTATATCAACAATTAATAAACGAAAATGGTAGGAACCTTTTGGAACTTGGTTATCTAGTTGAAAAAGTGAAAGAGCATCCATTGTACACGTATATTTGCTTTTACCCCCTTTTTTTTAATTGTCCCCTGTGTAGGTACAATCGACTATTTTAACCTAAGTTAGTATAATCGATTTTGTGAAATTAGTTTAATAGTGCACACCTTTTTTCTCCTAATAGCTCATGTCGTAAAAAGGACCTGACAAAAATATGATTAAAATACCTTTTTGGTCCAGCACAGATGTAGTTAGCTTAAATTTCTTTTTTTTTTTTTTGTGTCAATTTTTAAGAGAACACCACGGGAGGTATTCAGCACACAGAAATTGTGTAGCAACCAAAGTGAAAAGGTGTCAGATCAAACGTCGTGTCATGACGTATTCAAGACGACATCACTACAATAGAAGGTGGCTAGCCAGGCCAGCAACTTTGAAGTCACGTGCGTCACAACCCTCAAAGTGTGACATTTTAATTTAAAGTTTGTCCATTATAGCGTACGTTTCGAAATGTATGTGTACAACCGAGGAGTTGAATGACAACCATAAGAATTGAACACAAAGGTACACGCACGTGTCATCTACGGCAGGGTATATCTTTCGGTTGTTCCACGCATTCTTCTATCAAAGTTGTTTAGCTCCTTCCCTCATAGTTCTTGCCGGCGCAGATCTTATTACCCCATGGCCACCACTACTTAATTAACAACTGGGGTGAAAAGAAGTAATTGCCCTGATTGTTTGATATACCCACTCATGATTCTTCTACGGAATTCCTAGACTTCCTAGACTTATTTTGTCACATTCCTAAGAGTGTGGGATAATTTGAATAAGAAAATGGAAGTGGATACAAGGCGCTGGTTGTCGCACCGCTGAAGCCAATTGTCGTCAAAGGAAATCACAATTAGTGAGACACAAAAGGTGTTGTTTGTCACAGAGAACTTGTTAGGCTTCGCCTAAAATTTCATCCGGACGTTCAGCTAAATGAAATCAGACCAGGAAGTTATCTTCAAAGGGAGAAGTATTCTCTAATCGAAAATTTCTTAACAAACGTTTTCGTTTTCGAGGGGCAAATTGATAACTGCTTTAATGGACTATTTCTGAGAATTTGAATAAACATAAGAACGTTTCGAAAATCAATGTAATTCTTATTTGAAAGGGAGTCTTACTTGAATACAAAACGTTCTAGTTACTGAACTAACTAATTGTTCTAGGAAAGAAAGTATAAACTTTAAGAGCAATTACTGGAATAAAAAAAATCGATTTTTTGTTAACTATTTTCTTAAAGATTGCACTTTACTTATTGCAAATGAAAATACTCTCAGTTTCTGTTCATTAAAGAAAAAGTATATGTTGTAACAAAAAATTTCGTTTAATCACTAGTTCCTTGTGTTGGAAAGATGTGGAAAAAATTTCAAAAGATCAGTTGACCGGTTTTTGAGGAATTGTGGTCACGGGATTTGAAGACATAGTTTCGAGAAACACGCATTTAAAGTGCTACAGTTCTCCTTGCTTTCATAATCGTAGAACAGTCAATTTTTATCCAAACTCGATCAAAAAAGATTTGTAAAATTGCAAACTTTCCAAAAATAATAATAAAAACTCGTTTTTTTCAAATTTCCAACTGTCCCTAACCCCGATATATTTTGAAAAGTGTCGAAATTCGTAAAATTGGTCAAATGATTGAATATGGAATCGCTGATTAGAAGTACGTTTTATCCAAAACAAAAGCATTAACCGCGTATAACACGGCAGTTCTTTAACACAGCTTCCCTCTAGCACGATTCAATTTTTGCACATTTTTTATAACACGGTTCACTTTAACATCGTTAGAGAATTGGATAAAAGCCTAGTACAACGCCGAATTTCAAATAATAAACTCATCCATTAGAGTAATAAAACCGACGTCTTAAATGTTTGTTCAAAAAATATGCGGCCAAAGTCTATTGAAAGTGAAAACCTAATCGAGCCAGCAAAAAATAGGGCGATAGTGCACCTTGCTAAGCATCAAAGCATCAACTCCTACTGACTTTTGACGATATGATGGTAGGCGATATCCAAGAGCTAATGGAAGAAGTAACTGATGAAGCAGGGTTGATAGAAATGACTTCTGAATGTACCAAGATAACGAAGGGGTTAAACGAGGAACAAGTTTATCAGTTTACTCTGAAAAGCGTAAAAAAAGGTCTAGACTTAGCTGAACAGTTAGGGTCATATTTCTTAAATGAAGATCCTTCAATTGATAGGAGCACAAAGTTCATGAGACGACTTCAAAAGTTCTTAGCACCTGAAATAGGAGATATTTTGCAAAGAGTAAGGCATGGAGCTCAAGATAATGCAAAAACAAGATCAGAGGATGAAGATATCTTGCCAAGAAGAAAACGCCTCGGTTAACGATACTTAGTAATGATGACAAAGTGAACATTATTTAATTAAAATTAATAGGTTTTTAATTCTTTTGAGGGAAATTGTTTTAATAAAGATGTTGGAACTCAAACGAACGAATTCAATGTGGATTTTAATTAAAAACCTATCGTAGGCTATAAATACCGACATGTATGGTGTCTCAAAAATTATGTTGTCATATTCCAATTTTAATGAGAATGGCCTCTAAGTTCAATATTTGTTTTACTTATTTAATTAAAATGGGTTTTATAGATACAACACAAGACAAATACGTTTGAAAATAATTAGAACTAAAAATAAATACAATAATAAAATAAAATTATCTACTAGTGGCAATTCTAGCTGATACAGGATCAATAATCTTCTGCATTCTTCCATAGTAAATTTTTGGCTTGATTGAGCAATGTACGTAATTTTATGTCAGCAATGCTTTTACTTTGATGCAGCCATTGTTTTCCAACAGCTGCAAGTAAATTTTGATCGGTATGGAAACCTAATCGTGATTTTAAGGTAAAAACACCCATCTTAAAATTGAAAAACATTTTATCTGCCCCACATTTCTGACGTAGTTTGGGCACTTGTTCAGGAGCTTTTTATGAAATATTTAAAAGTATAACGAAAACACAATTTAAAAAGTAAAACTGATTATAAGAAAAACATACTTAATAAATAATTTAAACAAAAGTAACAAGAAGACAAAAAATGACATAATGTTTAAGGGAACTTAAGAGAAAACTAGATTCTAATTATTTTTAAATATTTTATTTTTTAAAATGTTCACGATTTTAAAAATATCGCTTGGTTCCTTAAAATTGAATCGTAAATATCTCTTTAATTTTATATGCAATAAAAACCATTATTACAACTAAAACTAAATTTCAAACCTTACTGCGCATTCACTAGATGTCAAATAATCAGGAGGTCTATTAAAGTTTAATACACACGTTTAAATTAACTTCATCCTTAACAATATAACTTAAGTTTTAAGCAAAATATGATTTTAAATAATTGAGTATTATTATTATCCACTTTCGGAAGTTTAAAATCAATTTTGTGAAATGAACCTAAGTATGTAATGGACTTGTAAAGAACATTCTGCATAAATGACAAACCAAAATATTCCAGCACTAGCAAATATTCCGTAAATTTAACAAAAGTTTTACTAAAATTTATCCAAAGTCCTATAAAGATTTGAGTCTAATAGAAACTTATACTTTGCGATAACATTTTCATAGATTTCAAGAGCTTTTGGTACAATTTCCCGAAGTGTTTTTAAATTTTGCGAAGTACATCTTTAGAGTATTTCGCTTTCCAATAATCAAAATATTCACACTTTTCTTCAGTTTCATTAAAATTTTAATAAAAGGGACATCCATTTAACTGAAACTTATGATTCTTGGATTTACGATAATCATTTTTTTAAATAAAGTCGTAAATTTGTTTATGATACGTGCGAAAATACCTTGTAAATTACGTTTTCCTTAATTTTATGAAAATATTTAATTATGATATTTTACGAAATATTTTGCAGAAAATTTATGAAAAACTTCTCTGAGTGTAGATGAGTAGATTAAAAACATAAATTTGTATCTTAATTTTAGTGAGTTTTTGTATAGAAGGTACAAATCAAATAAATAGAATATTTTTGCTTAGACTATTGTCTACGGACTTAATTAAAAACGTACACTTCTTGAAATTCCCTTGAATGAATTTTTTAAGGTGCCATCGTTAAATAGAAGTGTATTGCTTGATTCCTAACAAAAACGAAGAAAAAGTAGCCCTATGTATGTACGAATGAATAACATATTCATGAAATACATTGCAGGGTTACTATTTCCCTTGCGTGGGATAACTTAGCCACTGACCGCTAGTAAATCTCCCTTTATGCTGCAATTTCATGGCCTTTATGTGATTCTAATCGGTGCATAAATGCGGACCCACCGAATATCCTGAAACGCTAAAATCCTTCAAACCAGATGTCCTAGTTAAGTACTCAATTTCTTGTTTCCTCCTCCTTAAATCACATCCTGAACACAAGCAGCTCCATTCGACTGCACCAAACAGCGTGGAAAATTATGATTTATTACGTAAAACGTTCCGGCCAGACGTTTCATGTAATAACTCAATTTGCTCGGCATTATCAGTCAGATGAAGCCGGTGAGGGCGTACAAGGACCTTCTTAACCTTCTTAATATGTTCATGTTCTGGCTACATAATGCTTCCCCATTTCCGGCTGATTTACTCCCAGCCAGAAGAAGAAACAAGCTTTCGCCTTAGCCTTGGCAAGGATATAACCAACTCCTTTCCTTACTGCTGTAATCAATGATCTGCATCCGTCGGGGTGTGTTGAAATAATTTCGAATTTAAAAGGGGATGCAATGTAAAAGGGCAGGACTTAGTGAATTGCCGTAATACTTTTAATTGTAATACAAAAGTTTTCTTTTCTTTATTTATTCATTGACTAATTTTTAACAGCCTTATTTTCTTACTATTGAGAAAAATAGTAACGACATAAAAGTGAAAACTTTCAGTTAGTCAATGAATTTTCATAAAATTTTTTATTTCTCGGACAATTTGAATTATTTTAAATTAATTTATACTGCTAGAACTAAAGACTCGATGTGCGGACTCAATCTAACAGAGATTTCGAATTACCAAGCGAATTTAAGTACAGCTATGAAAGACATTATTAATAAAGGCTGGGCCATGGCCTGGTTTCTTTTTAACTTACATGCCTTTTTGACACAGACAACTCTTTCGCGCTCAGAAAATTGATAGAAAACAGCATCATATCTCCACGGTACGAAAAGAATAGATTTACGCTCGAACAACGTTGGGAAATATTGAAAACTTATTTCTAAAGCTGTTGAAACAGTGCGAATTTTGAAAAGAAATTTCGGTCGAAATAATGCACCAACCGCGCCTACCACTGATTAGACGCCATTGGATTTTTTTTTTCTTTTGGATGCCTTTAAAGATCGACATTATGGTGACGATCCAGAAACGGTTCAGGCACTTAAGCACAGGATTGATCGAGGTAGTCGTGAAATACGGCCAAAACCATTGAAATGTACTGTGAAATTGGGTTGACAGGACGGGCTACTGCCAAACCAGTCGAGGCAGCCATTTGAATGAAATTATATTCCATAACTAATCGGAAGGTTTACTCTTTTTCATAAATCAGGAAACTTTGAAAAATGTTGAACACTGTTTATTTCAAAGCATCTTGAAAAAGAAATTAGCTGATGGCCCACCCTTTATAACGATAGAAAAGTAAATTCGTGATCTACTTTTGTGTATAAAAAGTGTGCAATTATTTTAGACATATTAAGATATTCCAACGCCCTAGAAGAATGAACTGCCATTTCAAGGTCCGATTACGAACCACCATAACTTGATTATTTAAATGAGAAATTGCAAATTTAGCTTTTTAACAAACCCAACCCAATTTTCTCGCACAGAGCACAATTTTTTTTATGAGGACCGGTCCACTTCCACTTTAATATTTTAGCCTTAATATTCGTATTTTAACTCATATTTTGTTTATTTCGTTTGAACTATAAAAACAAATGCACCCGTAATAAATAAAATAGACATTTCACGGGACTATTGAATTTATTTATGCTGAATACAAATCGACATTACAGAAAATTAAGTATCAAGCCTTTCTTGCTTTGAACAGATATGATTCTATTAGCAAATCCCTTCACTAACAAATCCCTTTTTAGTTCATTACTTATTTCGTCTATTCTATTTAAAGAATTGCACTTAAGGTTTTAGAAAAAGAAAATGTTTAGAAAAAGATATTTAGAAAATAAACGTAGCAGGGTATAAGATCTCCCCAAAATCGTAATATTCCTTATAATTTATAATTGTTTACCAAAATTGCTTAGTTCTTTTTATTAAAAATTACTAGTGACTTTCTTGTTTAATATTAAATAAATTTCCGCTGAATTTATTATCAATTTTAATTAATTACAAATACAAAGCTAGCTATTGCAGTTTTTACGCAATTTCTCGAAAAGAAGTAGTGGTAATGGTCGTAATGGTTTAACCGATTTTATGTTTAGTTTTGACCACGACTAACTACCGACTTTTTTTTCAGCGTAGTAGTCATAAACATTTTCATTACGTTAAAGCAATTAGAGCATAGTAAAAACCATATAATTAAAACAAAATTTAATTTTTCGTCGTTTGTTGCCGTGAAAATTGGTATCAGTCAATGCTTATGCCAAAAAATTGCTCGTCGAAATCCTGAGTAATCATAAAACGAAAGTCTTATCAGTCTTATAATACCGGAGTAAATCAAGGCACATGAAGAAACAGATAAATCGAAATTGGTAAGTCTATTAAAAAGTTGGTCATACAAATACATAAAAAATATAAATATTTTTTTGGGTTGAAAGCCCATACATGAAATTTATCAAATCTTATATTGTTTTTCACAATTTCTCAGCTAAAAGAAATTAATTAGTAACTTATTTGAATTTTATAATTATGGCTATAAAAGAACCAATTACAACCACATCGGTGCTTAGTTTTAGTTTCATAGAAAAATAAACTGTCGAAAAAAGTGACTCTTTCACCCGAAGTATTAGAATATAACTTTAAACGTTTCATATTAGCATCTATCAAAAATGTTCCAAGCTGCGCACGGTGAGCGACTAGTCTAATTATTTTTAATTTGATTACTTTAATTATATTCAAAAGTAAAGTATTAAAAGTATTAATTTCAAATTGAAATACATTTTACTGCACACGAGTACAATGTGCAACATTGCCTGAGTGTATTAATTAAAGGTAAGGAATCATAATCAAGTAGGTTGCCGTCATAGCGCGAGCTAGAATTATCAAAAAATAAGCACGTTAAACAAATGATTAATTTAGAAAAATTTTATTTTTTGACTATTATTGATTTTGTTTTCAATTTAAAGAGCTAAAAAATAGAACACGTGAAACTTCCTCTTTCTGAAAAGTACAAAGTAATTTTAAGATCTTAAAAATATACTCGTGTGTAGTGAAAGTGGTGTTGGTCAGATTTTCGTGCAAGCTTCTGATTTTTAGTTTACTGAATAAATTTCAGAAAAATTTTTAAATAATTTTGTTTATATTAATTATATCGCAAGATACTATTAAAAACATCTTCTGCAAACGGGTGTGCATTTTCCGTAGAACACGGGAAAATGAGAAACACACCCGCGTAAACCCTTACTAATTCGAAGGCTTACGGCTCCAGTAGGAATTATTTGCAGTCGTTCATAAATTATTTAAGAATTTCATTAAGACAAATTATTGTCTGTCAATATGTTGCGTAACGAGGATCTAAAGTTTTAACAGCCCGTGGCGAGAGCCGCCAACGCCGCGAGCTTTAATAAATCAAACAGAACCAGCGGCAGTGAAGGGTGTGTGTCACTAATTAAACAATTATGAAGGCAGCCGCCGAAGCTGCCGGCTATAAATTATATCAGCGCAGTGGAGAGGAAGGAAAACAAAAGCACGAGCCACCCCGAGGACGATAAGTATAGAAGGCACTCCGCCCCGGCCAGGCTAGAAAGGTTAGCAAGGAAGAGGGTTAGCGGCTGAGAGATAGCGATTCCGACGGGCAAAGCATCTGCTGAGGCGCAGTCGGTCGTCGACAAGCGCATTATGCCTGCAGAAGGACCTGGATCCGCCGCCCTAACGACGACCGCTAAAATTTTTACAAACGTATCCTTTTCAACTTATCCTAGACCTCAAACAGCCGCGGGTCTGTTTGAGAGCCTGCCCGAAATTGTTGCCGTAATTACATTAATATTTCAGAAATGCATTTTAGTAAATAATTAAAGGTTAACCACAGAGATGAGGGCGGATGGGGCGCTGGGCAAATCCGGGCGTACGCTCCGGTAATTAAATTCTACTCGACTGTTTGTGTACTCGGAGCCCGAGTTTGCACCGGGTACAAATTATTCAAAATGTTTTAGTTACCAACAAATAACCCTTACTGGCCCATGGAGCGCAGTTCTAAGACACCCCATCGGGGGCTGGTGGTGGGCACACTGACCACTTGCAGGTGGATCGCCTTCCGCAACAGGAGGACCCACTTTCTTGGGCACCCATTAATAATCATCATTTTCTGTCATAAAGATCTTATCCCTCCCTGGTGGCTTTCGAAGGCGATCAAATGAAGCCGGTCGCGTGCGGGTCTCGCAAAGGACGTCGTCAATGATATAAAATTATGTCACGACAGGAAGGCAGATAAGAGCAGTACTCTCTGCTCGTGGCGGACCACCCCCTTATCCTCGCAATGATTTTGTTTGTACTGCAACGCTCCTCCGCACGAAGTCAAGCGCGCCCCTTCTACCGCCAGTGTTCATTTGCATTCACCTGGTTGGTGGAGCGAAGGCGATTGCGTGCCACGTGACCGATTGACTCCACTCAAAATGTTCAGGTAATTTCATTTTGCAAGAAACTTCTTACCCTGAATATCTTAAGGATTCATCTATGGAACATTTCGTGATGGACGAAGTCGTGTCGTTTGTTTACTTTCCATGAGATGATTATGTGGATTAATGTGGCGCATTACTTTCCTATTCGCGCGTTTTTACAGCCAACTTTTTATCCTGGCATCACGAGTGCGGCCATAATGAGGTCAGTCGTGAATTAATTCAAGGATTATGAGTGATTACGGTTCGGGCCACGATGAAGCTAAATTATCGTCCCGGCGGATAGTGTTTCTAGCCTTTACCATTTAATACGCGGCGCAGTAGTGTGCTCTACGCGAGGAAGGATAATTATGCACGAATATATCAGTGCTCTTTTATGCTGAGTCATAACCTCTTTATAACACTATACCAAAGTGTAGAGCGGTCCGAGGCGAAACGTATCCTTCTTTCTCTGATGAGGAAAATATGGCGATATGACTGTTAAGAACTGTTTATTTCTTTCGAAAACACCGAGTCAACAGAGTGCTATGACAAAATAATAGATTTTTAATACGAGGCAGACGTTTCCAGTACTTTTTTCGAATAATTATGATTTCGGTTTTATGATTCTTTGAATAGCCACGCATCTAATCCAATCAAGTAGAATTATGTAGAATTAGACTTTGTAAACGGGAATTTTTGTTTATTTCAGGCTCTTAGTTGACTTCCATAATTACCTCAATAAATGTGAGATAGTTTTGCGCTCAGCAATCGACTCTTATGCGATTATGCTTAATTTCCAAATTATGTAACATAAAATTGCGTTTAGACAAACACAAATTCTAAGTAAGGCAAAATGCATGAATTAGGAAAATTATTTTGAAGATTGTTTTGTAAAAAATAAATAAACGTTGTTAATTAGGAATTCTTAAATGATCTTAGTACCATACAAAAAAAATTGACCATCTTTCTTCCATATATAATCCTTGTTTAATGCAGTCAACCGAATTTCGGAGTAAAAGCTTGGTAACTGCCGCAAAATTGATCGGATCTGCAAAAATCAGACTACTTTGCAAGAGTATCGTTGTAGTTATAAACTGTCCAGGGGAATTTTTTTCAAAAAACAAATCAAGAATTTAAGGTATCGCAAAGTTGAACGTGTGATTTTCGAGAAGAAATTTTATGTTTAAGGGGAAACACCACTGTGATAGGTCAAAAAGTCGTTTCTTTTTACATATTTTCTTAAAATGTGCATATTTAATAATGTCCAGGAAGAATTTCAAATCAAAATATTAAAAATTGACGAAGTTACAGCCCTTTGAGCAGGCGGAGGTACCTCTTTATACTTCTGTTCTCAATGTGCATAGTCCACCGAACACATGAAAACCGCCAATAATCGCGCCAACCATGACCGTGAGAGATTCAAAAGTGGCAAAAACAATGTCGACGATGCAGGAGAATGAACGTCATGTGGTCCCGGAATTAATGAGGTTATTTAAAAAAATGTAATTATATAAGCATATAAAATTCATTCTTAGAATTCCAATTGTGTTTTTCTCGAAACGACTTTTTCCAAACTTATGCATGAGAAAACTCGAACACTAATGGTGCGTTTTTTGAATTTTTCAACGAAAATTTTCGAAATCGTAGTAGCTAAGCCTGTTCGTAGCCGTCCTTTTTTAGAATCCTTGCTTTTTTTCTGACGGACCACTAACAAAATGTTGAATGTACCTTGCCGAGACAATATTTTCAAGAGCCAGAGTATTGTATTTTATTAATATGAAATGGTTAATATTTTTTAATAAAAACTTGTGTAAACACAGTTCAAAGTATCCTTAATTACATATCCTTCCCTCAATCCAAAAATATTGATTATATAACAAAGAAAAATTTGCAAAAGTCTTTAATTTTTCGACCCTTCACGCAATAGTGTTCCCCCTTAATTGTTTATAAAACATTGTTAAAAAAAAAAAACAATTTATAAAAAAATAATGTGTCGACAGGTTGTAGGAAAAGCGATTACAAAGATTTTAAAAAAATTGAATAGGTAAAGGTGACTCTTTGACGTACAGTCACATTTATTGCTATAATTTCGGAAGGGAGTGGAATCTTGAAGAAAAATTGTTTTACTGAAATATTTCTAAAAGTACACATAAAGAATAAAATTATATAAAGAAATGAATATTTTAAAATTTCAGGCTACATCCCAGTTGTGTATATGGTACTATTCGTGAAAAATATTATGCAAATTTGTTACTAAAAACATTATTAGCATTTTAAAATAGCATTTTTAAAAAACAGCAAATTTAGTGACTTTAGTATCGAATATGATGCCTAAACCAGCTCCTTTCGTAACTTTTCCTACACCTTGTATGACCTTTCCATTGCCTGTGGCTCATTATCTTGATATTTTGAAAAAGATCGTTTCTATTAGTCACATGACTACAAAAAGGAATCATTACTCCACGAGTACATTATAGTGGTTGTTCCTTCCTTCCACGAACGCGCTTAATTCTCCCCGTCAGATTTTCCATGGCATCCAATTTATCTCTTCAAGATGGCCCTATTGTACTTTCGCTGTTTCGTAATTTTATCACAAAAACTGCAAAACTGTAGACATTTTATAAATATTTCACAATTTAGCCACGGATAAATCACGAGGTATTCCCGGATTAACTTCGCAAAACTACTATAACTTGCCTGAAGTTGGTTAAATATAGTTTAATCACGAAACCTACATTCACCGCCGAATTAAGTAATCTTTTTAATTTCTAAAAACTGCATCTTATTGGATTTCTACACAAGCTATAAAAAGATAAAATCACAAGAATAGAATGAACAATTTGTAATAGAAAAATGTAAATGTAAATTTTCCTTTTGAAAAATAACCTTTTAAGAAATAATTAATTTTAAGCAACCTAATTTATGATAGATCCTCTATGTATTTGTTGTAAATATACAAAAGATTGTACTTCGTCAAGAAAAATTTATTTCGATTGGTTTTTCTTTAAATCAGGCAAAAGGATAGTTCAAATCCATGCTACAAATTTTGAGAACAAATAAATTTCTTTTAAAGTGGGGCAAATGCAAATTTCTAGTATATTTTGTTGAATTTTTTTAATTGTCTGCAATACCAAAGATACGCAAAATTATTTTACGTTTATATTACAAGTATTAAAGTATTTATAAAAATAATGGAACAAATGTGGCGGATTTATTACTCTTACACTTACAACCGCTGATAAAGTGGTAATATAAAGCGATTCAGTGCAAGGCTTTCTCTAATTTTGCACCATTTTAGATTTTATTGCAAATCTGACGATTACTTTTTAAGATGTAAACTTTTCCAAACGAACATGAAAAAATATTTTGAAAGTTACACTGGAAAATTATTTTGCTGTATTTACTTTTCCTCACGCAACATAATTTTTTTTTTATAAGTAAGACAAAATTTGAAGAATGTTTTATTAGAAAAGTGATCAGCTTCTAGAACTTTAAAAGATCTCTAAAGTCCCTGGCGCTGCCGGTGGCCTTAAGGGTTAGAGCTACCTACAACCTGAACCCGTCTTATTTACATAGAACAGAATAGTAGTTCTCGTGGACTATGGAATGCGGACGCGGTATTTCCTACAGCAGCTATCTTTCTTGTTTTGACACAAAATCCGTAGAACTGCCTGCGAGCGTATGCCGGAGCCGTCCGTAAATGAAATCATCACGTTTCAGTGCAAAGCCACCGATCGATAGCTTAATAATTCCATTCCGCGGTACGGGGCTGCTTCGCTGAGTTTATTGTTCTTCGGCGAAGCATAAACGCAACTCATAACACTTCTAGAGCACTTTATCGATTTTACATGTCGCTACCAAGTCATTTAGCAGATTCCTCTGCCAGCCGCGGCCAATGGGCCCATAGTGCCCTCCTGGGTCTCTTCTATCTGAGTGCTGTTCGCAGTTACTTGCCGACGTTATCCACGGTTGTCACCCAGGTCATTGTTTTAAGAAAATAATCTTCTGTACGTGACTTCTGACACGCTGTTTTGACGCGGCCAGTGACAGGAAAGGATAATCGCCTGCAGTTTATGGTGTCAGCTTGACTGCGTCTGGTTTATGAGGTGGTTGCCATTTCTTTATTGGCGGACCATAAATAATTCCTGGTGTAGATTGCAGATATCTGGAACAATCTAAATGGCGTAGCGTCTCATAACGCTCTGATTCAATTTTTATACCCTGACGGTTAACGAACTTGTTAAAAGTCGCTGATGAGATTTACCATTCGAGCAACTGAAATAGGTTTTTCCACAAAAGAGGTCGATGTACCACTAGAAATTTCCTGAAGGAAATTCGGTAAATCAATAGTAATACCCTTAGAAAGAAACTGACTGACTCCTGGCCCAACACGCACTTCCGTCTAGACACTTGTCCGCTGTCCACTTATGAACAACTTCCTGACGTCCGACGGACAGATATCTCTGCTGTATATGCAAATTAGCCCCATTAGATTGTCCAAGGACATTTTCTGCCGAACAAAACAACTGGCTCCGTCATTAGGCTCTGCACGACGATATTCGTGGCGGGAGGTGAAGGGCGCACCCCACTAGGAATCCTCAATTAGAGATTTATTGAGGCCGATATGCGGCGATTTCCATATTTATGAATAATGAAAATTTCTCAACTTCTTTGGGCTTTATATCTCATAAGTCTGATTGCGTGATAGCGAGACGTCGTGAGACCGCCTTATAAAGGGGTGATTGCGACGACCACGTTGTTGGGCACAGGAGGCCACTTTTGCGCTGCGTCCATGTTGAAAATTGTCACGAACGGAAGGTAGATAAGGTCCGGCTTCTTGTCATACGACAGATTTATTACATAGACCTCCTGCATTATGTCCTCTGACCATTCATTAACTTTGAACAGAGATATCGGAGGCAATTTATCAAAGTTGGAGTGATTACCGCTGACCATTACCCAGTTATGCAATAGAAAACTCCGCGATTTGATATATGATGGGGCACTATGAATCGCTCCTACGAGCGAAATGCTAATCTTCAGCGCGTGAGTCCGGGAATTATCGTGAATAGCGTGCTGCTGCGGCAACTTTTTTGGGATTACCCTGCAAAGTTTTAAATTTGAGCAAATTTTATGCTACAAAAGTAGTTCGCGTATGACAATGTGCCGGCTCATACTATGCCCTAGTAATTGCATTCAGCGTCACGTTTTTCGAAAGAATCTGATCAAACATGGTTGGGAAAGTTGCAGGCTACGATTCGGGTCAACTTTATCGCACTTCTTGCTGAATTTTGTGCCTAATATGTTTCAAGTTCAGGTGTAAATTCTAGATTTTGGGTACCGCTGGACATCAACTTTATGCAGGAACAAAATAATAGACTCCTATCTAAGTTACAAAATTGGTATAGCCTGTTATATGTGATTATTGAATAACATTGAAAGGCGTAATTTAATTTAGTAGATTCAAACAATTTAACAAAGTTAATAAAAATTTAATTCGGCCTGAACTGAAAATTTCTAGCAATATCTTTTCTTGAAGATATCAAGCCGTTAACCCCTTGAACGAATTATACTCAATTTATCTGCCCTTAAACAGGTTTAGCATTTTCTAAGAATTTCTTTCCAGCCATTCCAATTTTTTTGATGATGTCCATGGTCAGTCTAAGTCCAATATTAAGCTGTTTAAATATTTTCAGCAAATATGGATCTCAAAATCAATGAGCAATAATTCCAAAAAGTTTCTTTTTCTAAATGTTGAACTAGTTATTCTAATACAAAATAAATTGTTAACCTGAACTGAATTCTAATGCTACCCGAACAACTTTTGTTTAACTTTTGCATAACCAAAAATATGAACTTAATTGTGATAAAATCAATTTTCCCTGATAGCATTTCATAAGAAATCTCTATCCTTCACCTTTTACTTGAGCTATTTATAAAAGTGAGATTATGTAATTGGATTTCCCCTCTCTAAAAAGGAACACCTTTTTAGCATCCCGAAACCTAAAAATAAAAGGCATGATTCTGACCTATTTCTCTTTATTCTGCAACTAGACGATTCATGCCTTAAGACTTTTAGGCCCCATCTGAGGCATTTTCCTTAATCGCACGACGTCTTAAAGATCAGGGTAAAGAATTCTTATCCTCAAGTTAAATAAAGGATACATGGTTCAATGATTGTGCGTTATTCTGTAACAAGTGGCGGTGTTGAGGTGCAATTACTCCACAATGTTTGGAAACTTGACCTCATTTTCCCACTCACGAATGTAGAAATTTTAGAAAAGTGTCTCTTAATTTTAAACACTAAGTCTCTTACTTCAATTTAAGCATGATAACTAAGGTAAAATAAAACTATAATTATAAGTTTGTTATTTAAGGAAGGTTTCTACCGTGTTGGGTCAAGAAATCGTTTTTTCTCACATTCTAAAAAATTATAATTTTAAAAATATGTAAACAAATTTTCAAGTAAAAATTCCAGAAATTGATTGATTTACAGTCTATAACTTCTAAATTACGACAATATATTTGTTTTTTAAAGATATTTTGGAAACGCCTCGAATCGCTTCGAAAATCACCTCGCCGCGAGCATCGTCCAATCTGGTCTCCCACCTTTTGTATAAATACTACCAATGTTTAAATTTTCTTTTTTTTCTTAGTATTCAACAAAGAATGATTAACAATTATACCAAATTTGACGATTTTGTCTTGATTAGCTCCTTTCCTATAAATTCCTAAAACTTTTCCATTTTACATGGCGAAGAGGCTGGAAACCTGCCCTAAAACCACAAATTGATGAAGTCTCTCCATCACTCGAAGAGTTAGACAAAGTTTATCCAGTTTATTTAATTTTAATAATAACTAATTTCCTTAATAATAATAGAAATTAATGAAATATTAAGGACCTTCTAAAGCTGAAGTTTATGATCAGTGTATAAAATAAACCGTAAAAATCCAAACATTTTAAGATAATCTAAAGAATTTTTTCAAAAAATTCGTAGGATTGAAAATTGTCAAATCAAATTAAATAAAGCAATCTAATAATACACAAATAAATAATGTTTAACAAAAATTCCTTAAAATGTAGGTAACTCCTACAAATATCTTCGAAGAGTCGTAAACTCACAAATACTCTTCAGTTCTTCTTATCCGCTAAGCAGGAATCCACTAAGGAGAATTTTTTTATAAAACTATCGCAAAAGGAACAGAGTATTGTGAAAATTATCTTAAAGTTATAAAATTTAAAAAGCTATAAAGAGCGGTATTACAGTCAAGGAAGATGGAAACGGGCGAATTTTTTCTGAAAGGTTAATCTTCGTGTCTCACTCAAAAGTTGTAATAAGTCTTAAGACGAAAAGTATTATCAGAGGCATATAGAGCAGACGACACCTCAGTAATATTTAAAATTAAAATGCATTTATTCCATACAAGCGACTCATGAGACGTAAGTGGAAGACATTCCTCAGCCAAGGATTGACTCGCTCGTTGGATTTATTCGCTGTCTGAAAAACCTTTTCGATTTTTATGTTCGTTCGAAGAAGATCAAGGCTACTTGAAAACGAGCTGCGAGACAGAACCCAACTGAACTGTGACACCGCATAAATTACCGTGCAGAATGTCCCTTCTGGCGTCTGGAGACTTCTGTTGCGGTCGGCCGCAGCGCATCTTGCTCATGATATCTTGGCTGAGTCGATTTCACACAATCACCAGAGTGAGACTGAAACTGATATTTCCAGGACTTGGCTTCATTAACGCTGCGACTCTGTCTCCTTTCTTCCACTTTTATAGCTTATGCATTAAAAATGTCAAAATTCATCAGAAGTCGGCTATTACTTCGGTCTGTACGCTGAATACTGCCGCTCTTAGTGATAAAATTAATAGAAAATTCATCCGACCTCGTAAAACCGTTTCTAGATGAATGACGTCGCAGGTCAATCATTAGGTCAAGCCGAGGTTGAACGGTTTACGCTATTCTTATTTCACGCCTCGTTATGTGGAGTCGGCATTTCCCTTCAGAAGGTCAATTGTGCGTGAGAGTCCAGCCCAACAGATGGCTAGAAACAAATAGGCTACCCGCCGCTACAATAACTTCATTCAGAAATGAAAAGTGTCCATTTTAGACCAAAATTTTCTAATTACGTAGCTACAAAAAACTGTCAACGCTAACGAAAGTAGTTAGTATAGTAATTTAGTACTTTATTCTCGAAAAGCAGACAAGGTCTAATCATTCTCCATGTTTAAAATAATTAAAAAAGTAGAGATAATGATAAATTGTAAATATAATAAAACATCTTTATTAAACATATCGACTCCTTACTTTTTATTGGTACTGAGATTTTAAATGTGCATCATTTTTGTAGAATAAGAAACCTGCATCAAAAATCGTATCTCAAATCAAATCTGGTTTTGAAATGTTCGGCCGAAAGAAAACTCTCGAGTGAGCGTAAATCTGCGAATCGTGCAATTTTTCTTAAGCCACGCAAACATTTTTTTAAAAAATAATCACAAAGTAATTTATTAATAAATATTGAAGTTTATTTTCTTATAAAACCAAACGTGCTGGAATATCCTTGTTTTCCAATTTCCGAAGAAAATCTAGAAAATATTATTTTTTAATACTTAAAATATTTCTATCTTAATTTTAAATAAAAGAAACACGTTTTCTCCATTCGAGAAATTTGAAAGAACTATCACCTCTTCTAAAATAGTTCACTTTTATCGCATTATGACGAGTTCTTCGAGAGCCGCGCAACAATAGATACGCTTCCTAGAGTAAAATTGATAATACGTTCTATGTTATAAAAAAACCATATAAAAGGAATTACAGAACTACATACTTATAAAGAACACATGTTTCAATTAACACTATCGCGGCCGGTAACTGTTTTCAGTTTCCTAATACTGAGAAAATAAATAAGTCCCACCAAAACCAGGACCAGAAGTTTTCAGCCTGCGAAAGATATGAAACCCGAATTGATAACGATTTAGGTGTTATAGCTGCCCGCATTATTGTTCTGCATTCTGTACCTACTTAAGTATTTAATCTGGCAAGTTCTAATATCCAATACCTACTTAGAATATTCCATTTCAAATTAAGAACTTCCTATTGAAAAGGTCGCAAATGGGAAAAAGCAAATTTACTTCAGCAATAACTCGACATAGCGTGAATGAATTCACGTTGGCAATAGCGGATGCATTAATAATTAATATAAAGCAATAGGTACATGTTGCAATAAAACATTTTATAAATTCGTTATTTCAGTACCATTCATAGCACCATCTTTAAACTTCGTCATCTTTTTGCAGGCAACTTGGGAAAAACATGTAAAGAAACTATAGGCATAAATGCGTTACCCGAGAACATTTTTTTATTGCAAAAGATTTATTTTTATTTTTGTATTACACCTTGACAGCTCACCTTTTTTTCATTTAAGACTTATTTGATAATTCTGGAATAACTAAAACTGAAGTTATGAATTTTTAACTATGCCTATAATGAAGATTTTTGAAAAATGTAAAAATCCTTTGTATATCCTGAAATCCTTCATGTATGATAACAATAAATTACACACTTTATGTACCCCACACGGTTTACCAAAATACTAAGTTTCATTAAAATCCGTGATGGTGGAGTTGATAGTTTTGACGATGTTTTATTTAATGGCCCTATAAGCGTGCAAGTGCTACAAGATTTCAGCTCCTCGCACTTGCCATACCCGTCCGCTTGTTGAAGCAGGGCGCAAAGAAAGTGTTGGGTATGTACGAAAAATTACAAATTAAACCTACCTTGAGCGAAAATACTTGCAAAAAATCAAAAAATATTTTTAATTCCTTTGTGGAAAGTATAGCCCTATAGCCTAACAATAATTTCGAAATAGACACAGGACTGTGCATTTTGCAATTTTTCCAAAGAACTAAAATGATAAGCAAGGAACAAAATAAGGAAAAGAAAAAAATAAGAAAGGGAAAAGTTAGGATGGAGAAAATAAGAAAAAACGAAATATTATCACCATCCGTTTGATTCATTAGATAAATTCATAGCGTTCTTTTTTTCATTTCAATCCAATAAATTTTCACAAATATGGAAAGAATCCTTCTTGGTGGTCGTTTGTAATATGAAAAAAAACTTAATTATCGTGAATAAATCAAATATTATCACAGAGAAATTTTTCATAAATTTTCTACAAAATATTTCGGAAAATCCTATAACTAATTATTTTCACAAAATTAAGGAAAATGTTGTAAATTGCAAGGTATTTTCGCACGCATTATACGACTTAATTGTAAGAAGAGTTTTAGTTAAATGGATGTCACTTTTATTGAAATTTTAATAAAACATAAGAAAAGTGTGAATATTTTGAATATTGGAATGCGAAATACTCTAAAGACGTACTTCGTAAAATCTAAAAATATTTCATAAAATTTTACCAAGAATTCTTGAAAATTAGTAAAGCCTATAAGGTTTTTGTAAATTTAAACGTTTGTGAGACAATTTTAGTAAAAATTTTGTTAAATTTACAGAAAACTTGCTAGCGCTGGAATATTTTGGTTTGTCATTTATGCAGAATGCTCTTTACAAGTCCATTACATACTTAGGTTCATTTCACAAAATTGATTTTAAACTTCCGAAAGTGGATAATAATAATGCTCAATTATTTAAAATCATACTTTGCTTAAAACTTAAGTTATATTGTTAAGGATGAAGTTAATTTAGAAGTGCCTATTAAACCTTTCTTTCAATTTAATAGACCTCCTGATTAATTGCCCACATTTTGCATATAAAATTAAAGATATACTTACGATTTAATTTTAAGAAACCAAGTGATATTTTTTAAATCGTGAACATTTTATGACAATTTTGTATCTTGAATTCAATATTTGAATTTCCATTTATTTGCTTTTGTTACGGTATTAGAACTTCTATTTAAAGAAGTTTATTATAAAATAAATTATACTGCTTAAATAAGTTCGTAAATAAAATTAATCTTACAGTCTGAATTCCTTTATTTCATTTAAAATCTTTTAAATTTTAACTATTTTTATTTTCCTAAATACCAGCAACTATCACCGGGTGTGTGTAGGGAATATTTCCTACATTTTACAATAATTTTCATGAAATCATTCTAATAAAATGTTCTTTAAAAGCAAAAAACATATTCTTTAAATTAAAAAAAAGTTTCTTAAAATGTAAAAAAAGAGCTTCATGAAATTCATAAAATTTAAAAAGTATTTATTAAAACTCCATCAATTTAACGATCAGAATGTCGTAAATTTTACGAAATTTTTCATTGGCTCGAAGTCATCCTAGTTTTTCGTAATTTTTATAAATACTTTTCGTAAGAATTAAGAAAAGTATTTCTGAGTGATTGGTTTTTATACAGCTTATGCAACTTTGAATTCTTTTTTAAAGTACATGGTTGCATATGTTTTACTGATTCATTCCACTTTTGATTTCCTAGAGTAATAGAAGGCTTAACATGAATTAATTCCCTAATCTTAATAACCTGACAAAAAATTGCTCCTATAATGTTAATAACCCTGATTTAGTAATTGACTACACAACTCACCCACCCTTGAAATTCTAGAAATTGTTACTTAGAGATAATTTTATAATTTATTTAAATAAGATTTTTCAAAATCTTTGATAAACTTCTTAAGGCTCAATTAAAACTATGAAGTTCGGAATGCTATTGCCTACAACAATGAGTATATAAAGTGCTTAGTCCTGTCTAATTGTGAAAAAACAATTACGATGTTTGTATTGCATTCTTCCGTATATTAAAGTGAAATTCTCATGATGCTATCCATTAAATTTGTATTAATAAAGTGCTAAAGGAGGAATTTTCACACCTTTTGGATAAGGCATATTAAAAAACATAAACCATTCTTCAGATAGTACAATAAAAAATATAAATTATAGTACATTATAAACGTAATAGAAATATTTTCGAACAATATTAGATATGGACAGCTAATACGAGCTTAGAGAAATACAGAAATGAAAAAGGCACAGAGCTTTATCCAACATTTTCTACTTTGGCAAATGCAATAATTCTTCATTAATGTCCTCAAAATGTCATCATCTTGTAAGCTCCATGTTAAAGTACGGCTATTCGGGCTAGGAGTTAGGTAAGGCAAACCATAAACAAAATCATAAACATGTCCTGTTCCGCGAGGGGAGTTATATTCCTTCCAGGAAATTTAAGCAACATATTGCGTCAATGACTGTGATTTATACCTCTCTGTTTCGTGTTACTACTCTCCGTTTTCCTTATTGAATTTGGGAAGGAGCTTGATGATGCCAGAATTAAAAAGGGCTGGTTGGTTAAGTACCAAACGATTTTAAGATTTATTTAATATTTCAAAGTTGTTTTGCCTCATTAAATTTTGTATTTCTGGCTAAAATTAAACAAACGACACCACATTACTGCTATATTAAAAATACTAATAAATTCCAGTATATTTAATTAATAATTGTAATCGCATACCTATGTCCAAGTATGAAGTAAGTAATAGTATGCACTATTTTTTTGGCTTACATTAAAATTTAATCCGATACCTGTAAATTGCAAATGTTCTCATTATCCCACCTTTACACTTGCTTATGAAAAATATTCTAAACATTTTCTATATAATCAACTTCCTTTAGAGCATTATAAAATCATTGGAAAAACCAAAAGCATTAATTTAATAATTATTAATAACATTAGAAGAAAAAAAAACAAAAAAGTTTTGGGACGTAAAAGTCAGAGCATTTGGCGACTGCGCCACGCCCTCGTTGTTATAAAGCAGGGAATAATCGCCGAGCAATATTTAACAAATCATTGTGAAAATCAATAGGCTTTTATTCTGATAGTTAACCAATCGATAGAAATAAGAATCGCCAAAACTAATCAAGAATTCCGACCTGTAGCGTGTCTTCATACGATCCTGTAGCATGTCCTCAGGCCAACAGACGGAGGCGAATGTCATTTTTCAAAGACAAATTTAGATCAAAATAAATATTTTAGGAAATTAAAATAATGGTAAAAATTTTTAGAGAAAGAATTGATTACTTGTTAAAAGTTGTTTATTTGTAAAATTACCTCAATTATAATTAATTCTATCGTCAAAACTCGAAACTGGCGTACTAGTCGACAGATAATGGGGCACACACCCGAGGGATGTGCAATAGTGTTCAAATTTATAAAAATCGTTATAAAACTACGAATACCAACATTTTCGAAATTATATTAAAATCTTCAATACAAATTCTTCTTAATCCAAAGTACCAAAGATACTCATCTTTGCCCAGAAGATTTGCAACTAAGTGACTCTATTTATGAAGGTAACATGATATAGTTAATATAGCTAACTTTTACTGCATTTATCTTTGAATATTTAGAACTTTGTAGCTTTTAGGCAAGGAATTTATTGACTCAGTTTCGATCTTGATTATCTTTTTAATTTGAATACGAACTTATGCATATATTTCTGAACTTTTTTGATACTATAAGTAACATCTCTGGAGTAGGTATCTAAGTCCATTATTATTTAATATTTTTATTAACAATGTATCCTCAATTATTTAACAATCAAATATTTTTTTTTCATGTGAACGATGCTATAATAACATCTTCCTTTGAATATAGGCGAATGTACTAGTACATTTTTCAAATAAAAAGACTCAATTGCATTGCATCACAGACCGATTTCCTCTAATTAAAATTGACTAGACCTAAGATCTCTGCATTTTGTTTGACACAAAACTTTTATAAGGTGATAACATCAAGGCTGCAGTCCCATGAAAAGATTTAATAAAGTACTCAAGGGCTTCTATAATAAAATGAATGCTCAATGAAAGATTTTTAATTTAGCACTTCATATTTTACTTCATGTTAAATAGTGTTGCACCTTGACACTCTAATCCTTGGTTAGAAAGAATAATTCCAGGACTACATATTTTCGCTTTCGAATGTATATTCGAATATGACCCTGCCTGAGGTTTTTACTATTTTCAATATCAATCAGTAATCAACTCCCAATATCCTTTTCGAGATTTTTCCACCTGCCCTTTATCGTAATGACTGTGGTTTTAATGAATCGAGGTATGTCATTTTTCGCAATTCCAACTTCTGTTTTCAAATAATACTTCACATTTTCTTTATATTATAGAAAAATAAAGATTAACATGTAACAACTAGCAAATACAGAGTGCTTAAGACATATTTAAAGTTAGAATAAGTATTCTTAATAAAAATCCAACTAAGATTCTATAGTTTCATATAGAAATATACCACAGCCAATGTTTGCTGTAGAGTTATCTTGTATCTTATACCTTTAATTTTCCTTAGGATCCATTTGCCAAAAATTTATTTATAACTATTCGGGAAGAACTTTCTTTAAAAATCAAAAACCAAATCACAAAATCAATGTTTACTTATGTTTACGCATCAAAAATAAACAAATGAACTGACGACGACAACATTCTGTTTCTGAAATTGATTGGCCAGCTAGATTTAGTTCAAGGCCGCCGTCTATTCGTATGTATGTACTTGCTAATAGGATGGCCTTGAAAAAATGTGAACCAAATTTATTTTAAAAGTATTCAACAATACCCAGAGATTCATACCGCGAAAAGTACAATGTTAATTTCTACACACTAGAACTGCTCCCACCAGACAATCCAAACACCGACGTCGAACCCAATTTGTTAAATTACAATTAAAGGCTCCATTTTCCAAATGTTTTTAACATGTGCTAAAAATGTTTTATAAGGCATCGTATACATCGTTAAAATTTTACACACCTAATTAAAATATGTTAAATTATGAAACCTATTCTTTTCTGCACATCCTGAATCTTTTTATATTTATCTTCTTATTTTGCATAATTTTTAATTTAATTTGTATATTAAAGCTAAAAGCATGGAGCATTTTTATAGAACAAAAAAAAAATCTGCTAACAGAAGCAGAAAACTTCTTTAAATGAGGGAAATTTATTGGAACATGCTTTGCCAGCGTAAATCGAGGAACCAACACTTTGCTTCAGACACAAGAACAATAAAAAAGTAAAAAACAAAAAGTGGTTTGCTGCGGATGTTGAATTTACCAGACCAGAAAAACAAAAACGTCCATCCAGGAACATCCTGTTCATCTTTTTATCTCTTTATGCTCGCCTCCTTATGCCTGGGATGATCTCAATTCCGGTCTTTTATGCAGGCTCAGTTTTTTCCAACCGACTCGTAATTCAGGCCATCATGAAAGATGCTTTGTTAGATAACGTCCTTTTAAGTAATTCGAATAAATTTTTTCAACAACAACAGTTGCAGTAGTGTCCAATTTATGGCCGTGTTGAGCATCATTCAAATAAATAAGTATTCGCGATTTTTAGCCCTTTGATCAGCATATTCAATAGCAGGGTCATTCAACCATTCTGACTATGTGGAACCTTCAAAATGGCAAATTGGCGACGTCTTTTTAGCAGAACCACAAATTCTTTTACACAATATCCTCAAGAAGTATCGTCATTAATTTTTGGTATTCCGATTCAAGACGCTTTCGAGATTTCTTCCTCCGAACGTACAAAGAGAGTACCTTATTGGCTTATAAATAAATTTTGTTCTATTCGACGAGACGAGTACACTTATCCTGGAGTATATACTTTTAAAAATTGCATGAGGGGGAACTGATTCTTCAGTATTATGGCTTACGACTACTTACGTTGCGTATATAATACATGACGGGATTCTGTATAATGTGGATATTCGAAACATATTTGTGCGAAATTCCATTCCAAATGTCCTTTTTAGATATCGAAATTGCCATATTCATTCTGAAAATTCGGTACAGCTTTAGAATTATAGAAATCGGTCTAAATATTTGTCTCCTTCTAATGAACTACAACAAAAATTTATTTTACTTGGATTTTGAATAACAGAAGAAACATGCATACATACCGACACCGCAAATATGGAACGCAAAATTTATTTGCAAAGATTTTATTCAAAATTGCACGCACCTTCCATTGTAGGTTGAAAGGTATGTTTAAATAGGTATAGTGTTCTACTTCTACTGTAAAACCGGGCTTTATTCCTTACCATAACTCATACTTCCGAGATCGAGAAGTTGTATAAATTGATTGAGATTATATCGAAGATCATTTGAAAATCGTTAGTAGATCTTTCTTAGGCAAGTTATTGATCCGAGGCAATGGAAATGTAATTCAACTTAACAACTTAAAACATATGGCTTTATTCACTAAACAAGCATTTCGTGATATTAAAAACCGATTGCAAATTGTACGGCCAATGGAAAAATGAAAAGCTGGTAGAAAGGCTCTAAATATTTGTCTGCCTCGATGCATCTATACAAACTTTTTGTTTTCTCATTGCAGGTGCTCAGGACTCCAATCAATTTTTACAAACGGAAAACGAGGGATTTTCTTGATTGCGAATATTGAACTAAAGACCAAGAACTACTTTGGATGATTTGATAACGATAAGTAGTACTATTTTCTTTCGTTCACCTGAAATCTGGCACTTTGAAGAGATGTATTCAATTTTTTTTTAACAATTTTCGATAAACATATTTAAAATAAAGTATCAATAAAAGTAAGGAAATAAAATTCTGTTTAACGACCGAATAAAATTTGGAAAAATGCCTTATTTCCAGTTTTATTAAGTGGATGTGCTAATGCCTCTGTTTTCTTTGCAGTAACTTCGGGACGGGAAAGGTGGAAGCGGGGTTTAGTCAGGTGACACCCTTAAAAGAACGATATCCATATTAAGGGTAGAACACATCCGTAATATGCAGGTGTAATGTAAATGTGTGTAATAAAACCAAAACAGCATGAAAAATACCCTAAATATGCCACTTACACCACTAACGTTGGCAAATACACACGATTATAACATTTGCATGCAAATGAACACGATTATAATGTGACATCCTTTTCCCGTGAATTTTTACATGCGAGTAAATTATGACAATTTGACTTAATTATATGCAGGTAAAGTTGTCACGTAGGTTGTAAGTTTTTCTCTGTATACAAAAATCTTATTCGGCGTATATAGTTGGCCTTTTTTGCATATAAAAATGTTTTCTTTTTAAATTCAAGTCATTTAAAGTGACCGTCATTATCTATTTTTAAATAAACTGAGAGTGTACCTCAATGAAACATCATTGCCACTGAAATTAAATGTAATTAATTATTTAATTTATCTAGGCCCTAGAGCAAAATATTACTAAAGTTACCTCAAGTACAATGTGGTTTCGATATTGTTGTTTTACTAAAATAATTTCTTTTGAATTACTCTTCTAATAAAATTTTATTTTGAAATTTAAATGGCAAAAGTAAGGAGAGGCAAAAATATGATATAAGAATTTTGCAGCATGTGCAGGATTACTCGAAGGGACGTACATCATATACGTAAGTATGATATATGAGAACTTGAAAATTCGAATCACTAAACACCGAAACAGAGAGAATCATCACATTCAGACCAAACCTTATAAAACCCGCAGCCAACGAATCTCACTGATGGGGACGGATTGGCATTTTCAATTCTGGCATGTAAATTTATTCATCCTGTTTTCCCATAAAAATGAATTAGCTTATAAAATAAATAATTAAATAGGAATGAAGGTACAATCACCAAGGTACAAGGTACCCATCTTACTGCCAAGCCCTTCAAACAGTATTGAGAAAATTGTGGCCCAGTCTAAAACAATTTAGAGAAAAAAAAGAAAAACATAAACCTAGCGAATACATCGATTTAGAACTGAATAATATTTATTTAAACTATACTGAGAGAATAATTGGAAACTCAATAAAAATAAAAATTATTTTGCGTAATAAAATTAATTATGTATTCAATAATTTCCACTTTCCTTTCTAACTCTTTAAAATCTATAACCACATCCTGGTCGCATGGAAATTTGCATTTGTTCAAGGTGTTGCTGTAAGATGCAAAATGAATTCCTAAATCGTAGCTGTTGGTGAATTTTAGGATTTGTACGTGGTCATTTTTATTTACAATAGAAGCCATCAGAATTGTTCATAGTTCTTTGTTCAAAATAATTCAGATTCGCTTTCAGGAAGCACATTCATGTGAAAAGTCTTATCATCAAAATGTGGCAAATCGTGCTATTCTTTAGCTGCGAAAACCATTTCTTATTTATCTCTTAAATTTATTCAAATAGCCTATAAGGCACTTTATCGTGAAGTTGTGAAAGACTGCAATTATGAAAAGATATGCACACTAATTTGTTTGAACGGCACACCGAACGCTTATTTACTTCTGCACACCTTCCGCTTTTTTCCTTGTCCTTGGATGTCATTGGAATTGTATAGGCAACGTCTTGAAAGTTTCTACCCTGATTCTCATCTACGAGTTGTAATTATAGGTGTCCAAAACGTTAATAGAACTTAGTATAATTAATTTTGTTTGAAATTGTTGCTTTGAATGGCACAACTTTCTTTTGACGATTTCTGAGCTCGTAAGCAGCATGGCTTTTCATAATTAATCCAATTGCTTCTACAGCGGCTAATGCTCCCCATTTACTTGAGATTTGTTTTTTTTTTTCTTAAATCTGCATCGATTTTAATTTTCGCCTCGATCGCAAATTGCACAAAAAACCCCATTGAATTCCGGCTCCCCCCTACGGGCTGGATCTCATTTATCTACCGCAACATGTATCTTGTGACATTCGCTTAAGTGATTTGGCACCCACACAGCTCGCGGAGATAACTCCATGTACTCGTCGGCCGAAGTATATAAATACGGTGCTACCGTAGATGAGCCCGAGATAAGGAAGCACCCACACTGCACTGGAATCCCGGCATTATCATTGGTCGCTGTCCGGCGTATCCACACAAGTAAACACACACTCCAATCCGACACGAGTAGCTAAATATTCCGTTATCTCTCGTCGGACAATATTAATCCGGGAGTCCGAAGCGCTGTCATCCATCATAATATTTCGAAAGCGTGCCGCCGATGTGTTAGTGATAGTGTGGGGTGCCCAGCGACGAACGTTACATGGCTTGTTCCCAGAGTCGGCCACCCAACGTCACCCATTTCCCATTTGTGGATATGACTGTGTTGACACGAGACACGGCCAAGAACTTTTGGTGAATCCTGCACAGTAGTGGAACAAAACTTCATGGGGAGATGATGATGATAACTTGTCATGCGAAGGCACCTCGGCCACTAACACAGCCAGCCACAGATAACGCAACACTGTAACCACGCCTTTGATTGGATTCCCTCTCCAGTGCCATTAGTTACGAAAAAATTCGCTATCTAAGACGATTTTTGAGGCAGAAACTGATACTGCCGTCGGTCGACCTGTCGCAGAGACACCTGACGTTGAAGGACTTTTCAATTAATGACTGACTGGATTTGGCCGTTTAACACACATGATTAGGTCTGGGCCGCCGAGGCGTCGATATTTTCAGCCGAGCTGGGGCACCAGAGATCGATAGCTCCACCCACTTTCGAAAGCCGCTTCGCGCAGGCGCCGGCACCAGTCACTGATCTGATATCAACTCGCGAGCTGGTCACTTTGCGTGCAGCAATCTCCGACACACGTCCGCCGTGCGACGTGCGCTGGGCCAGTCGGCCAGAACGGCTGAAGAGCGTCTTCTCCTGCTCTAGCTTGGCAGGTAGCTCCTTGGTGGTAGCGTTACTGGAAAGTAGTTCACTAGATTTACGGAGACACATCTCATTTAGCCCGGCAAAATCAATTGTTTGTTTTGCCTGTCGGGGCGGCATCTCATGGATCGCGGAGCGGTAACTGCGGCCGTCAAGGCCGTTCGGTTTCGAAAATGAGTTCGGGATCTGGGTTAATAATACTGCTACTCCCCCCTCCTCCTAACGAGTTTCGCGCCAATTCGCGACGCGTTGCCTTTGTGCGGACGTTCATTGCAATTGTTAAACGTCTAAACCATCGGCTAATTCGATTTTTGCCCGCTACTCACTACACTAGACGTCGAATAGGCTTTTTCCATTAGCGACAGCCCTCCGCGAGTTATTTTATAGTTGCACGGACTAATTGAACTCAAACTCAGACTTGGACCTCCCGCACTGTTTTTGCACGGTCTGCAGAAACCGACTTTATCTATATTTAACCATTATGCTTTAGTCACTCAATGAAAATTCGTAATCACAAGCATTTTTGTACCTGACACAGTCCATATGTACATACAAAAGGAGCCACACGCATCCCATCAATTCAAAGATCTTGTACAAAACAAAAGAAGGACCAATGGCACCAACCCTTGCTTTATATCCAAACTTTCACTCTTATTGAGTTCTTTATCCTGATGTTCTACGGTAAAAAGACCTCTAAAAGCCTCATAGAAAATTCATATATAACCTGCCTTTAAAAATAGGCCGCGATTGAAGCAAGAACACCTATGCAAATTGATTTACTAATGATTTCGCGCCTATACATTTATACATAGGCACACTTCCATATGCAATACGCGTAGAGGGAAGTTTCTACAGAGCATCAATTGGAGACAAGAAGTCTGATTTTAATAAACGATCTACTGATCGACCTGTGCAGAATCGTTACACGGCATCTTTTTCTTTGAAATAATGGGATTTTACTTTACAAGAATTTTATACTAAAAGTTAGGACTACCAGAAAATATGGTGGAATCTTTCAATCAAGTCGATTATTTTTTTAATATTTTATTTTACAATCGGCCACAACGACAAAAATATGTGCGAAATTTTCAATTAAGTCAACGTGTAATTTAATTCGCAAAGTAAGAGCTGTTTTAAAGAGGGGTCAGTCCGATTTTTTTTTCTGCACTATTCAGAATTTAAATTTTACTTTTTTAAATGTTCTCTGGAAAGAAAACAACTTTTATAAATTCTGGTTTTATACGAAAATCTTAATTTGTTTGTATTAAAATTTCAACAGCAAATGAAAATGCCAATGAAATTCTCACAACAACGATAATTACACTACTTTGATGATATTTTCTTTTTTTTTTTAGTATTAAATTAACCTTTTATCTTCATATAAAAATTTATTATTATTTTTTAATATTCCAACTTGGTAGTGTTCAACTCTTCAACTCTTTGACATTGATTTAATGTTCTAATTTTCTATAGTTTTAGTGAATGGTCGACCGCTTAAAATAGCATTTCTACAACACGATTTTGTGCATGCTAGAGAAGAAATTTAAAAAGAAAAAGTATCACACCGTTTAAGAAAACATATTCAAGAAATATTGCTTTATTACAGAACATCAACGTGTGATACTTTTGATAAGATATTATTTTAATAATCGGAGTTTATATAGGCGTATATAATTACAATTTTGTAGATTAACAAAGTTGCATAACAGGGACATGGTGAAACTTCTGACATAATGAAGTTAAGTACAGCAGCAAGTAAATGTTAAATACTTTCATTAGATCAAGATTTTATCTCTCTTTTATTTCCGAAGGCGTGGACTTACTTCAGGAGAAGATTTTTCTTAATTAATTACTATTAATAATAGGCTTATATTTCCCGATTCTAATGACGTGCGTAGGAAGCAACATTTTTATATTCCTATCACTTACCACATAACTTTTGATTTGTGAATTGTACGGAATTTTAGAATTAAAAAAATAATCAGGCATGACAAAAGAAATGCTTTTAATTAGCTTTAATTCGTTTTTCAATGAAATAAAATAAGAAAACATCATTGCACAATAATGCAAAGCGGACAAGGATCAACCGCTAAGGCAATAGAAATGGCGCTTTTAACGAAAAAAAACCTTTTTCAAACTTGAGGGTCTAAAAGGTAGGAAATGAATTTAATTTATATTTCAGGTAATTAATTCATGTATGTTTTCAAAGCTTTAAAATTATTTTGAACTCCTTGGTTTGAAGAAGCTCTTATTTCTTTCTAATTTTTTTTTCAATTTTTGGTGCTTATTCAACACTAGTATAAGTTTTTATTCCTCAAAGAGGGAAAGTCCGACATGCAGTGTTATGGCGTTATGTGAAAACGGCTAAAGTGACCAATAGACGAAATCCTATAATAATGTGCTTAAACTTCGTTGATAAGATTTATCTATTGGTCTAGCCCTTTTCGAGGAAACCAAGGACACATCTAAAGATAAGATATAAATAAGAATAAAGATAAGATATAAATAAGAAGCAAGTAAAGTCCGAATAAAACTAACAGAAAAATAGACAAATTTTCAGCAATATTCTTAAAAACTTCTAGACCCAGTAGTCGCCAAAAACTGTGATCATCTGTGTAAGATCATCTGCGAAGTACGTCCTTTCTAACGAATAATAAAACGTTATGCGTGAAGATACATAAAAAGGGTTACAGAGACGAAATTCAAAATGTCTTCTATGTAAAATATAAAATTCAATTCAATTCAAATTATTTAGTCCAATGATACATTCGTATATACAATAGAAGTCTTAGAGTTAGTGCTAGAACTCTGAGTTCATTCAACTATAAAATTGTTGTTTGGCATTACCAGAGAGTCGTATTCTTAAGGTATGCTATTTTAGGAGGAAACAATTGCTGAGAAGCCCAATGAGAAAAGATGAACTTAACTCTACCCTTATAGGCCTTTTTTTATGCTGCTTGGTCTTGTGTCAACAACAGTGGTAATTCGCATCTACTTAATTGTCTAATTAATGTATTTTCTGACCACGAACATCCTTCAGAGATGGAGAAGTGCCATGGTAGATTCAGAACCACTTTTAATAGTTTATTTGGAGCAATTTGAAGTTCCTTTGTGTGAATTCTAGCACGCCGAAAACACACCGGAGCTCCATAAAGCATGAAGGCTAGGAATATCACTCTATAAATTATGAGCTTATTCTACAAGTGTAGGGTTGACCTCCTATTTATGAATGGGTATAATTGAGGGACATCTGCAGTAATGCGGAGCTCATTTGAAAATGTGATTCCAATATGGTCCCTAAAGGAGCGGTCGTGCAAAATATTTTTTTATTATTTTAGTAAGCTCTGGAGGGAAGCCGAGTTTTATCATGTTATTTATTAAAGCATCGTGCCAAACAGAATCAAACATCGAGGAGAACCAAGTCGAGTGTTTGGAAATTCTAAAAAGTGTAAGTGGTAAGTATTGTGTCCCATTCTGATAGGTTGCTTAACAGACTAATAGGACGGTAGCTAGCCGGCTTCTCAGGAGGCTTCCTAGGATGACTTTCGCGATCCTCCATACTGATGGAGTGAGTTGATAATAAAAGTAAGATAAACGAGTCCAGTCGTAGGTAGTAGTTTTAGGCATATATTTGGAATCTCATCGAAACCTGGAGCCTGATTGACATGGGATCGTTTGATTACACCTTTAATTTCCTTGGGCTTTAAGTCCGATTGTACTGATGTTAGTTCGGATATAGATTCAGCAACAAGTTCAATTGCCGATGTTAACAGATACTGTGGAGTTGAAATTAACGTGCATCTTATTTTGCTGCTATAGTATCGGAATTCGTATCCGTTTATTTTTGATAATTTTCTAAATTATTACAAATATTAAAACTATAAATGTTTAAAGAAAACTCCACACATTTTAGATCGGATTAGGTACAAGTAGGGTTAATAATGTAGAGACTGGACAAAATTAGAGTAGATAAATAAATAGTAAGTAAATAGCTAAGTCCACTAAATAAATGAATAAGAAAAAAAAGGCGAGAATCCTGATTTGGGTTTATACTTGTAGCAAGGTTTTCACATTTGCAACCCTATTTCGTTTTAAAAATTTTATGATTAGATTTAAATAGAATAGATTTGGATTTAGGGCATGACTGAGTTAAGCAATTTTTTGTTATATTTTTATTATGCGTAGATGTGCATGTACTTTTCATGAAAATTGACGTCCTTTTATAAACTTCATTTGCTGTATACTTGGATTATGGAATAATAGGTTCTTCCATGATTAAAAATTGAAAGTTTTTTAGTAAAAGTCGTCTGTAGAAAATATTTAGAGTAATATTTTATCAGTTTAGAAAGTTGAATAGGGCGTTTTTCCATAAATTGATAGTTTTAATTGTATAATTTATAATAACCTATTGAAGTTAGGCGTATCATAACGCACTCAAGTGTTGCTTTAACCTATGAAGACGTTTTACTCGAAATGTTATTTTTCAACTCTATGAATCGAACTAATTATCCCATTGATTTGAAAATCCTCATACACCTTTTAATTAATCGTCTCTATTGCAAAATAAAATTGTTAAATGAAGCCGTAAAATTTCATGAAAAAATAATTGATTTATTTCTTTCTACCATTTTGTTAATAATGATTTTTAGTTCATATTTATATAAATTTTGAACACTTCTTAACAAAAGTAACAACTCAAAAATTTTTTACTTATTCTATATCAGAGCAATAATTCTTGAAAGTATTTTATAGGGAATTTTAGCTTGGGAGAAAATTTTAAAGGCGTACTCCAATTTGAAGGCAGGTGAAAATTATTATCAGTACATTTTTTATTCAAAGGTGGTTTATTATAATGGATCAAATTGTAATCACATTGTCGCTGCTAGTTTTATCTGTTTTCCGTTTTTTTATGTACTATACAAAAAAAATTCGTTTCTTCCGAAGATTTTAATTGACAATGGATAAATAAATAAATAAATAACTAAATTAATTAATTAATTTGGATGAAATATATGTAAATTTATTTTTTGGTAAGTTCCAATTATACAAATAACTTGGTTATCTACGCCAATATGAAAAAAAATCAAAGATCAAAGGTTGGTCAGTGTGTCGATTCCGTAGGTAGGAATTCTTTTAGCTGTTATTTGTCGTCAAAAAAACATTATTATATAAAATTGTAATTCTGTTGTCAACGAGATTCACGAGTGGGCAGAAGAAAGTACTTAATTTCGAAACGGATGCGCGTGTTTTGCGAAGTTCTACCTCAATATCCACCGAGCAATCCTTAAGCTTCTGTGAAAATTTAACTACTTGAAATGTCTCAATGACAATTTTGTATTGATAGTACATACTTTCAAAAAATGAAAGGTTAATTAAAAATATAAATTCAACCAGAACACAACCTTTCGTTGCCAATTGGCTCAGCAAAATATGAGTCAATCTGGCGGGAGATCTTTTATTACGTTAATATTTCAGTCCTCATCCTCGCCACAACACATGACCGGTAATTAGAACCACTAGTCGCATTTGGCTCAAAACTGCTTCTTTGAATTTGACACGTAGTATTCGTATTTGGCCTGAAATTATCACCAGTCTTATCAAAGTGCGGCAAAGGGTTAAAACAAGTATTGATTTAATTAATGCACGTTCTACAGATTACATAAAAACGTAAATACCAGTACAAGACGACCTCATCATGCCTTAGCATAAAAACACAAACCTTAATAATTGTTTTAAACAAATAAAGTTTCAAAGGTTTTCCGGATGGCGTTTTTATTTAATTCCATGTTTTCTTTCTTGTTCACAGTCAAGTGATATATCCCGCGATACAATTCAAAACTTGGATGCATATGGTACACTAAAGGGACTAATTTTCATGATGGAATAGGTTTAGTCGAAGTTGCGTATAAATGTAAGTAATTTTATGATTATACGGGCCAGAGAGAAATGAGGAGCATTGCATGCATTTAATACTGAAATTAATTTGCGCGTAACAGTGTTCGAAACAAGCGGTCGTAAAATTAAATTGAAGTATTCCACAGAGTCCACTCATTTGGTCGCCACGAAAGAGGTATAATTAAAGTGTCCATTTATATGCGCCTCCCGCACTTACACTTGTCCAATCTGAGATCGACCTCCATTGACATCCAGTCGACTTGCAGCCAGCTCTCACCCAACCCTCGGGACAAGGTGTTGACACCTCTCCGGGAGTTCCACGGTTGTCCACCCACTCGCTGTGCATACCAACGCATCCAGCCGGTGCACATGTGGTGACAGTGAAATGTCTCTGCCGCCTTTGAATTTTTCATTGCTGCGCTGTCTGGTAATCATCCATCACGCGCGGCTGTGGTCGTGCCGCCCGCCGCCGCCGAGCAGGCAGCGAGCATTGGCTCGGTGGGTGGGTGGGTCGGTGGCTTATTCAATTTTATGTAAATGTTGGAAAATATACAACAGTTCAACATTCATAAAACTTGCTCTTCTATGTACTCGGTGTCTCCCCTTTCCGACACATTTCGTGCACCTGAATCCCGGGCAGCCTTCGCACACGGGTGGCGTAAGACGGGCCCGCATATAAACCACCGAAGAGCGAGTCGGGCGCCGCCGGGAGCGGGCCCATGAGACAATGAAAATAGAAAAGAATAATAAATAATAATAAATAGACTATCGCGTGCTAGAGGGTGGGATGCAGGAGCGCAGTCCTCCCGTGATTTAGTTACCCTTTTCAGCCAGTAGGACAGAAGTCGCAGGTAAGCCCACGGCCGCAGGTGTGTACAGTACATCGCAAGCATTGTGGATGGCACTCGGCTTAAACATCGCGAAGAACGCGACACAGCCGTGGTAATGATTGTGGCTCGGCCGCGATTCAGCACCAGTAGTTGGCCAACGCAGACCCGGTCCAAGCTTTTCCGCCGTTGGCAATCCCTCGCTAAAGACGTGACCAAAGACAGACAGCGGCTGTCCTTTTGATTTCCGCGGCTCGGTGGCGGGGAAATTCCGCTTTAACTGTAGTTGCACCGGTTAACCAGCGAAATTGGAGCGCTGTTCATTTCGTCCTGTCCGCACCGATTGTTTATTTTTCGAAAGTTTTAGTCCATTGAAGCTCTTTTACGGGGTCAGGTGGTTGGCTCCTCCGGGTAAAACGCCGAACGGGTGCGAAGAAGAAGACGACGACGCTGACCTCCTCCGGCGACTTAGCGGCTTCTCGATCGGGATCTCGGGGAACTTGTGAAAAACGCCGCTAGTGGGTGATTGGTGTGCCGACCTTGGTGTTTCGACGACCATTCCATATAAGAGTTTGCGGCTCGCGGTTGTGTGTGATCCGCCTCGACTGCGTGCACGTTTCTGGGTCAGAACGCACGTTCGCCGACCGTTATTCCGGATCCTTAGAACACAAAGACGCACTGCCTCCTTGTTCTTGTTGCCTCGTGTGATGAATGGAGGTTTAACTGTGATTTTCCGAACGTTCCAATTCATGTGCTTTGAAGTTCGCTGCGTTCCAGTGCAGTCTCTGCGGATACATTTCGAGAACAAGTGCTCCTGGCTGACATGTTCTAAAACAGGAAAGATGAAAACTTTTGCCCGGGACTCGCTTTTATGAAGGCCTCCTTGGAACTAAACATGCGATCAAAGGCGATTGCAAGGAGACTCACTCAAGGTAAACCCAGCTGCACGACCCCTCACCCTCTTTTGTTATAATTTCCTCCAATGGGTCCTTAGACCCAGCACAGCATGGCTGCAGCCGTGGAAATGTGCCAGGATTCCGTCGAGCTTGCTCCTTGTTCGTCCAGAATCTACCGATTCCAAAAGTATTGTTCAGAAGTTATTTTAAATTACAATTACGACGTCAACGTTTTGAAGTGTTTTCGAAATTCCCAACAGGTCGCGACCGAAGAATATAATGGAGCATATTTTGATGAATAACATACAAATTACCAAATTTTACATGCGCTTAAAGAACTTCTTCAGAAATTAGAGGAAGAGGTGGTAATGTGGCCACTTTTTTATTGCAAATTAAAAGTTTTTGCAGAAAGTTCTTTTTTGGTGATTTTTTAAGGATAAACTATTGAAACAAAATCATTAAGTAAAAGTGTTTCTCTTTTACCACCAACCAATTTAATTCAATCGCTAAGTTTAAAAAACTTCTAGGCTGATTTTTTAAAATTGCCTATAGATCCTCACAAATGGTCAAGATATATGAAAAATAAAAATAAAAATCGGTAAGCTCAATACGAACTTGTGCTACTTAACAAATATTCTTTTTGATATTAATTAAAATTATTGACACTTGCTTAGAATTCAAATCCAAGATAAATTGGTAACATTTTTTAGAGCCTTTAAAGAATTTTTTCGATTAATTATCCTATCAAAAATGGAATACAGTTCATATCTTCTAAAAAAATTTAGTATCCTTTATCACCCTCTATCTGTGATGTATTTATAATAAACAAAGGCATTACGATATTACTACCAACATTAAACTGCCAACAAAATCAAAAATCTTAATAATGCAATAACAATTCGCTTAAAACTAATTTCCCTGTGAAGGATTCTACAAAAGGTTTATATAACATTACATTCTACCAAATCGTAATTAACGAAATAACTTTTACATTTAAGTCGCATAATCAATACTTTTAGGGAGGAAGGATTTAAGTGTGAAGAGTGGTTAGCATTACTTTTATTTGATTAATTAAATTGTTTATAAAAATTATGTAGATCAACATTTCTGTTTTACTAGTTGTCAATTAGGGCTTATACCCAGATACGTTGTAGAAGTATTCACTTTCTATGCCGCGAAGTGATCAGTTTACAAATTTGGGGATTTGGAAGTCTTTAAGTAATTTGTGAACTATCTTGTCATAAAGGTGGTGTTGTAATAAATCCTAGCGATTTAAGTTTGCAAGCCGATCATTACAAATTCAATGATCGTGTGAAGGAGAGATCGTTATCGGTTTTATGCGCGGATTACTAGTTTGTTGAGTGGCACAGGTGCCACACTTGGATCGGACAACGTGTACCACCAATATTTAATTCGTTAAATTAGGAAATAATAAAGAATTAATTTACTTAATAATAATTTCAATAATTTAATTAAGCGCTCAGAAAGTGAGAAACGCAAATTTCAGCGACAGCTTTAAGTTGAATATAATTTTTTCACGTGTGCAGGAGCCGTTGGACGACAGACTATTTAATTCTGTACAGTTCACTATCACGAAATGAATAAAACAATATTTCAAGAACAGAAAACTAGATACCGGGAACGTTTGCAAATTAAATATCAACACAAATCGCTGTACTAAATAGAGGCAAAATGAATTTTCAATAAACTGCATAAACATTTTAAACTATCGGTGCGAAAAATCATGACTTTATGTAATGCAGATACAAAAAAATATAGATATGGATCAAAATACTTTGTAGGATTAATAGTTACAATAAAATAGTAAATGTTTTAATCATGTCTAATCCGTTCCACTTTTTTTAATTAAAAATAATGCATGAAAATTTTATTTCTCACTATAGCGCAATCATTCTTCTCTCGAAAATTATAAAAAGCAGTTAAATATGGAATATACTTTGTACCTGTGAAGGATAATAACAATCATTAATTATAATAATAAACTATAAATAACACTTATTAATAAAACGATCATACATTTGTGCTCGACTTACAGACAGTCGGTAGGTACCCAAATAAGTAGTTTCGCATTCAGTAGTAACAAATATAATAAAAATAACTATTAAACTTTGGTTGCAAATCACATTAAAAGAATTTAAAAACAGAAAAACAAAACACGTAAGGTAACATCAAATTTTGAATGACCATATTTTATTTGAAAAATTATGAGATATTTGATTTTAAAAAGATATTTTTCGTAGATTGCGAATACAAACAGAAAACTATTTAAAAAGAGTTTCTTAAGCTCCGTCTAATTAAGATAAATTTTACCATTTTTGAAAACACTTAAGCAATGAAGTACCATAAGAGTTAAATATATAAATTCATAAAGATTCATAAAATATTCCTTTAAAAACATTCATTACTTTGAATATTTTGCATATTTTATCATACCCTCTTGTAAACTAGCTTTAACCTTTAGAGAATTTTGATCTAGCATAATTTAAGAGCTACGAAATTAATTTAATACCGTTTAATGAACAAGCTCTCTTTGGAATCAAATGTTAAGGTCACATCGCATTGTTATTTATCTAATTTTAATTCCTGTTTTACAAGAGAAGGTAAACATTTCAAAAACCTGAAGCAGTTGAAAATATTTTTAATTATAAACTCAATAACTTTAGCGAAGCATCAATTTAAAATACTTTTCAATAAACGATTAAAAATCTTGTTAAACGATAATTTTACTTTTTGCGCAGAATTATTTATTGTGTTTTAAATCAATTAACCAATTTAAAGCAATCTTTCGGTACTAGTTTTTTAGTTTTTTCTTCAAATAAACAACATAATTTCTTAAAAACTCCTACTTTTACAACATTTAAATATGACCATGTGTAAATGAAGATAGTTTCGAGAAAAATGCGTTTAAAGTTTGAAGCACAATTAATTAGTTTATATGCGGTTCTCTTTGCATTTAAAGTTGTAGATCCGTAAATTTTCATCCAATTCCCTTCAGATTTTTATAAAACATTTTTAAAACCACAAACTTTCCAAAAATAAAACATAAAAAACATTTTTGTTTCCATTTTCTGACTGCCCCTAACCCTTTAACACAAAAACCAAATATATTGGAATTAAAAGTCAAAAATGTATAAAAAATTTTCGGAAAGCAAAAATCGTTTTAAGTACGAATAAAATTGATTGATCCCATAAAGAAATTCAATTTGTATTACTTTATAAGGTACTTACTACACTTAGAGCAAAATACTTAGATTAGAGGGTGCCAGTGCCCTAAAGATGCCTGGCGTTTTGATTAGTTTTTATACGAGGATATGGGGATAAAAAAAATTAAATGAAACAATCATTGTAGACAATTCAGTGGTTCTTTAGGTAAAAGAAAAAAATTGATTAACATTTTATTGACACCAAGTTTTTTTCACAACACTGGAAAAAATGTTGCCTCACTGTCTGTAGCATAAAGTCTTGAAGTCTGATCTGAAATATTTAAAAAAATTCTTGTAGTATGATCCATTTATAGTCTATCGAACCAATTTGTTTAATTTCAAACAATTAAACACTTAATATTAAAATTAAGTATGCGTTTTTCCCGAACGATTTTTAATTGTTTATTAAAACTGTATGATAAAGTATTTTTAAATAAACTATGAGGAAAGCGTTTAAATACTACTTTTAGTGCAGATATTTATTATTATAACTTTGGAACTACTTGAAATTTAGCAAACTCTTGAACTGAGTAAATTTCATAATGAACGAACAATTTAAGTAAAATAATAAAACTGACCAAATTAATAGTTTTTTTTTCAAAAAATGACGAATGTTTAAATTAAAATAGTGGTGGAATTAAACCCACAAATGGTCAGTTTAAACAATTATTCATTTTATATTTACCTTCATCCAGACGGTTAAGGACTTAGTTCAGTTGGTGAGGGTGAAGAGCTAAATTCAACAGAAGCTGACAACATATGCAATGAAGGGAATCTGCTACGGGTTAGATTTCTTTCCAAAACAGGCTTTGGTGCTGTCCTGGCTATAAGAATATAAGAATAAACATTCCATTTGAACAATTGCTATCTGGTGAAATCAACACCATATTTCCCTGGTAGAAATAGCCATGTTTTAGCTTTTGGGTTGTTCCTACCATAGCTTTTTTCAATGTATAACTAAAAATATAAAAAAATAACAACACTCAGTTTGCGGGATGTATTTAATTTTGACCTATGAGATTATCGTCAAATCTTTCAGAATTCAGTACGCAAGAATTCCCTATTTGGACAACACATTTTCCTGATTGCAAAACTTTAAAAGCAATTGATTTAGAAATCGAAGTTAATTAAAATAAATTTTAAAATTTCTTAATTTTTCTTTTGGAACTCATTCATTCTATTGAAGTGTGACTGCTGAACATCGATAGAGCCTAATAACAAATTCGCGCCATCTCCCTATGACAAATACCAAGATCCATCCATGAATGTTATTTCTAAGAGTGCGGAAGAATAAGAATTCCTAAGTAAATATTGCACGTAAGATATTAATAATGATGATGCGCATTTTAAATGACGCAGGATAAACAAAACCTTTTGCAACACGTTTCGTACCACAGATGAGCTTTTCAATATATCGTGAGTTACAAACTTAAGTTCATTGTAGATAAGTACGTACACGTTTTATAAACAAACAGCATGTTTTATCTTAAGAAATATCTAAAATATTATGTACATCCCTCATTTAATGTAACAGATCAGGGAAGGGGATCCGGTGATCACCACATCACGTTTTATATTCATCAAGCTTATTAATTTATTGATAACTCGAATATTTAAGCACTACTTGTGCACTTCCGTTTTTTTAATATTTTTTTCCAATGAGGTGATTGATAATAGAATTTTCTTTTTATTAAACTAGTACGTTGGATCTTGATGAGAAATCATATTGTTAGAGGGTCGGATTGAGCAAGTTTATATAGATGATGGTGATGATATGATTTACAACACATATGTATATTAACATCTATTGTTCATAATTTATGTTATTTGCTTACCGCTAGAAAGAGAATCTCGCAGTAGTGTGCAAAAGGTTTTGGACTAAGCCTAACTCTATACAACCGTCTGTAAATTTGGATAATTGCTACTTCTTGAAATGGTCTAAAGTGCTTAGATGCTTCTCCTAAGGCTCAATATAAGTAAATTAAAAGAAAACGTGACTTCCTTTAATATAATTAATAAATTTCCATTTATTTTTTGAAAACTAACACACAACTCAAAATTTAATCGTGCAAAACAATTCGGACTTCATATTTATAATTTTTCTATGGGCGTTAAGTGTGAAGAGTGATTGAGAAGACCAGTTCACTACTGAAACCCCATTTTGTTGTAACGACCTCTTTACAAATTTCGACGGTTGCTTCGGATCATTATCCTGTTGAAACACAACATCAAATCCCATCCTTCGCGTTTGTTTGTTAATTTGCCAAAACGACTTCCTTTTGGTCGCCTTAGAGTGATGTTTCCATCTGGTCCATGGAGGTTAAATTTTGACTCAGCGCTAAAAAAGAATGGTTTTCCATTTATTGCTGGTCCAACCTAAATATTCCCTAGCAAATTTTAGTCTGAAAATATAAATTTAGATTTTATTTTAGATTAAATTTGTATTTTTTATAAAACATTTTTATTTGTAAACCTGCTTAGAATAACATCCCCGGTTCCTCAGCAACATACTTCAAGATGATAAAAGAATGAGTCAGACCTGTTTTGTAAATAATCACTCTATTTATTCATATTTATAATAGTGATTCATCAATTCAAATAGATTCTGTTAATTGTTTATTGAATTACCCTTGTCAAAAATTACTCTTATGGAAAAAAGTAACAAATAATTATGATGCATGTTCTCTTTTGCTTTTTCAGTAGTAAATATTCAAACAAAAATAGCATATTTACTATTTTTTGGAAATAATCTATAATCTGTATTAATAAACAAAAGAAATAAGCATGCTTCGGATTTTGTTTGCAAAAAATTCAATACTTTTCTGAAAAAAATACTGAACGTTTTTTTTCTAAAAACAGCATAAGTTTTAGTTTTCACTTAAGCTCTTTCAACTCATATTTCTTTTAATTAACATTTTTTAAAACATTTCCAAATATGGCGAATTAGCTCTTTTACTTTTCAGTCTGTCTCGAAAATCTGAGGTACTAATTAAAACGAATGTTTTGCATTTTATCATTTTATTGTTCATCTAGAAGACTTACTATTGCTATAGCCTCCAATTCGAAATTATTATTAGTCATAAAAATCGGAGAAGATTTTGTTTTGTATTACCCATGGATAATTTAAAGTCTTCCCTATGGGGAAATACTGAAAGCGTGAATAACAGAAATAAAGTGCGGAGATGATGAACGTCCTCTTGATAATGTGACTTAAGCGTGGGAAGTGTTTAGATATCTCTAGAATGTGTGTCACCCTCGCCCTCAATTACGAAACATCTTCAATATTCCATTATCAGTTTCGTACACTATCCAGCAGCACGTAAATGAGAACGAATTCGAAGAGTGGCCTTCCGAGGGGTAGTCTTCTTATTCCGCATGACACACTTTGCGCCATGACTAGAGGCCAGCTTCCTTTAGACCGATAATTCTTCTGGATAGGCACAAGTCGCGCAAGAGAGAGCATTGTGGGAATTATCTTCGTCCCAAGTATTTTTTCTGCTGACGACGCACTGGTAATCTTCGAAGTAACTTTGCCATACTGTCATTATGTAATGTCGCAATCAACGGCTATCCGGGCAATTATCAGTCGAACGAAGAGCTTTTGGGGTTGGCCTGCAAATAGGGAGTGATCTAATGGCGAAGGCGTCTGCAAAAAGTGTGGGATGCTTCCTTTGTTTTCTCGGTGCCAGATAAGGCGACATATGTGTGTGCCCTTCTTACTCAGAAAGAGGTTTTGGTTGAGTCTCCGGACAAAATACCTGTCGTCTGTCATAAATCCCACCTTCTTGGGCAATGTGTGGAACAATTTACGTAAGCCCTGAGTAATATGAGGAAGGTGCACTGCAAACATGCTATTTCGAACATGGGATATTGTTCTACAAAAAAAAAGAAAATTCAATGACAAACTTGAGAGGCTTTGAAGGTCTTCATCCTCACCTCCTCGGATCTGATGCTGGGCTGCAAAGTGGCTGCGACTGTGTAGCATGCGCAGTCAAGTGCTCCTATAATCGATTTTCCCCTTATCAGCAGAAATTGCCAATAAATCTTTGGATTGTTGCTATAGCTGAATAGCAATTGAATTTTTTTCCTCTTTGTAAACAACATTTGATCCATTTTGGAAACCACAGTCATCTGTCGGGACGTGATTTTTCTGTGACTACAGCTCAAGTGTTTGTTTTTGGAGACGTGGCGCTATGATACGATGACGCTAATTGTGTAAATATTAAGACAATCAATTACCGAAGTGAATATCTTCTTACAATGTGACCTATTCTTCCAGACGAGCTCCACAAGCCAAATGGATGAGACAGCTTTTTGGGGCTGTCTTCCTTCGGTCATATTTCAATTACTTTGTTGCCGAATGCACAACCACTTCCTTATCTCTCTTGAACCCATAATTTATTAAATTTCTCGGTCTTGGCAGTTTATTGGTTGCATTAGCCTAAGACGAAATGTGTTAACCACGGCAGTAGAAAAGCTTTGTGTTTCTGTCCATACTTAGGAAGTCAGCTTTTAGTTTGCTTGGAAATTGCAATGGAAATTGCGTTGTGAATTTGAACTATGAATGGGAAGTATTGATGAGCAATTATTCGATTATGAGATATCCGGGAGGAGCGGCTTGGGTGTATTGACTAAGAAATAATTACCAAACCCAAATTTAGCTTCACAGATAAAGAAAAGTGCATTTTTCCGACTGTAATAAAAGTATAAAAGGCAGTTTATGTAGTCTTAAGGTTTTAATATTTCTTTCTGTACTACATGAGGTTCACAAATTTTATTAACAACTAAACTGAATCAATTTTTGGATGAGATCTTCGCTCTTTAAGCAACAGCATTGCCTCATGACTTGTTATTATTTTTATTTACGTTAAATTCTTATTGGTAACATTTTCTTCAGGTTTGAGTAGCATATTCGTCTAGACTGACGAATAAGCTACTCATTGGTGCATGCAAATAATTATTTGTAAAACAAACTGAACACTTAAAGTGATATTTTGATACTTTTTGTGAAATCTTCGATTATTTTTTACATTTCATAAATCTTTAATCTTTCATGAATATTTAAAAAAAGGAATTTTTTTCAAAACTCGAAAATTGTCAAAGTTAGTTACGAACATTCGAAGCCAAAAAGGTACGTGATGGAAGCGATGTTAATGTGATTTTAAATGTGTTTTTCTTTCAAACTTTTCTAATAAACTTCTAAAATTATGATAATTTATCACTTATTTATATTTCTTAGCTGCTAAAAGTTGATTCAGTGTTTCGGTGCTGAATGATTTTAATCAAATAATTCTGTACGGACTATACGGAAAATTTTCGTAATTATAATAAAAAAATTTTTTTTTAATTACAAATTAGTCAAAGCTGAGTTAACATATTACACATCACATCTGCCTTGTTTGTATGATGTTGCCCCTTGATGGGCTGGGACGATGGTTCCAGCAAGCCGCCGAGAGTTATTGTACTTTGCATTAGCAATTTTATATTTTTTATACATTTGCATTATTTTGTAAAGTCAAATAAATAAGAAAATGTGGTACGTGCTTAGTTTTTGAATTTTCTTGATATTTTACCCGGCAGAACCTTTAAAAGTTTAATGTTCTTCTCAAAGGACAGTCAGGATTAATTAAGACTTTTATCAGTATTTATCTTTGCCTAGTGCAGACTCTTAATTAACGACGTTCCATTCTCTATTTTGTCAAGATCAGACTTTAATAATGAATTAAGAATGGTAAATTTCGAAAAGTGTACATTCCTAAAAATATTCTACTGAAGTAAAACATATTTTTAAATTATTAAACTGATGTACATTGAATAAAATAATGAATATTTATATTATTTTTAAAAATACGTTAATTTTTCACTCATTTTGGAATATTGTTAATTTTTTTAGAAATAAGGCTGATTTTGTTAGTTTTTATTGAAATAATTTCATTTCCATTACACTTTTATTAGTAAAAAGGAAGTTCATTGTGATATTTCCCGATTTGATTTTCAAATAATTAACACCGATAAAATCCATTTTCTGCAATCAAGAATTTTTTTTTATTATTTTTCCTTAATTATATACCCTATTACCATGGTGAGTTCAGAATTTATACAAAATTAGGTCAATTTGATTATATAGCATTGTTTAGTCACTCCTACTATCAAAGTAACGATATATGGGAAATTATTTGAAAATTGAAAATAACATACCCAGATAAAAAATTGCGCAAGTGGATTTGACTAATAGTTAGATAATAAAAATTAATTTACGCTGTATTTCGTAATCATTGAGTTTTTTATATAAACCAAAAAAATAATTTCAAAAATATTTCCTACATTTCATTGGAATTTGTTCGGTAATCTTTTAATTATATCGATTTTTTTATGAAACATTTTTACTTATAGTTCAAGGTGATATAAGAATTATTTAAAGGTTGTGTCGCGTAAAATTCTATTCAGTATTCTTGTTATAGTAAAAGGGAAATAAATTTCGATATTTTTACTTAATAAAGAATCATCCATTCGTCATGATGTGATAACAAGTCGATGAAAACATTTATAGCCTTTATTATGACCGCGCCTCTAAGCTAGTCCTCATTTCTTGAAAATAAAATCGTGATGATCAAAGTTCGATTAGTAGAATTTCTATGATTAATAAGTACACAAGCAAAAAATAATGTGGTGAATGATAGTTCCAGCGATTAATTGGGTTTAAAACGATTTTAAGAATACTTTCTGTATGCACACATGATAGTGTTATAATTATGTGACAAAGGTTTTTGTTTATAAGGCTGAAAAGAGAAATATTAAATTACCTCTAACTTTATAATTACTTTTAAAAGTTCTTAAATATAATTTCGAATAAAAAGCAAGTCTTAAGTATTGTAATTTTTGAATTTTTTATATTATTTATAAAATAGCGTATTTTTTAAAGTTGTTTTCATCGCATTTGTGTAATCAAACTTTTTTTTATTAAATAGCATCAATACAAGTTTGTGTCTAACTTTGAAAAATATCATATGTGTCGTTTTTGAAAACAACGCTGCGATTTTTCATATTTTTATATGACTTTTGAAATAATAATTCTGGATATAAAAAAACAAAATTGAAGAAATTTGGAAAATGACTCTAAAGAAGCGAATTTTAAATGGAAAATAAAACTAAATGAGAGCAGAGTATTTTCAGTATTATAACTTTTATTTTTGTAACGTAAGGATCAACGAAAAGAACAGAAGGGTTATAGAACGTTTATGTGAGCAGAAATTTGCATTGAAGTGTAGGTTTTAATTTATAATTTTTTTCACAAAGTAATATTGCAAAGTTGATGAACTCATATGACAAATTAGTGTGGTTTTGTTACTTGTCGTTTGTTGTCATATTTTTAAATATAGAAAAGTGCTTGTGTACTATTATTATATACTTTAATTACGTGTATCTCAACATGAATTCCAAATTTTCACTTTTTATATTTTTCATGCTTTTTTCTAAGGTGTATAATTCAGTGTACTTTCATTGTTTTTAAATACGAACGTTTCAAGCCCGAGTAAACAAAAAAAAAAAAACATAGTAATTACTTATTTAGTGGAAAGTACAAATTTTATTAATTATTTAAAGATTTAAATCGTCTAATCGGGCATGCAGACTGATTTTCGATTATTTGAGAAAAAAAATCCTTGTACTGAAAAAGTTCTGCTTCTAAAAATAGGTAGTGCCACGCATTACGCAGTATGGTTGATAAAAAAGCGTATAATAAATCACATTTTGACAATGCGCGGTGTAATTCGCACGGTCTGTGATATTGATTCTACATATAATAACTTTTATCTCCATAAACCTCCGGTAAATATTTACCACGATCGTATATCATTTTAATAAGCTTAAAGAAGCTCGCGATACCAAGTTTCTATGGAATCTTTTAAAGAATTTAACTCGTTCAGCGGGGATTATCAATTTCGATTGTAGAAAGTATTTTGTCATTGGCCTTTGTCGGTAGAAGACCTATAGGCTGTTCGTTTGTTTACAAAACAAATATTCCTAGTCCTTACTCCGTTAATAGCACCTTAATCAATCTGGCGGTGTGCCATGCGGTTACCACAAGATTACGAAAATTTACGTTACACCAAAGGAACCCGTTAGACCGCAAAGAATTGCTTTGTGGTCCATCCACAATGATTGGGGAGATTAGTCTGGTCCTGGTTCGTAATGCTGACTTTGTGCTCTTATCACAAAATATTAAAAAGACCTAATTTCCACGTTTAAAAATTCTTGAAAATTTCTCGAATTATGGCAACTTAAAAATCTGATCAGAAACCGCATAATATTCCAAAAGCGGATGAAATGAATTTTTTGGTAGTTGACCGAGAAACTGAAGCTTTTTTCCAGACGTTGACGATGCTATCAACGGCCTAGGAGAGCACATTAGTTTTCAGAAGTTGGCTCGTAACAGTTGTTCTTTCCTTGGCTTTTGGTCTCAACCAGACCATGCTGTGAGGTCAGTGGGCTTTTGGAAGATATCAAATATCTTACAGTGAGTTAAGTGCTTCGAAGGTTTACGCAAAAATTTCCTCCCGATTGGTAATCGTGGAGCTATTTGTCACGATAAAACCGTCATAAGGATCACCAAGAGATAAAGTGTAGACTTAAGCAATTCAACTAGGTGTCAGGTATTTTTGGGTTATTGCCGTATCGTAAAAATACTAACAATTATCTTGTCTTTAAAAGATAATACAGAGTGTTGTATTTCTAAATAGAAAATAAAACGATTACTTCACATTTAAAATTAATTGCATCAAGTCAATATTAATACTTCATTTAGTAACCGTTTATTGCCGAGCGTTTTACGTTTTACCAATTTTGTGTTAATCTTACCCAAATTGTAATGAATTATTTCGTATATAGAAAACGTTGACATACCACCCAAAATTTTGGCACCCGTATTCAAATTAACAACCTTGAAAATGAATTCGTGATTGCCTAAAAGCAAAGGTTAATCACTTAAGTAATTAATTGAGTACAAAAGCGATTAGAACAAAACGACAAATTAAAAGTAATTTCATTACTTGAAATTGCGGTACTTTTTCGAAAATTTACCCAGGAAGGCAACTCATAAATATCTCCATCTATGTGCGATTTGCCAACAAAAATTCGTGATAAAATTTAACGACTATTGTCAAGAGCCCATTAAGTACGGCTAATGTAATTACACGATAAGTGTTCCTGCCGAAATTTTGCACTTATTAATTCTAGCCGATAAGTCGAAGACATGATCACATTTCCTAAATCGGCCTATCTTTCCGTTCTCAAAGTGCTGACAATAATTTATTACTGATGTGATTAGATGTTCATATCATGATCTCTTATATTAAAGATAGAATTGTTATCTTTGGTGGCAGATAGTGTGTAAGCAGATGTCTAAAAATTGCTACCAAAAAAAATTCAAAGTAGTTTCGTATTGAGTGTCAATGTTCGATTGATGGGGAAGTGTATTTTATCTAATTTATAAAAAAAGTGATCAAGGCGCTGTAATTTTTCCGGGAAAAAAATAGAATAGTGAGTTTATCTTGATATCAAAGAGAGTATAATTTTTCAATGTGAATTTATATTTATTGAGCATAGTAGATATTTCCCACGTTACACAAAAATGTGAAGTGATTTCCATCACCCTTTTTCTTTAAAAAAAAAAGCAAAAAATCAAATTCATGTGAATAGTGTTAAAAAAGTCGCGCATCACACAATTTTAAAAAGGCCAAGAAAATTCCAAAATTGAGAAAATACAATTGTTATCTAATTTAAACCCTTTCTGTGTAAACCCTTGGTTCATCCTCCAATAGAGCCTCCGAATTATTTCGTTCAGGGTTGATGTTCCGATAATTTTTTTTACCTGAAAATCAGGGCAAATCCCGGATATCTCACACTTACCTTTGACACTTCTTTCCATAGTTCTTTAATGGTTCAATTTCTTGTGACCCTTTGAAGTGATTCTCTTAGCGGAAAATTTATGAAGTTGTTATTTAGATGCTATTTTACTATCGTATTATTCCTTCATAGTACCCTCAAATCTTTTCTTTAACAAGATCTTATTTATGAAGCTTCAGTACGTTTTCAGTTTTTAACAACCGAATTTTTTTTCAGATTTAAAAGAAAAATGGCAAGTGCCTCCGGTAGTTTTTTACAAATTGTTGTGAGATAACTTAACCGAAATTATTTTATCGCATCGACATTTTTAATGTTTCAATTTAGAATATATAAACTACTTCATGCATGTTATTAATTTTTTTAAATGGTCTAATTTTATGAAGTATTTTAAATTTTCTATTTCTTTTTATTTGCAATCATCTATAAATGGTACAAAATTGTTCTACTCATGGAACAGACTGAACCATATGCGCATATGGAATATTTTCTGAAAGTTCTCTGACACAGAATTTTCAGTTTGGATCGTGTGATGCCTGAAAGAAGTTTAAAAGATTTGCTCGTTTATTAAGATCATCGAAAGTTCGGCACAAGCTAATTTGTAATAAAATTGTATCGAAAGTGTTACTGTACAGTGAAAATATTTTCGGAAATTATTTTTTATGAAATTATATAAGTAGGATGCTAAAACGACAATTCTTAGAATTCTTGTCTACTTTGCGTTCATTTCGGAATAAAGTGCGAACTAGCAGTTTAGCAGCTTAGAAATAAACGCGATATCTGCGAGCGAAAGGATAAATAAAAATCCGTACGTTAGTAATGCGGTGTAGTAACTCTCGTGGGAATGAAGCGTAATTTGTTCTACTATGTTTAAGAATCTACTGGTTTCTTTCATTTGGGGTCTCGAAAGAAAAATAGGAGGCAAAAAATTACCCTGCGCTGCGATATGAGCTGTAGCTTAAATGTCTTTGGAGATTGATGTAGTTGTTGAACTAGACCATTCTAAAATAATCTTCTTTTCCCATCGAAATTTTATGGAAGCTCACATTTTAAACAGCGATCATTTTTCGCGTTTTAAGAAATTTTGTTTTTTTTGTCTTTGAGTTAGTGTTAAGATTGTCAAGGTTATCTTTTATGATCCGAGCGTTACTACTATTCCCTAAATCGCTTATATAACATAAGCCCAGCACTCACTATTTGTTTTAGTGAAAAAAAATGGTTTAAGAGATACTTTATGTATTTGATTTCGTCATCCCATCTTAATGCGATGCACCTTGGTAATGAAAATTTGTTGTTCATAGGTGGAGTGAAATTCTTTCCATCCTTCGCAACATTACTTTTAACATTTTTTAGTAAGGGTATTTTTTATTCTGCCTTTTTAAAAGTAAAAACTTCTTTTATAACAAAATTGATGAACGCATACACAAATTTTTTTGTGTGTTGCTAAATAATAATGCTTTCCTTATTTTCGCTTGTCTTAACCTTATAAAGTTGAATATTTTAGACGTGGAACATTCTGTAAACAACTTTACTTTATTAATTAATTTAACAAGAAATATCGCCTTAATCTTTGGAAGTACTAGTTAAGCATAACACTTCGGATCTATAAAAGGGAAAAGTTACTGAAATTAAATGTCTAACGATTTACGCTTATAGTGAGCAGTTATATTTTCATCACAGTATTTAATTATACTATGTTATTTTATTACAATATATATTAATATTACAAATAAAGTAAATTTTATTTAAATAAATTGTTTTAAATAAATTTTACAAATAAGAAATTTGTATCATTATCGCATATCTAAACATCTCTCGATTGACCATGAGCAATGAAATTAAACCAGATGGCAGATCTTCTTCTGAGGTATGAACCACGGGGTCTTTAATATCTGCCTCTCAAAGTTTGCAAACATATTTTTCGCGGTTAAAGTTACGGGCATGTATACCGGTGTATTTCAAAAAGTGCGCTTGCTTAAACAAATGGGCCACGATCAAATGAACGAGAAGAATGCGCCTTTGGGAACATCGGGGAAATATTACCTACAAACTGCTATCTAAAAAAAAACTGGCATTAAAACTCTCATAAGTCGAGAACAAACAAAGGGCATGAATTGCCCTTATCGCACGATTGAACACTCACAAATCGGCTTCCTTGAGATCATCCAGTAGCGAAAAATTATCCAATAAAGAAGTGATTTGTTCTTATCCTTGAGACCCACGACGGCGGCGCCGCAAGAAGAGTGAAGAGGCCGAACCCAATAAAAAGTGAAATGTCATCTAGCCACCTTCGCCTAGAGAAGGGTGCGTTAAGATGAAAAGCAAATATGCCCTGTTGGCACTACAAAGGAACACACCGGTTTAACTGCGTTCCGCAAACATATGTTTGTGTAAATGCGGCATAATCCTGCTCATAGGACACAACTGCTCGTCAGGCAATCTGCTGGCTGACACTGCGGTAGGCGAGGGGCACGAGCAGGAGCTAATCAATTCACACATCCAATTTGTCATCTTTCATATGTTAATCGAAGAGTTATGAATTATTGAATATTTTTGTCAATCAGAATGTTGATCCTTCAAGATCTAACGGCACAGTCTCCTGCTGCGAGTGTGTTTCACACATTAAGTTTGATAACGCAACGAAGTCTTAACGTATCTCAAGAATTTTTCGCGCCTTTACCTTTCCGCTGGCCTTGGCATCTTCTGCCGGCAGGGGTTAGACATTCCGATTCGATCGTCATCATGAGTTCCCATAGGAGCCCCATAAAATAGCTCACAGCTCGGTGACACTGTTCGTAGACCTCTAGCAGTCAGGGATAGACAAAAGGCACTATAGAGTGTCTGGTAGCGGATAAAAATTCAAATCCACTCTATAATTTACTCAGCTGGAAATCAACTTTGGTTCCTTAATGATGTCAAGAGTCCTTTGTGCCAAGCCTGCAAGTCCTGCCAGCAAAGTCAGAGTTCTTTTGTTCCAGAGTCAAGCAACTGCTGTCGAAGTGGTTTGTTTTTTCCTTCGTTCGCAAGTTCAAAAAATTCGGAAATATTTGAAGCAATTGATATCGCAAAGGTTAGCGAGGAGTCAGCTTCTAGCTGCTGGTATTGTCTTGAACGGAAGTGAACTTACCCTGATATCTGCACTGGCCCAATTTCTTTCTCCAGCCTTAGGAGGGGTCAGGATATCAAAAGATATAGCCTGCTTAGAGAAACCAGTCCTTGAGCATCTGACTTAACCGTAAGGCATTTTTCTGAACAGGAGTGTTGGGTCGCGCAAACCGCGAGCTAACGCAAAACCTGGTAATCCAATATCGGCGCGTACTCGGACTGCCATCAAGGATTCTATCTAGATAATGCATCAGCCCAGTGCGGGACAAGCCGCCTCATGCAATCTCCTCGAAGACTTGGTGCACACACCTATTGTTGCCTAGTCAGAGGTTAAGGCGAAGGAGGCGTGTTCACGTTTCCAGAACGGCTCAACGGAAGTTCATTCTAAAAGCCTCCTCGGCGCGCACAATAGCCGCGGAATGTACCGGAAGTATTCTGACGCGTGTCTTGAGTTTCTTTTTTGCCACAGAGTCCCTGGATTCCTTTCCCATTTCCTCCTAGTCTAAATACGTGGGCATCTCATCGCGAGCGAAGTTAAGGCCATCATCTGCTTGAAGGTCTGGCGAGGCTCTTTCAAGAATCGGGGCAACTGGGGAATGCATTCGATTCATCGCGTACTGGAACTGGAGGAACAATCTGCACGGCGACTTAAGGATTCGGTGAAAAAAACAATGACATAATGACGTTGTCGAGGACGCGCGGTTTAAGAGCGCGGCTGTTCGTAGTGTTGTTGCCACCGTCGCGCGCTTTCCTCCTTTGTTCCTCTTCTTCATCTGCCCTGAGACCGGTATGCTCCCTGCTCACAAGGAGGAGGCAGCTTCGTAAGGGGAGGAAACCTATTGCTTCTTTTCAGAACTCTGAAGGAATCAGGGGAATTTCTAACGGATCTTCCTTTGTTTCATTTCACCTAAAAGGGTTAATCGCTTTAGATACATGCCCATGTAAAGGTGCGTTGCGAAAATGCTTCCGATTGCAGTTTGATAACATCATCATCAGTATCACTAAGAAAAGTTAACCCTTTTAAAGTAAATTAAATTTCTTATCCGCGTACACCGTTCAGATTAAAAGAATTTAAGTAAGAATACTTGACACGATTTTTCATATTCATAGTTCTAAATACAGATCAAAACTTAATGGACGCAACTGAGCGGAGTTCTTGATATAAAATATCGATTTTTCAAAAAATACGTAGTATTAGTATTTACTCAGAAGTCATACAGAGAAATCGATACTAATTTTTTTTTTCACATAACGCAAACACTCGACTTCTGATGATATAATTTATTTGAAATTGACTGAAAAGTCGTAATTATGTAAAATTTTCCAAAATAATAGCGACGATTAAGTGTGGTAATGCAAATCTTTATGGTCATAATTACACAACGAAAATGCAATAACGCTTGGTAACTCCAAAGATTTAAATATTTATTTAAAAATCCTGTTTTAATTACCTTCGATTTAATTATTAAAATAGTAGTCTATGGAAAGTAGGTATGTACCTTCATCAAAAAGAAGACAGGTTTTTTGTATCCTGATTCAAATTCCATCGTTTTAATTAATATGGTCAAAGAAGGGCTTTTAAAGGGCATGGATAAAATAAGTGAATTAAATATTTAATAAAATTTCCAAGAAACGAAGAGCCGTGAAGGAAGTGATTAAAGACACAAAGTGATTGAAATATTTGAATAAACTTCATTCTATTTTTAAGCAGATTTCGCTAGAACAATTTACACACTGCGGACGTTCGCATGAGGCGACTTCGAAAAAATTTCACTATACTTTCTCCGATCATGGTCAGCAGACCACAAAAATATGAACCGTTCAAAAATTCATGTATTTAAATATTATAGACATGGGATATAACAAAATTTGTGGACAAACTGGAGGTCATAGTTTTGAACATATCGAAATTCGGTGCACTTATACTTTGAGTCTATATTTCAGTTAAATCCGTAAATGCTTTAAATCTGGTTATTGGTTTCAAACTGGCGGCTGTTCAACATTTTTAAAAAATGCTCAAATTTTAATTTTGAATTAAATATGTATGCACGTGTGATACGTTGTAGGATAGGACTAATCCAGCTCTACAATTTTAGCCTGATGAAAATCAAAGAACGAAATTTACCTCTCCGACTGACGCCTTTGCGTTGCGTATGTAATTTTGATTGATAATTCTTTTTCCTTTAAATGCACCTGGTAATTATACCTGGGATTTTCTCTTCAACGTTTTGAAAGGTAGAAATCAAAAAATCATCATTTATGCATGGATGGGAGAAGAAACGCAATTTCGCAAAATTTAAATTTGTTAATGATACTGGGCACTGGTGGTTTCTACTTGGCTTTGATTATTAAAATTTGGTGTTCTTTATGAACTTTATATACTTCTAACTCTCTAAATAAATTAACATTAAATGAATAATTAATTATTGAATTATTTTTGAAATCGACAATTTAGCAATATGACTGACCATTTTGACCTATTTATAGTTTAGGCTTGCAATCTTAAATGGGATGAATTTTAAAGTTAATTTCAACTAATTTCTTAGTAAGTAACCTTTAATTTCCATGAGCCCTGGCTGGAAGTAGACAACACTACTATCCATCGATCTATAATTCTATATACTGTTTCAAAACATAATTAAAGAAGAAATTACCATTACTTCGCGCTATATAGGTCAGAACTCCACTATTAAATTAACAATATAATTACACCGTACTTTCTTCCTTGTATAACGAAAATTCGTAACAAAGTTTTGCATATAATCTTTTCGTAATATCATGAATCGACGGTAGTTAGGCACAAGTTGAACCTACAAAAAGTAGATTTACAAGAGAGTCTTTTAAAAGAAAAACCGTTTATTCCTTCAGGTATAGGATTAAATGGATAAGATTATGAGTTTATTAACAGACCTAGTAAAAACTTAAAATCTTATCTTTACGTTGGTTTATCATTTTCTCGGAGACTACTACATTGATCTTGTTAAGACTGTTTTTACATCAACTCGATAAGTCTTGAGCATATTTTAAGCACTTAATTATAGTCTTGTTGCTACGCATCACTGAATACTGAAAAGATTTTACTAAGCTCTTAGTGGAATGTAAATCGTAGGCTAGAAATTTTCGTCTGATCATTTTGATAACAATTTGATTAGAAATCTCTTTGACTGCCATGCGCAAATGTACAGTGTGTTTGATTAGTCGATAAAAATACTGAAAAGTTTATTTAAAATATATTCTTAGCGATTTTCGACAATTTTGTTCTTTCTTTCTTTCAAAAGCGAGATTTTTATTGATCAATTCATTAGTATTTTAAATCTATAGACTGTTTTAATTTCACTTTACATTAATCTTACTTGATCAGATCTAAATTTTACAATCCTTTAATGTTAATTGTAAATGATTTAACAAGAAAGGTAGGCTTTGATCTGGGATTATAAGGGTCACTTTGCATCGATACTTTCATGTGTTTTTGTGGTTCTTCATCAACAGGAAAAACGTTGGTTAATTTTTAAATTTTCTATTTATTTAGTTAAAATAGCATTTTTTCGATTAACTTTTGTGTAGGATAGTGGGGTTTATCAACAAAGAATAAATACACTGAAGTTATTGTTGGTGATAATGCTCCTCCATTTACGCAAAGACCTATATCCGAATGAGTTTCTTACACGAATGTCTTCAGACACACCAATGGGTAAGACATTCAATTTCCAGGTAACTAGTTTATGAAATAGAAGCGCTTCATGAATTTTAAAGAAAGAAATATAATTAAATGCTGACTTAAATTTTTATTTTATTTTTTTGAGGATACAATTTTAGTTGACTGAGTTTAGAGTACCAAATCAGTAACAGGTATTTTCTTTAAAAGTGTGGCTTTTTGAAAGAAAGCTTTAAAATGTGAATTTGGAAAAGTTTTGAAAAGTGGCCTATGAATGGGTTATTTATGCTTAACTTTGCACTGCAAATCGACGCCATTTAACGAAGTTAAATTCCAAACAAGCAATTTTAATAGTTTTCTATTTTTTTTTTTTTCCTTTTCGATCCAAAATAAAATGCTCGTCTACCTAAATTCTAGTTTTAAACATTTTTCAATTTGAGTTGTGGTCAGATTTTGTTAGTATCGAATTTTGCATAAAATTTTAAAGTCGTTTTTTTCCAAAATGTGTAATCTGTGGTACTATGGAAAGTACTGACTTTCAAATAGTGAGGAAATCCTTAAAATCAGTGTGCTATTTCTTAAAACAAACTCGAAGCCTTAAAATTCATAAACAATTTTTTTTCCGTACAATAATAGTGCAAATTAGAAATGATTTCATGTGGAAAACAGCCTTTTTGACCGAGGAGCAGCTATTGGAACAAAACGTGTTTAATAGTTTTTATTTTATAATACATTGCCGTTTTGAACACGAGAACTTTTGTTTTATATCTGACTTTCATCCAGAGTAATTTTATATGTGGAATATTTCAATACTTCAAATTAATAGGATATATGCTACCAAAAGTTTGTATGGAAAGAATGATAAAAAGATGTGGCATAAGAGTTATCCCCTGGATTTGTTTCAAGTGATCTGAAAATGATTTGTTATTTTATTTCGTGAGATACAAATGCGTACAATGAAAGCCTGGTTTCAGATCATCTCGTTGTTGTAAGTAAATAATTCAAACAAAATGTTTAATCCTTCGATAGTGTTTAAATTCCAAGTGTCATACAAAATTTCAATAAGATCTTTTCTTTTTTCTTTTGAGATATAATGTAAAATGTAAAATTTGCATAAAATAACTTAGATATTAAAATACCCCTGAAATAACTCTTTCAAAAGAAGCAAAATATGCATGAATACTAAATTAGTCTTTTTGAATTACCTATCTTAATTCAAATCAGCGTAACCTTCCACGCGGCCGAAATTCATCTCCCAGGTCGCGCACATCTTCTATCATATTCATATCCGTACGAATCTTCTGAAATTAACAAAATTTACGGCTTTAGAGGCAATTAAATAAAAAACGCATCTTGTATTTCTGTTATCCTCGTGCAAATTAATGTCATGTTAACAACCTTCACTGTCCCTAAACGTCCCCATAAATTTTGGCTTGCTGCATCTTTGACGATCCGTCCCCTATTCCAAGGGCGTCAAATGTGACAACTTTATTGAAGGGAAGAGATAGTTCTACGCAATTTGCATATTTCTCATCCCTTGCCAATGGACGCATTGACGCATAAACAGTAAAAAAAAGGTATTTAAGGTTTTGGGGTGAGTGTCAGTTTAAGGAAGGGTTCATAAGGTAATTAAATGCGTAGTGTAGAACCTTAAGGGTGAAATGATCCAAATCACAAGTGGAAAGGTATACTTACACTTTTTAGTGAACTGAACCGTTGAAAAGGAAAAAGTCAAGAGATTTCAATCAATTAGAGAGGACTATTGGCAACGTAGATTTAGTGAGGATCAAACTGTAAAAAGAAATTGCGAATCTTCGAACTCTTTCTTCATTCAACTAGGATTACTTGTAGCAGAAAATTCGTAGTGAAAAGTCTTCAAGAGTTGTGGCAACAAATAAAAGATTTTCCAGTTTAAAAAATTCAAAGGACGTAGAAAATTGGAAGAAATTCCAAAGAGAATTAAATACGGATTTTCCAAAGCATCCATATTGAATTCAATATTGAAACACTATCTTTTTTAGATGTTCAGTAGGTTTATTTAATCTATGCTGTGTAATTTTATCTCAATCTTTGTAAAATCTAAAACACGCTAAAAGTTTAAATATATTTAACCAAGGGTAAGCTACAGAGATATGATAGTACAGTTTTTGGTATCAGTATAAATATAATTTTGTCGTAACACCCAAATCGTTAACAATTTTATGTTTTCTCTTCTGTTCTGAATAAAAATTGTTTTTAAGGTAATGCTTAATGCAGCACAAGCTTTTAATTATAATTTCAAAAACCTAAACAAGGTAATATTTATACAGAACACACAGGTATAAAATTCTATGCTATAGCATTTTTTTTATGTAGGTGGGTGGTAGAGCGCTCGTTTTTTTTTAGATACAATAAGACAAAAACTTTCACTCGAACTACTTAACAACTAAATAAGTCACGATTATTTTCCTAAAACTGTTCAAATACTTAGAAATAATCACAATAGTGTCCAGCGAACACAGTTTGGCCCAGTATTTTGCAAGAACAATTAAAATTTGATGTAGTAAATCGCTTATTTAAAGTTTGTTATTGTGATTAGTAAAAGGATACAAATATTTTGTAGCAAAGTTTTCACATGATTTTCAAGACGAAATATTCAGCTCAAATTTTAAAATCTCTGATAATAATTTTTTAAAATGTTCGTGTGGCTCTAAAACAACGCAAAACTCATGAGGTTCAGATGGAAACTTTTGTTTTAAACTGTTGTGTGTGAGAAATGTACCTTAAGGAGTATGCAGTGCGGGCAATAAACGCAAAATTCTTACTTTACGAAAACAGGCGTCTTTAAAAAATTAAATTAAATTAAGTAATTTTATTAAATATGCAAAATACACTCGTTTCCCGCTTATAATCGATGTATTAGCTATAGAAGAAAGGATGATAAACCTTATTTAAAGAGATTTCCCAGTTTACCGGGAAAGTGTGCTTTTATAACATTCGAGTCTGCACATATGAGAAGAGCCCCTTTACAAAATCTGCTATTTCTATGTGTTGAATTTAAAACTCGTAGGCAATATTTAGCATTACCTTTCTGCAGATTCTAAAAATTAATGGAAAATAAAATTCTTGATATTTCAACCTTAAAAGAATAATAATATTAATAATGATAAGAACATTCTGTAATAAGTTTTAAGAAACGTTTTGGTAAAGTAGTATTTCTTGTCTTTGATTATCATCAAATTTGATTAGATTGATGCAAAAATAACAATAGTTTTTATCCAGTAAATTTGCCCAAATTTAAGATAATTGTCGGACCAGGGCTAAATAGTTAGACAATGTTAAGTTTTTCAACCTCTTGAGATGCTTGGGATTGCTCTGATTTAATAAATGTTCTGAGTTGGTTGTTTTTGATCACAAAAAGGCATCCCCAACCCTTTCCAATCCCCATCTTAGAAGATCCTTTTCTGTTAGCAGATCTTCAGAATCCATCTTTGATTGTAGATTCGTGGACAGTTCCGTAGTAAAACGCGAAGTTTTGTTTTTTTAAATTTAACAGTCTAAATTAAACGAGAGTATAGTCCAGCAAAAAAATAACAAAACCGCAATTATTTTTACACCAACCGAATTTTTATATAACACAGAATTTCAAAATTAAAAAATTCGATTTTTTTTACAAAATATTTCAAGGCACCGTTGTTTTTTTCATAAATATTTTATTGTATTATAGCAATTTATTTTATGTTTTTCAATTTTTGAGATTAACGCAGATCCAGGGAGCAAATATTTGCTATAAATCTGGACTTTTTAATCAAACTGTGGTGCATGGATTTGATACTTAAAAATGGTTCTTTTGGCCTATGGAGTCAGGTTTAACTGAAAACTATATCCCAATTTGAAAATTTTTACAATAAACCTATCTTATATCCTTTTTTGCCTTTTATATAAAAACGGTGACCACGAAAAAGCTGCTAAAAATATAGTTCCTGTGTTGTATATGAAATTTTATAGTCAAGGAAGGAGATTTTAGAAATAATTTACAAAGAGTGCATATCAAGAAAGTTACAGGGTGTTTGGAGAAAAGGCAAAAGTACATGTACGAAAATCCAATCGTCGATCAAGAGATTGATATAGATTGCTATAGAATATAAAGTAATATAACCTCCAGTCACGATGGACCTTGAAAACCAGTGACTAGGCTGTTCCATGCAATTACTGTGCTATACCTTTTATTCAAGGGAAGACTTTTATTTCAATTTTCTGATAGGGGTCGCATGTATAAATATTCAATGGTTCTTTCCGCTTTCGATATCTTCTCACTATTTTAAGCATTTCGTTTAAAAAGAACAAATTCCTCGAACTAAAGAAATTGTTCATCGTTGCTCGTGCTTTGTCCTACAAAAGGGGAGAAAAAATTGTCAAAGGAGCGCCGTATCCAGGAAAAGGCAACGTCAGAGGAAACCCAGAAACCCACCCATTCGTCTTTTCAGTAGCCTACGCAATTGGCAATACCTGCCTTCATTGGGGAGACGAGAAAAAGTGCTCAACCGCCATTTAGCCCAGAGAAGTGATAACTTCAATTCTTCTCCATTTACAGGCCTTTAGCTGAGTCATAAAAGAAAGAAAACGCAAACTATCTTCCTTCTCCCTTGGCGCTCGTAACTGGGTATCCTGTATCCATCCGTTATGTACTATATCTAGCCTGTCCTAATATTATGTAACCATGAAACCCGCGACGAACCCCCAGGCCCAGAATCAAATTAAATACACATTCACCGCAAACCTCCGGGCTCACAAACACACACTGGGAGCCCACAAAAGGCAAAAATCAAAACATGAAATGACACTACGAGGAGATTTTCCCTGGTTTTATCTGAAAAAGCTGGATTCGCTTCGGGAATCGTCGTGGTCGGGATAAAAGAAGAGTCTGCACGCCTCAAAACAATTTTCCATCCCATCGTTGTATATCAACGGTAGCGGCCCGAAAGGAGCATCATACATACGCGCACGGGGAAGACGCACCACCACCACCAGCGGAAGAATCACCAATACCATCGGCCGGAGACATCAGCGTCCCGAACACGAATCAGGAAAAGTCGCTGTGAACCGTTGACATCCCAAAACACCGACAGGACAGATATATCTAGTCCCGGTCCCGGCGACCCGTAACTGTGTAGACCCGGCTCACTCTCCGCTCTCCGGTCCGATGTTCCATATCAACCGCGTAATGTTTGCGCAAGCCTACGCCAGTGTGTGGGTAGAGAATCCCTGCTGAGATACATAGGGCTTCACAGGGATGTGTTGTGTAGCATCCTTTTTCGATCCCGCCCTATTATGCTCCTCCCTAGTGTATCACAGGATGACGGCCTTAGGATAAAATGAGGAAGAAAAATTCCCTTCACCGAGGGAATCTGTGCCGCATGTGTATCCCGTTATCCCCTGTATACACAGTCGGGAGATTCTCGGGACTCTCGGATACATACCGGGATGCTCCGATGAAAGCAAACAATCTATTGCAGCAGTGTGGCACACACCGAGACCCACACTCGCGCAGCGAATACAGGAAGATGCTGCTGTGTGAATGACGGGTCTGTAGCTTTGTATTGCGGGACGGGGGCCGGGAATGGGGACGGGAGCCATCCCAGAATCCAGAGATGAACTTAAGTTGGCAATAATAACAACGACGAAGATAGCGAAGCAACAACAACGCCGCTGCACCATGGACAGCAGACCGGCGAGTCGTCGTGAGCTGAGCGCCTCGTCGGTGCGGCGCGGCGGGACTGCTGCGACGGGCTGCTACAGTGCTCTGTGTCCGGGGAGGGGGTAGGAACAGCCCCTGCTCGCTTGACAATTAAATCAAAACAACTTTAGTCTACCCTTAGCATCCAGCAGACAGACAAGCTGCGTGTCTCGTCTCGTCTTGCAGGACTAGCTGTGTCCGTGCCGTGTGAAATCTGAGCCGCTCTGGGCAGGCGGGATAATGGGCGTTAATTAATCGACCTTTGAAAACCTTGTGTGCGCCTATGATCCGAATTGATTCCGCCAAGCGCGATCGAGTGTCCTTCACCAGATCAGATTCACCAGTGATATCGATTTTATTTGATTTGATATGTGCAAAGATCTTGATTTTTGAAAAATTGTGGAGCGATAAGCGCTCGAGTGTGACCGTCGCGATTTCAGATCGACATACTGCCCGCGTGCCTAGTGCTGTTATGGTGCTGCAGTGACTTCTTTACGGAAATCGTTAGGTCTCGTTTACCCAAGGATATTTCGCCGTTGAGTGTTTTAATGCTGTTCGATCGGTATACTATGTCAGGTATGGTTACAGTGCCACGATGTACATAAAATTAAAAAATCAAAACACACTGGAGGCAAGCCTTAATTGCTGAAAAATGCTATAAATGTGGTTTTCCTGTGCTAATTCTACGTCAGAGAAATTTGGGACACTATTTCGCATCCTCAACAAAAAAAATTGTGGCGAATCTTGCACTGTACAACTTTTTTTGAACTTATTTTTGTCATAGGACAAGTGAGAACTGAATTCGATCCTCTTATAGACTTTCGAGTTGCGTGGGCTTAAAGTCAAAATAAATAAGCTTAATTTTTTAAACAGTAATTATTAATACAGCTAAAATTATAATTTAATAATTAATTATAAAAACACTCAAAGAAAAACTAAAATACAAAAAATCGCCGCTTTGCTTTTATAATTTTCAACAGACATTTTGCAATTAAACTCAGATTTTTCCTTTTACCAAAAAATTAGCGCTTACAGTGGCTAGGAGAGATTTGCATCGGAAGGAAAGTTTTTCTTGCTTATCAAAAGTCCCTTTTAAAAATAGTTGAGAATTTTCTGGATTGTTGGATGGTGATCTGTACAAGTTTCTGTGATATTTTTATTTTAAAAAGCGAGTTTCCACGTTTTTGCCAGCTTTTTCCGAAAAGCTACGTTTTATATTCGAAATCTCCCGAAAACATTCTATTTCAGTAAATTACCATTTATTCTGCGTTAAAATCCTTGTCGACCAAAGTTGTCTTACAAAACCGGTGTAAATTACTTTAAGATTTATTACTTTATTTTATGAATTGAATAAAAGCCATGTTATTCCGTTTTGCCATCTTTTAAAGATAGTTTTTTGCTTTAAATTAATTAATAGTGATTTTCTTAAGCCGTTTTATTGTTTGAATTTCCAGATTTTGAGTTGAGTTAATAAACTACAATTAAAACACGCCCGATAAAACCTATAAGATGTCTTATTTCATTGCTAACGACTTTTTGAAGGTGCTTCTTATAGACGTTTTTAAGTTATAATTACGATTTGCTTCTAAATCGCGTCCATTAAGTGGCACCAGAATATCAGAATATAATAAATAAAACACGTTGTTCGAGGCCAACGCTTTTAATACTTTCTAATAAATCTTACGCAACTTATAATCCAAATGTAACTTATAATTATTTTTAAGAGATCAGTCGGTTTCGAAAACCCTTTCTCAAACTTGGAACTACAATTCAAATACCTCGAAAACAAAATGATGGGGAATATTTTTTACTTATTTTTCAATCTTCTCTCATCAAAATTTATAGAAATCCGTTCGCAGTGATCATGGAAGTCGCATTTCCTACAGGGCTTAAATTGTTATCTTACAAAAGTTTTAAGGTCTTCTTCATAAATAATTCGATTCATAAATTCCGCACGCACTTTTTTTTAAACAAAACCATTGCTTCATTCAAAACGTCTGTTCAGGCGAATTAGCGAAGTTTTTGTATTTTATAGTTATAAATGGAAAGTGGCCTGTAATGGAAGCTACGTCCTATGGGTAATCATTTTAAAAGGGCAAGCAACAAACCTCTGTATTTGATTTTAAAATGATTTTGTTAAAATTACTTACTGTTTTTTGTGAAAGGTAAGAAGATTAAGAATAACTAGTTTTAAGTAATTGAGACTTTAGGAAAGTATGCAAGTCAAGGTATTTTGTTTGTAATGATTTCTGTAGACTTTCCTTTCTTTAATAATGTTTCTGTACGATTCTTAGAGGACTTAGCAATAAGTTTTCATATGCAAGTTCTTCCTCAAGCAGAGTCTTGAAATCTACTTTCGAAAAAGAGAGCCTCGAATATGACTTGAATATTTTGTCGCTCGTATTAGCGTCTTGTAATCATGGAAATATAAGGCTTATTATTTTCATGCATGTAGAGAAAAATCTCTACATTAAGGTCCTTTAGAGTCTTTTCAATATACCTACGAGTCTTTACATTCCTTTTATGAGGATCATCATCCGATCTCAAAGATAAAATCAACTTCAGTTCTACATTCTGCAGAAATTTTTCTATACATTGTAGGATAGTTCAAAGGTTGTTGGTTAATCTTACACTCTCTATCCTTGCAATCAAAGCATATCTTAAATTTTTGAATTTCCGAATTGTTTCTCAACGATTTTTATTATTAAGTTTATTTTTATTATTAAAGTTCTTTTTTTATAATTTATTATGAAAAACGCTATTTGAATTGCACTGAAGTCAATTGTGGAGTACTTGAGAAAGGTGAAACGTATTTAATTTTCTCCAGCCTTTTTCTTACTGTCCCTTTGTTAGAAACCACCATTTGAACCTCACCTGTGTTGGAAAATTTTGGTATTGTGAAACGCTTCTTTGTAAAGTACTGATAGTAGTTACAAATTATGTCTATTTTTATTACTAAACGTATTATTATTTTAATTTTTGAAAAAAAGTAGAAGTTTTAGGAGTCTTTTTCGTTTCTCAAAATTTAAAAAGCGATTTTGTACCAGATTAAAAGAGTTCTCTTTTACCTTCTGTTTTATCAGTTTTAATTAATAAATTGAAGGAATGAAATAGGTTAAATGATTTTAAACCACAATGTAGCGATCACTTAATTAGATTATGCAAAATATTTGAACATATAAAACACAAAATCAAATAATTTGCAATATTTCACCACATTCAGTAAAACTGATAAGACTTTTGGTTGTTTATGCGCGTCTAAAATGAAATTTGATGACTTTAAGTATTTGCATTCTGACCTATTGAGTATTTAAGAAAATACTTATACTTCTAGAAAGGTAAAAAGAAACAAGTAAATTAGAACAATAGCTCTTCTTGAAGCTGCAGTACTTTTTCAGGATTAATTTCAAGTTGGTTGGGAATTGTCATCTTTTTACAATTGTCTTTCAATTATTGAAGAAAAATTGGCATTTTTGCATCGTGACTATGATTGGAAACTTAACAGTACCGCGTAATTTAGGAGTGAGTAAGATTTCTTGATGTTCGTCCCCTCACTGCGTGAAATCAGAACTGTGCCCAAACACGGTTAAGAGGGACGAGAATTATGTCCGAAGATTTTTAATTAAGGACCCAACAGGCTTGTTGCGCTTATGGATCAAGAGCAAAGAATTTTGTTGGATTCTTCATAATCTAACGCCAAAACAAAACGGAAATTGTAGAACAAGTATAAGTTGTATTAAAAATAATTCTAAAGAAAATAGAAATATTCGCGAATTTGTGAGTTCGTTCAAGTTAATCTCGAATGAACTCCATAAGTCTGAAAGTGGGAAAAGTGGTTTTTAGGCTCTAATATCATTGATGATGATTTGATTATTATTTTTTTGTTTTTTAGAATAAAAAATTAGTAATCGGTATTTTTTCCTTTAAATGTGGGTTTGAAAAAAAAAGTTTAATAAAACAAAATTTAATAAAGTTTTAAAAATTTTGGCAAAATTTGGAATTGTTTTGGAAATGGAATTAGTCGATTTGATCTGTGAATAGTTTAATTATCTTTTGATTATAAACTTATGAGCGTTTCACCGGAATCTTTCGCAACACACACGATTATTTTTATGTTTTCAGAAATTCAGATATCGCACGTTTTTCGAAGTAGAATCTAAGCAATGATGATAAAAGTGAAGCTAGTCGATTCTCGATTTCTCTTCTGAAGAACTTTGTGCAGCCAAGAACTAATTTTTCTCCTGCCGAACACATTTAAATAAAAAATATATGTTTCCGGCATTGTATTACATATTAGAAAAAAATACGTCAACATTGTAAAGCGTAATATATTTTAAAATAAAGATAATATACTTTGAATGCGTCCTCGATAACTGCCCTGAGGCAGAGCGATGTTTTCTCGTGTGGTTACATATTTATTTAGAGCACCATTGATAATGTAATTATTTATTTGCATTACGAACGGAACGTTTCGGATAAGTGCTGAGCTCATTTTGTTTATCGTTTGTGTGGAGACTACACAAAAAACTCACAGGTATGATATAATTTTGCGGATTCATGTTGATTCAGGGTATCCAGGATCATGGGAAATAAATCAAATTTTATTTTTCTCTTTTATCTAAGAAAACATTGCACAAGTTGAAGCCGAAATGTGAGGATTCCTTAGCGGCGGCTATTTACAACCTTGTGACTAATAAAGCGATTTGTGTCAGTTCGGAGCCTTTGTGCTATAGGAACAAATAAAAGAAATGCCCAAAAAGCATTACCTTTCCGGTATGCGCAAGGAACTTGTAAATTGTCTTAGTTCTAGAAAAAGAGCCAAGATCACGGGGATATATCATTTTATTTTGTGTAAATACACTGGAGGAACATCTCATCCCGGCAGATAAGCTGTTAGTAGCACCTCGGCTCAAATTACCTTTTCTGAAGCGTACGTATGCCCATTGTGTGCTCTTGAAGAGATTTGCAGGTGTTCTTGGAATCAGTGATCTTCTAAAGCAGATCATGTCAACGCATAATACCGATGTCGTTTGCCACGGCGGCTGTCATAACATTCATTTCTCTGTTGCGATTTTCAGTAGTGCTCCTCAAGTCAATGAAACCCAATCTACATATAAAATGTATACAAATAGGAGCAAGCCATAATATAAATAAAAGCATGGTGAACGCACGGCCTATGGGGAAGGCGCGACTTCCATACAGCAGAAGTTACCCTTCGTGGTGCAGCCTTCCTGGAGATACTTTCGGTACCGAGCGCTACTTCTTTCGCTATTACGTCCTGGGTAATTTAAATCTTTGTTTGCTTTGAGGGCAGAAGATTAATTTGTTTTGTCCTGGTAGAAAATTATTTATATTAGTATGTACCAGGATCAATGACTTAATGGGACTCTTTCTGATTACACCATTGATTTATGATTTCGGTTGAAATTGGACAAGAGAAATGATGTCAAGTTATTCCGGATGATAGCTGACATCTGCAAAGTAAAAAATGCTAAGAATCTTGTGTTGGTGCGAACTTCTGTAAGTGAGACCAGCGTCAATAATGCGCAATAATCAATCATTCTTGCAATATGTACTTTCTTAATGCTCCGAATACAAGGAAATTGTAAGAATTAAAAGGTTAAATTGAAATTTATAAGTGTTTAGCTCTTAAGGACAAAATGGGGTCATAGGGATTCGAGCATATCATCCTAATGTTTCTGTTGTTACTGTCGCATCCGGCACACTCCATTTTTACAAATTATAGTAACTTGTTTGTTCAAAGTGTTCGATTTTTATTTAATTTCTATAATTTAAAACGCTAAAGTCAAATACCAGGTACTAAAACAAGAAACAAAATCTGTGTCAAGTACTTCGAATATAGCAAAGTATTGGGTTTCGTTTCTGGATTCAGAATTCACATTATTAAGGTACCATGAAAATAGTTGTAGCAGTTAAAGGTTAAGCTTCTTCATTTGCTGATAATCAGTAATTCAAGGAATTTTATAATAAGGAAACATGTGTACTATTTTTAATCCATATCTAAATGGAAACAGTAAAAAGTATGATCTCAAGTAAGTGGTGACGATTCTCAAACTTTTAGTTATCAGGATCAGAACTAGCAATTGATTGACTTTCAATAGGTAAATGTGTTTTTTACAAGCTTTTAAAAGTAATAAATGTAAAAATGATTCTTTAATATACCTGTCCTATAGTAGAGCTAGTATTTCTTTCCAGTAAACTGGTGCTGGTGCTAGTGTGTAGTAACATTTGTTTCGTCTCTTAGGGGATATTTCAGTTTAGATTTGTGGATCTAAATTTGTACTTTTAGTTCACTTAATTTAATGCTATTTCAAAATGAAAAACAAATTACATCGTTTTTTTCTTTTTTTTTGTAGTAAAGAGTTTCAAAGCAAGCAAAATATATTGAAACCCTTATAACTTTATATTAGATATGGCTTGGTTTTAGTATTGACGCTGGAACAATTGAACGCGTCAAATAATCATTGCATATGAGTTCTTAATGTAAATATGAATGATTTTTAGAAGTAATAATATAAAGTTTTTTGAATTTACAATTTAGACTTGTATATTCCACGTGGGATAGAAAAAGATGGTAGCTTCGGTTATATGATTAATATTTTGCATTAATCGAAATTTATGTGCACAGTTTCACTCGTGAGTTGCTCTTTTTTAATTGTTTTGTTTTTCTTTTCTTTAATATCTAATTAAACCTGTTCGTACGATTGTAAAGTTCTACAATATAAGACACACCTTAATATTGATAATTTATTTATGACTCTAAGAATGTTGCACGAGATGATGTTGATCTAGTAAATTTGCAATGATATTGGGGAGAACAGACTAGCTATAAAAGTTTTGACGACATATTTATAATTATTCTACAGATAAATTAGGTATGTGAAATAAAATGTGATTCGAAAAAGAGTTCAAATTAAATCAAACATGACACTTCCTCAAGTATTACAATAATATTAGATCTTCAGAAACAGAAAACCTAGTTTTGGTTACTATCCTTTCATCTTGTATAAGGGAACCAAACAACGAAACACTATAATTGAGGACTTATTTGAAATTTCAGAACACGAGTCACCCCTAGATCGTATTATTTTCATGTTGACTTTGCAATTAAATAAAATCTAAATATAGTTTTAAAATGTCTGATCAAATTGTACAAAAAAGCTCGGTAAAAATTCAAAATTGTTGTAGAAGTCCGGAGACGATTCCCACGATCCGACAAAATTGTCAACGGCACAAGTGTCAAGAAGGTACTAACATGACATTGCTGCTAACGTGATATCGATAACAAATCAAAATCTTTACGATTCCTGCGCACTTTCGAGAAATTATATTACAACAGATTCACGTCAAGGTTTGTTAGATTTTACGCAGAAACATATCGGGGTCTTCATGCTAGGCATGCATGCATAAACAAATATTTTTGATAATTTTTCTTAAAGTCTATTTCCGTCGTTTATTTCAATTCAAACATCCTATCGCGTCTTACAAGGCTATAATTAATAAATTCGTTATCGTTGTAAAATGCGAAGGATTCGCACGGGCCCACTAGTAATAGAATAATATAATTTCGACAATGCCACTTTTCTATTCATTAGAATCATGCGATCGTGTTTACTTAGATTATACTTGTAATATATCGATAAACAGATAATTACAGATTAAAAGTCCTTCCTCAAAAATACTAGGCTAAAAGGTGAATTCAATTTGTTAGAATTTTGTAAATTTAGTAGGTTCTTTAAAAAATTTCGTCTACTAAATTTATTACTAGATATGCTTGCTTTAGTTTCAATTTGGTATTTGGAAAAAAATATGGTGCACATATTTATTAAACATTATATTATTAATACAAAATTAAAAGCCTATAGGTGCTCCATTATATTTCTTTGAATTTAAATCCTGACTTTCCAGATCTTCTTTGAAGCATTACACTTAAAGCGCTTACGATCATAGTTTTTCGCTGGCTAAGACAGGCCCAAATATTCGTGGATATTATCGATTTATGTCGAAATTGTTTAGCCGTACACTTATACTCAATTGTATGTGTAATGTTAAAATTTTTATTAAAAAATTTTTGCATATCGATCCATATTTATGAGACAAATTGTGAAAAATTATTTAATTTTGATGAAATTTTCGATATTGAGTTTGTCAGGTCGTATATTGTTCCAGGTGAATTTAAAGAATACCCCTATCATAAAAATAATTTCTCTGTAAGTTAATTTTTATGGCTGTCTATCATTCGCGTAAAGCTAACATGAAGGGTACAACTAAATTAATATAAACCATTCTTCAATTTGCTTTTTCCGCGCTATACTCCGTCGTACTGAAAATATTTGTAAAAAATTTTAGGATTTATAAGTCACAACCTAAAGAGTAGAGTATCTAATCTATGAGTAGGTTTTAATTTGCACGTCTAAGATGCAGTTTGTCTGTAATTATTTGTATAATAAGCTTATTGCTGTACTTCCTGGTATTATATCAAGACGGTTAAAATTCTAGCACAAACAAGCAATCAAAGGACTAGAAGAAGCACTGCATAGATATCTTTAGCTTAGTCTTAAATTCGAATTTTATAATTTGAGAATAGAATAGTTACAATCTTCAAGTATTGCTCTTGAATAGGATCTTCATTGTTAATAAAAACATTTCACTTCCCGCTTTGATCGCAGGCAGCAGCGGAGACGAGTACGAGCCTTCGAATCGCCATCGATATTCATCCGGTTTGGACATACCGTCGAGCCTGCAAGTTATACCCCTCAGTCCGGATAGTACCAACAATTATATGGACCAATATAAGTCACATGATAGATCAACAGAACGATTCTTCACAGAAATGGCAAGACTGCAGGATCCTACCGCAGATTTGGATGTTCGGGATAGAGGAGTTTTCGCAAAAGTTACTTTACTGCGGGGAATGCGTTTTGGACCATTCGCCGTCAAATGGAATAATGAGCCAGCTGACAAAAAGTTTGCCTGGGAGGTAAGTCGATACCTCACCAATTTTTTTTTATCAGCACGCTAAATCCATAACCCTTCTGTTAGGAGCAGCTTGTTCCCTAGAGTAAAATTTCGCACCACCTCTTTACGTGAAATCGAAACCCAGTCTCGTCAATAATATTTCCAAAATCGAGGAGGAAATAGTTCCCTAAAAACCCAATAGTTCGGAAAATATTTGATTAAACTTCGACGGCGTCAATTGTCAATCAGAATTGTTACTGGATCCATCCCTACTAATTTCCAAATTCCTGGCAAACCGTTGAATTTTTTTTGGCTAATCTTCAGATTTTCCCAAAAAAAGAAAACATTGCAATGATCAGGGGAGAAGGACCCCGATGGTGCAAACAAGCGTAAATCCACAAATGCCCTCAAATGAGACTTAAATTCGGTTTCACCGCACTTTGGCAGTGCCTACTATAAAAAAGTGAGCCCCAGCTAAAGAGCACACTACTTCTCACCCGAAAATTGGATAATTTCATTTAAGGATGACAAGCGACCCTCCGACTGGTGACAACTCAATTCCCCGATCCTAGCTTCTGGTTATTATGCTATATCCGCAGGTAGGAAGATATTTGCCTTCCACTGCCTCGACAGATAGATACCTTCACGACTCTACATGCAAGGACACTGAAACCCTCCAGGTGGTAGAAAAACCCTCGGCTTCTGGTCATATCACTCCGCAGCGCGTACGTGTCACATGAATAAAAATTTTGAGTGACGTCCACAAAGGACTACGGAGTGACAAAATTTTTTTGATATTTACATTGTTTGCGTTTATCCTTCTTACCTGTTTTGAATTCCCTGACAATTAGGGATATCTTCCCTTGATTGATGGAGAGCTGAAAGGAGTTTGCTTCCTTGTAGGCTTCTGTCGGCATTGAGGACCACAGTTCGAAGTTCGCGATAAGTTCGGCTGCTTCATTCACACATCCCTAGAGATTTGATTTTTTTTTGTTTTGAATCACACCTCAGATCTTCTGCCGTCCTTTATATCCTTGTTGTCTTCGAAGATGTGCTTCTTTAGTGAACAGTAGGCTAAGGTAGATTGTGCGTGATTGTAAACAATGTGCAAACAATGGAAAGTAAATTGCCGAAAAATCTCATCATCCTTCCTTCGAAGGATAATTCTTCAGGGAGTTACAAGTATCATCGTGTTAACTGTTTCGATGATTACTTTTATTGTTAAGAACTTAAGAAACATTTGTGTTTTGAAAGATTTTTACAATTTGGAGAATTTTTAAGGCTATGAGATGCCTGGTATATACATATCGGCGTTCTTTCGTATTTGGAGCGAAAATTGAAGGCTGATTATCTTATCTTTTACCGCCCTAATTTCTGGATCCTCACCCGGTTTAGTTATCACCTTATGAAGAAATTCTTAACACTAGAATTGTTCAGTTGCTTTTGACTCTCAGGTAGACTTAATTATTCATCTTTCTTTCATATTTTTACCCGGATTTTTAAATTCGTTTACTTTATTATTATTTAATACATTTAATACATTTTACATCTTTCTTTCATATTTTTACCAGGATTTTTAAATTCGTTTACTTTATTATTATTTAATACATTTTTAAACGGCGCGATAATTAATTAAACGTAACACAGATTTGCAATGTATAAGTTTTTTTAGTACTCATATTTAACGCCGCTCATTTTAAAAATGATGAGTATTACCAAAAGTAACAAATGTTAAAATTGTCGTTTATTGTTTCGTTTTCATATGCGCTATTTTTGTGTCAACTAGATATTAATGATATAGAGTAAAAAAATAAAATAAAATAGTTTATCTTATCTATTTGATATAGAAAGTTCGGCCTTTGATGAAATTTTCATTTCTATATAGGAAATAAGGAATATAAAATAATGATTATATAACTTTATCACCTGTTTTGAGTAGTTTAGAACATCATTCATTTTTTTGTAGTAGTCTCTATCGATATAAAGACAAAATTCACACTGTAGAGTATTTTAAACCATAAAACCATTGTAGTTTCTTATATGATGTAAAGTAGAATAGCTGTTTCTTAAGTTTGAAGACTACCCTAGAAATGACGAAAAAGTAATAAGCAATGTTTGTTCTTGTGCTACTTTAAAAATATCACAAATCAAATCACTTTTTAAATAGAAAGGGCTTTATGACGATCACAAGAAAGCCTTTAATGTAGCAAATTTTTTAAATATTGGTTCATCTCAAAATGATGATTAAATTTATGATTTCTGTAAAAAAGACTTTGTTTTCATTAGGAACTATTAGGCCAAAAAAGTATTAATAGTAAGGACTAGATAATTATTTAAAAAACTTTTCCGAATGTTCTCAGTTGTTCTTAGTTTTCCAGATTTGATGGTTACTTTCTGATTTTTAGCAGCTTATCAAGAGGCTATAATTTTGTGAATTTTATGAATATTGATGTGAAGGTTTCAGGGAATAAATTAATTAAGATGTGAAATAAAAAATACAATTATCTTCGAAAAATCGGTATTTTTCGTCCTGAAAATTCGAAAAAATTATTATCACTCAGCCTCAATTGTTACTTTAAAAGGAAACCAAAAGATTTAAGAGCGCATTTCTCAAAATTTTTGAAATCAGTGCCCGTGTGCAAACTGTTGATCTGATTTTAATGGAACCTTGTATAATTATTTTTCACATCATATGAATATAATTTCTTCCCAAACCGAGGATATTATAAAGTATAAAGGATTACAGTAAAAACTGAACTTATATTCATAGTCTACTCTAACTAACTCTAACTCAAATTCCTTCTGCTGATTTTAGTGCTAAATAACTAAACAGAATTTCATCAGTAGATTTATTGATACACATCTATATCAAAGGGTTAAGGTGTTTCTAAAAGAGGGAGTCAGTCATTGGTCCTCTACCGTTCAAATTAAATTAAAGTGGATTATGAGGAAAAAGACAATTCTTAGATTTTTCGAAAAATTTTCTAGGACGATGCTTTCAAAGTTGTATGCTACCATACAAATGCACGTATGAATTGATTTTTCATAAACAACTCGCGAAAACTTCGTTTACATTTCCAAGTATGTGTAGCCCTTTGAACAAATGCATACTGTACTAATTCTGGAAGGATTATTTCGCCCCTTCATCGATGCCGCGATAACGATCTATCTCCGCGAATTGTTTCCACAAGCACCGCCCTGATTCCGATCGAGCCTCTCTGCAATTTGAATGTCGAGCATAATCCGAATCCCACTCAGTAGCAGGAATTAGAACAAAAAGCTCCGACCACTCCAGATTAATTTCAGCAATTTGCCCACAATCCCTGCAGGCACACCCTCCCATTCGGGGTCACAAATCGCATCAATGACGAACGACAGCTGGAGCGAGCGCAGGCCGGGCAGCCGCGCGAAGGGGCCTCGAGGCTCCACAAGTGGCCTTCACATCCAGCGGGAAACAATGGCCACCCGTGCGGTTTGTTTTTACCAATCGATTTACGCAGCCTCTCGTGCGAAAGAGTCCTCGAGGACGTCCTCGTGGCCGCGGCGGTAGCTCGGCGTTTTGCCTACTCCATTCAGTTGTCCATTGATAGGCCGTGCAAATTTTCATCCTTCATTAAAAACGCGCGCACTGGTCCCTCTCCCGCGTCCCGAAGGCGATTGTGTCGGCGTCGGTGAATAAAAGTGGCTACGCTCAACCCGGAAGGGTTGATCTTCCTGTGACTCCCCTTGTTCCTGCAGGAGGCTAAGCAGCCTCTCAATTAAAAAGTCGTTTTTCCACCCGACTGGCTAAACGAGGACCTCAGGCCTGGCGCTTTTTCTTCCTGATTATACCTTAAGCCGATACACCTTTCTCGTACACACCCTTACATCCCGGGAGCCTTGGAAGTGGAGCTCCAGGTCCGCTACGTGGTGCAACTGCAACTTTGTAGCGAAGCAAGCCCACTGGAGCCGGTCACCGGTTTTCAGAGCGGTGCGGTCACATTCTCGGCAGTGGGAGCAGGATCGGGAGTGCGGGGCGTCCCGGGCTCTTCCTTGCACCTTATTGCTTTGCCACTGTGCCGGTGTATGTGCGACCAGCTCCTCTAAATAAAAGACTCCAATTAACGGGCAGAAATGAGAAATCCGAAAAAGTGCAGCGCAAAATGCAACGCTTCGCGAGCGACACAAGTGCCGCCGCATTCGGAACGCATTCGCGGCACAGCGGCCAACTTTGCTGCCGCTTTCTGCGGTGCCGGTGCGCGGCCGGCCTTGTAGTTGTTGTATCGTGGCTGCGGTTCAGCGGAATTTTCAGAAAAATTCGGTTCAGTGGATTGTTAGCTTGTTCTCTTGTATTGTGCGCTTATTTTTATTGCACGTGTGTGTGTGAGTGTACGGACCCGTGCATTAACGAATAAGCGCACAAAACTCATGCAAAAACAATTTTTCCACAATTGACTGAAAGAGTTTGATGGAGATTAATTTCCACTTTGTTTTCACGTTTGGATAATTCGCTTTGTGAGCCAGAAAAACGTCGTTTAATTTTTGATTTAGCTGCGCGGCTCCAACCGACGGAAATTCTGTTTGTTGCTCGTTCCGCGGCCTGGAATGGCGCTTGTTTCTGGATGAGGGGCGCAGATAAAGGACCAGCGAGCTTGGTTTGAATTTCCACAAGTTCAGGTAATTTTCAGCCGGTTCTGAAGGACCGCAACACTGCTCTCTTCACGCTCCACATCAGTCCCGGAAAAGAGGGCATTGTAAGCCAGTGGGGCCTTTGTTTCGATCGACCGCAACAAGAAATCCGATTGTTTTGGCTATCTGAACAAACAAATTTGCTCCTGGAAAGACCACTCACTTCTTCAGGCGATTAGACCTCAATTGATCTGTTCTTCCTTACGCTAAGCCGGCGGTCTCAAAGACCCTTGCGTTAATTGCGTTTGGAGAAAAAAAAAAGCGGGTAACCAAAGGGAAAATTGTGTCAAGATCTGTTGAAGTCCTTCACACATTTTCTTGCCGTACAAAAAGCCTGGTAATCCTTAACACCGGCCGTGAGTACTCGCCGTCGAAGACTGCGTCTAGCAAAGATCTAATTTTCCCAAATGAATGGGAGGAGATGAGCGTCGGACTGCGCAGAGACAAATTTCCTGTCGACAATGGGATCATCCTTAATCCGCTGTATTGTGTTGTGATCCTCACGTTCACACAGCTCGGAGCCTCGGCTGCTGGGCTGGCCAAAAAAGACATCTGATATTCAGTCGGACAGGAAACTGTGCGTAAATCCGAGATGCCCCATTTCCTCCTTGTGAAATTATCTCGAAGAACATTTTTGCCAGAGTTTTTGAATAGGAGATTTTATAATCAAATCAGTTCGCATTTGTGCTAGATACTTAAAAAAAAAACCGATTACATGCAGAGCTACTTTAAGATGATTTTTTACAAACCTGAATTGACTAGAAATTGTATACAAAAGTTTGTACCTTTTTGAATTAAGTCGTTTCTAGCCTTGTTAGCGTTTTGTTATCTTTGGACTTTTCATCTTCATATGTCTTAAAGACTTGAAAAATATTGTTACAACTTAAGATTCATTTTTTAAAGGCTGTTGGATTAAATTCTAGTAGAATTAATGGCAAATTTGGTCCAGTAATTTGTTTTTGAAAAATAACGTCGGAGTAGATCGCGTACAAAAACTTTGTCAGGCTAAAATTTGCTAGGGAACATTTAGATTGGACCGTCGATAAATGGAAAACTATTCTTTTTACCGACGAGTCAAAATTTAACCTCCATGGATTAGAAGGAAACCCCAGTGTAAGGTGACCAAAAGGAAGTCGTTTAAATTCTAAACATCGAAAATTAACAACCAGGCATGGACAAGGGAATGTGGTGTTGCGGGACTGTTTTTCGGCAATAGGAGTCGGTCCTCTTTATTAAATCACGGGAAATATGAACTATGCCACTTCGATGGATGTTTCAGGAATAACGATCCGAAACCTACGTCGAAGTTGGTGGTTATAACAAAATGGTGGTGGTTGACTGGCCTTCTTAATCACTCTTCAGGTTTAAACATGGATATTTTGAACATTATAAACTATTAAAACTGCTACCTCCCCACAAAGCAGTTAATCCAGTCTTCTAGCGATTTTCGTTTTTCAGCTCCTATGAAAGTTATTTTTATTAAGGGGCATCTTACTATTTGGGCGTTAAAAATTAAGTATATTACAGAATTTTTTATTAAGGAGAGTAAGTAAGAAATCGATGAAAATCATTTTGAACTTTTCAAAAATGACGGTGCAATCGTGCATCAGAAACTCCACAGGATTTTTTCCGCAAAGGAATTTTTCGCTGTTATCGACCAACTTTCATTAGGAAATATTAAAATTTAAGAAAATGGCACACATTTGAAAATGAGTTTGAAAAAGCATTCTTTTTTTGTACGAACAATTAGACATTTTGTGAATATCGAGCTAAACTGTGGTCGATAGCACGCATTATTGTCCTCTTAAAAGCCGTGCTAAACCGTGTAAGTAACTAGGATCGATCCATTTATTTATTTATAATTAAGTACCGCGTATTATAAAAACGTGTTTCGAGAAAAATGCATTTAAAGCAGGTAGACCGCGAGTCACCGCCTGTAGCTCGTTCACTGTAAATGCTTACAACTTCGGAAATAATTTGACTTAAGATTTTAACTGCGCATACTTAAAAAGTAGATCTTTCGAAATATTGAGAAAAAATCGATTTGTTCAGATTTGAAGACCAGGCTGTCCCCTTAAGTTGTCGGCCTTAATACTTTTAAAACCATTTAACGATTTATTTCTTTTTTATCACTTACAGAAGATTTTAAATGGTAGTTTCGAGAGAAACTTGTTTCCAGAATCAAAGATTTGTATCTTTAGCGGGTTTTATTTTAAAACCAATTTAAAAAAATCAAATTCTGCGAACTTCCCATTGCCCCTTCCCGAAGTGCAGATGTTACAGCGGTTAATTGTGGGCTTTGAGGGTGAGATTAGATTCTGCGCCGTAATTGTAGCATTTTAGCAATCTCCAGACTGCGCATTTTTAGGCTAGCAGTTGGAGCCAGTACTCTAGTTAGTACTAGACCTTCTGCACACAATTCATAACACTGTAATTCGTGATTTGTGCACGAAAAACAAAAATAAAGTCATATCAAAAACCTGTAACTGCAAACCTGATTCAATGAAAAGGTGGGTAAGGAAGGGAGACACGATTACGTCCTATAGTTTTATTTCTTACTGCGAAACTTGCGATGGCTTCTTGGCCGTGCCGTAAAATTGTATGAGATTATTTAAAAATCAATAAAATGTTTTTATTTTTATTTCCAAAATTGGCTTCTTCTAATCCGCGAGAAGACTGTATAACAATCAGACACACCCCGAACTGTTATAAATTGTATGATTCCCTGTTCACAAACCCCACATCCAGTTTGTTTCGCTAGATGGCGCTAGCTGATTCATACCGTTTCGAACTCTTTGCAGGTTGTCGCCGGCTCGAGCGTTCGCGGCTGGCTGGAACCTGCGCCTGAGGTTGGAAGTTGGCTGAAGCGAATCCGCACGGTGCAGAACACAAACGACGCGAACCTGAATCACTTTCTGGTGGCCGGATACGTAAGTTGACCTTCTTCAAATCTCGTGGAATTCCACGTGGAAAGTGTGACAGTGTAACATTTCTCTCCTTGTCGCCCACAGCTGTGGTACGAAGTGAGCAAGGATGTTCCCACGGGGGTGGAGCTCGTGACTGGCCCCAAGGTTCCTTTTCAGCTTAGGGACATCTTCAGCAATGGATCATCTGTGGAGGATAGAAGCGACCGTGAAAGTGGTATGTTCAAAGTACAACAGTCTGTAATGGAATTTTGGGCTTGACAATTTTCAATTTACCTGCAAAGTGGTGAAGTTAAATTTACATTAAAAATTTCAGCTAATAGGGATACGGTGTGTACTAGCAGAACATTTCCTAGAGATTGCAAGATACGGTGAATATTCACAAAGTTAGGCGATTTTGTAAGTTATGTTTGTGAAGAGGGAATTCTGAACACAAGTCCCTTTGTCCAAGTCCAATTTGGCTATTTCTAGATCTAACTTATTGCTCAGAAACAGTCTCTAATTTACACTAATTGACGAGATTCCGTAATTAGACAACTTCCATAAGATTTCGTCCATAGATCCTGAATGCAGAAATCAAAGGGCATGGCCCATTTCAGAAATTAATATAAAACTCGGTAAATACTTGTTAAAACTTTTTTTTCTTATAGAGAGTGTTCAAAGTGAATACCAAAAATAATAATATTGAATAATGGGCGTTTCCTATAAAGTTACTTAGAAAAATGAAGCAAATTTTGCAACTTTCTGTGGTTACAGATATAGGAAAGGTGCGTCGCGCACTCTTTAATTAGTTGCAATTTATCTAATGCATTGTTAACATAATTATTTTGTCGATGATTGATTAGTTTTAATAGAACTTGTTGAAAAATATTTCAGTATTGCTTATTATTTCTTAGCTCGCTCAATACTCCTAGTTCAATAGACCTGAATATGATCGAATTGATAGTCTCTTATTCCAAATAGCTTTTAGGATTTTCATTGATTGTTGTCCATTGCAGGCATCTTATGGACAATCCCCCTTATAACACTTGCTTTTTCTTTTATAGTTTTAATATAAAAACCAATTTTACAAAAATTTGATCCGTATTTGAAATGACGACCTAAACCTTAAAGTAATATCGTATTAAATCTTAAAATCTATTGTAAAAATAATAGACTAATAAATAAGAACTTATCAAGTAAAGGAAAAAAATCCGAGATTTTGTGAAGAACTCTGCTACAATTATTAAGGTAAAATAGCGATGTTTTTAACATTTTTTATATATTTAGTTTGAAATCACGCTCTAATTTAATATTTTCAGAATGTACAATATTTTATAGTTTCATTTGTTTTTAATTAGCTAAAACTGGCTTTTTTAACATTTGCAAATCTCGAAAATCGGACGTGATGGAACATTTTCGTACCTAATTTTGTAATCAGTAGGAAAAATTCTACTGCAATCGTCGATTACTCACTCGACTGCAGTGTTGATTAAAAAAATATCATTCAAGATTTTGAATTGCAAATCAACCTTTCTGATGCTCCATGTTTTAGGTAGATCTCCAATCTTGAGACACAACACAAGAATTTCAGTTTTAACTGACGCATTTTGCATTTATAAAAATTTAAGAATTCTTTTCATAAACATAAATAAACAAACATTTTAAATTCATTGCTGAAAATCAGAATTGCATTGCAAAGTTGTATAAAATTAGTACTACAAAGGGAAAAATGGCCAATAAAAAGCTGTGAAAAAAATCGAATATTCTGAAATTCCAATTTTGCGGTATTGATATAATTTTTCCATTATATAAATATTTCTTCCAGTACTAAAATATAATTATAAAATAACATCTAAGTAAAGTAATATTTAAGCCAACTAATTTTAAGTAGTTTTGGTTTTTATATGCAACAGAAAAAAACCAAAATAATACGAAATGAATTTTTAAAAAATTATGGAAATGGACTGATTTCAACGGTTCAATTAGTTTCAAATATTTCTACAGTTAGAGTGAATCAGTATTACTAATTTACTTAGCAATTTATCATTATAAGGCTGATGCGTTTTAAGGCAAGTCTATCAAAGAATCTTGTGTACTAGGAAGACCATACTTGGCTTAGATTATCGAAAATGGTTTAATAACATTTTTTTCCGTAGATTTTGAACCAAGAAATCAAAATTCAACTTTCTGCATAGTTTTGCATCATTTTCCTACTTTAAATTCTCCTCATTTTACTCAACACTGTGCTCACCATTTCTGAAATTCAAATTCGGATTGAATTAGTTCGATTTTAGCATTTGAAATTAAAAGATAATAGAATTAAACTAGTGTTCATGAAAATTAATTCTGACTGTACATGTTTTTGTAGTACGCAAAACTAGCTGATGTGAACATATGGAGGGAGGCATGCAGATGCAGATAATCCCATTCTCTGATTATGCAAACAAAGAGCTATTCAACATTCTCGGATTGATTCTGATAACATCGGATTGGGATTAAATTGACCATACGTGAATATTCCGATCAACAGGGAACAGGCATTTGTACACAATGATATACGCATACGGTGCCGGACGAAACCTCAAATTCTCGCGATTCTCGCTTCGACGAAATGAGCCACGAATTAATCCCACAGTCAAACAACAATCCGAAATCAAAAAGGCAAACACCCGGGGATGATATCTTCATTAGACAGTGTGTTAACATTGCCTATGATCAGCCACCCCACGAAGTGTGGCTAAATTAATACAGACCTCAGCCCTCATGGGTTTGGGGTTTTCGCTCAATTTATCACGCCGAACTTTCACAGTTGCGGCTTAAGTGCGCGCACGCAGGCACCGAGGACAAAGAGACTGTAAGCCGCCACCATCGTTGTCATCATCGTATCTCGCGACATAGTCATCACTAACAAATGCACCCCTATGCGGCGACATCAGTTATGGGGTGATGTATCTCCAGTCGTGACGCGGCTGACGTGATGATCGCCACTCTGCAGAATTACACAATGTCAGGGAGTATACCAATTATCCTTCAATTGCTTGTGTGAGCAGAAACAATCCGTGCTGGCGTGCGCGATCGCTCCCTGATTGAAATGCAAAAGGGATGCGTGACGCGCTTGCCAGCAGCCCTCGTAAACAGAACTAACCCTTTGCTGCTACTGGCTTTGTCTCGTGCCTTAAAGTTAATCGCTTTTTTTTTCTGTAAATGTTGGCGAGTCTTTTATCATAATTTTCAATCGATTAAACGAAAAAAAAATCTTCACATGGAAGACAAAAAAATTAATTTTTTATTAGCAGGGTGTCAGACGGGGAAGTATTATTCTATTTAAAATCCATCAGAAAAAAATATTTTTTCTATGCCTACAAGGGATCGCGTCTAGATCAGGTTTTCGGGGGAAAATAAAAAAACAAATAAAAAACAGATCAAAATATTATTTGATACTGTGGACTTGTCTGCTACTCTGTCACCGGGCGCGTTATATTTGATCTAGTAGCTGTTTTTGTTTTTTCATAGTTTTAACAGATGTAAATCTTGGTGAAAAGTATTGCAAATATTTAAGACAGTCTTTTTATCATTAGTAATTGTAGCACATTTGAGAATCAGTAGTCCGGCTTCTTCAAGATTTGTTTACGAGGATCAAAGATTAAAAAGGTTATGTAAAAATATTGTAGTATTTCTTATGTTATTACTATTATTATATTAATCGTCATAGTTAACGAACAGTGTAGCAAAAGTGTAGAACCACGGACCAATTTTATAGTACTTTCAATCAGCCATAAATGTTTAAATTAATTCATTTTATTTTTACAATTTACTTATTCATCTTTACAATAGCTTATTTTATGAATTTTTTTATGTTTTGTTATGCTTGTCTCATTTTACCATATTTCTTCATAGGTGCTATTTCAACTTAATTTTTTCGTTGCTTTTTTTCCAACACTTGTGTTGGCATAAAGCCGACAGTGGAAAAACTCAATTGGAAATGGAGAATATAAATAAGATATTTAAAACAAAACAAAAAAATCAATACAATTTAATACTTTAACACCCTTCAATAGTTTTATCGAAATGTGGAAACAGAAAAAAAATATAAACAGGCTAAATTCTTGTAAAGAAAATCTATGAATAATTCTATTAATGTCGATTCAGTAAAATGAAGATTAACGTGGTCAACGCGAAGAGGCAAATGCATAATATAGCCTAAATGTTAAGTATGTCGCAGAGCTATTTGAAAGGGAAGTTCCACAATAATTCGTTAAATAGTTATCTCACAATATTGGGACAGACATAACAAAACTATAATCTCAGGGAAATGTCCCTTAGTTATATAAAAGAGGTTTCATCCAAATAGAAAAACAGGAAAATTGAAAAGGCTTGAGCAGTGAACTTCAATAAACAAAAGGAGACAATGTTTCCAAGTTGTTGAAATAAAAAAAAAAATGGGCCAATTTTCTAAAACTGTGTATCCATATACACATTTGCATTCTTCCACACAAAACAAAATCATCAACGTTGTTTAATTTAGTAAAATGTTGTGTGTGCGAATGTAGATAAAAAATTCAAAGATGAATTCGTAACCCTTCTTCGAAGTACGTTGAAAAGGTGAAACTTATTACTCTGCATGCCTTAAAACAATGTTGCTCCTTTTTTAAAAATATGATTACACTGGACGGGACAGTTGTATCGGTTTTTATTTTGATAGTGAATTTGAATATATAATTGACTACACAGACACAATTGTACATTGTTTTGTGTAATTTGCTTTGCAAATGTGATAAAAGTGCCTTCTAAGGGTATGTTTTTGTAACGAACTTTTCAATTCCCACGTATTATGAATAATTCAGAAGATGCGAAGACCTTAGCACCTGTTTAGCGCGTTCCCTAAGGTTAACTTTCGTGTGACTTACCGTTGAACTCTGGCGTTTCTTACCAGGTTGCATTGACATTCACGTCCTTAGCTGCTCGTCACGGAGCTTGAGCATTCTTAGGCCATATGGCACAATTCTTTCGGCCACGCACCGCGCAGCCCACAATTAATCGAATGCGGACTTTCTCACGGCAACTCCTTGCGTCATTGATTCGCGCGCATCGAGGTCTCGTTCGAGAGCCCAACCGTCGCCTCGGTGGCTGGACTTGGGATATAATCGCGTCTTGACCTCGTCGCTATTAGCGGCCCGCGGCCGGCCAACGGTCAGTCCATGTCAAATACACTCTTTGGTTTTCAACCGGATGCCAATCATTACCAGCGCTGGCCCTGGGCTACCATAAATTCCCATTTGGTTCGTGACTTACGTTCCTGGCCGACTTCCGTTGATCCTTAGAGCGGCCATTAACGACCGAAACCGCCGGCCGGTTGGACCTCTCTACTCGACGAAACTCGCTCCAATAACTCAAGACTGACCAACTTTTTAGAATTAATTTTGCGGTTTCAGGTATCTGATTACGAGGTAGACGAACGGCCGCTGCTCCGTGCTGGTACCGCGTCCGCACGGCATAGGGGCGCGCTGTAAGCGCCAAGAAATATTCCGAAAAGTCCACACCTGCTCGGAGGTGCGGAGCACTGAGATACGATTCATCAATCAGCTGAGAGGTAAGATTGTGCCTTGATCGAGCGCTGCGGAAAGGGATCATCGAGTCAATTCATCATGTACGCACACGCGCGACGATTACGTCTCAATTTTTGTCATTTAACCCTTTCTCGAGGTTGCACTAGGTCTTGAACACCTTTTAGTAGATTTTCACAATGCAAAAATCGGGGCGTCCTGGGTTTTGCTTAGAAATCCTGTGCCAGCGGTGGGTCATCCCTCCAGAGGCGCAGATGGATTTTTCTTATTATTTGCGTGATCTGTTCCCGCTGCATGTGAAGGCCGGCTGTGAATTCCCCGTGATGAATTGAAGGCAGACAATTGGTGGCGACGGGCGTTGACAGTGTCTACCCCTTTGTCGTAATCTCGTGTCGTAAGGGGTTGCGCATGCTTTCGTTTATCAAATGATGATTTGTCTAAATGACATTGAATTAAGCGTGGGACTACAAAAGGACCTCCGCACCGCACGTGGCTTCATATGCAATTTAACCATCAAAATCAAAATTTCTATGATTAATGTGCTCTCCTTCAAAATTGTTTATTTTATGCTCATATTTTTTTGTTATGCGCAATTACTTGACTTCCTGTTTTTAGTGACACACAAATCAAACTTCTTTAAATCCTATAAAAAGGTCTACTGAATAAACGTGTATATACGATTAAAATCTGACTATAGAATCTTTAATTCTTCATTCGCCGCCGTGATTTTATATTCGTATTTCAAATTCTATGGTAAGTTTATGGTAAAGGTTTATCAAAGCAGAAATTTTCTCACAAGAAAACATTTAAACCACAACGAGTATACTCGTACTAGCAATCCTGAACAGCTTGACAGCCACGAGTACATTCGGGATCGGTGGCGGATAAGTTGATAAAGATTTTCGCGCCCTTTCTGAGATTTCGATAAGTATTTACAAAGAATAAAACTGCAAGATTTCCTTTATCATAAACAAAGAAAATTAATAAAATCAGAAATTGTACATTAAGTGAGTGCATTTCGGAACATACACAGAGTCTTTAATGATGTATTACTAGCAGGATTCTTAGCCCTACTGAAGATGGCGTACTGCTAACTACTACACTACTTTTAGTGTTTAATCAATTACAATAAAGCAGAATAAGGCGTTTTATGCACTTAAAAGTGTCAAAGCAAAAAGTGTGAAATGTGTTATTTATAACTTAGAGGAATATTAAGGTTTGTCTTTCGGTATTCGCATATTTTTTTTTCAATAACGAACGAAAGCTTCCAAAATTGACGGTTTTTGAAGAACTTTAGGAAGCGGTCAAAAATTCCTGGGTGGTTGGTTTGGTTGGTTGGTTTAAGTGGCGACCTGACGCAATCTTCACGCTAAGACCACGGAGTTCCCCAAACCGTAGGGAACTGTGTGCCGAATTCTCAAGAGAACAGAGTCAACCTGTGGAGTTAAAAAAGAAAACTATCTCCCCAATCTTGGACGTGGATAAAACCCTGACCAGCTAGTGCCGGGCAGCCACAGAAAAAGGGAGAGAGTCTCCTTCTCAACCTTGTAACTCCGGCAATAGTTATTAAAAGGGATTCCCAGCTTGGCTGCATAATCCGATATGGACCAATGGCCCGTGTGCATCGCTACCACTCGCAATATCCAAACGAGTTCGCTTGAGAAGCTCCTGCGTTCTTCTCAGTTCGTATGTAGGCCAAGTCATAGAAACACCGCATGTTCCAAGATCGGCCCTATTTTCTTATTACTCGCTATTGATAAAAAAATGCGTCTGGATTCCTCTCTGTCACTGTTTCGACTTCAATGTCTCACTTTTTAGAAAAAATATTCAAACTTGACTTAAGCTTTTCTAACTTGTGGTTCCTTGGAGTAGTTAATGTTTGCATTCCTTAATTGTACTTAGTTCCCTTTTTAGGGATTTGAGTGCCACAAATCCACTATTAGAATACTGCGACGTGCAATACACGTCATATCAATATTAATAAATCGTTGGTAAAACCAAGAGCGCACAACCCGCGTTTTTTAATTTATTATTATTTTCTTAATTTATTAATAAAATTAAAAAAAATAAAACACCAAAAATCCTGGAACTCGGGTGCGAATCCGAGTCATCAGCGTAAAAGTCAGAGCATTTGGCGACTTCGCCACGCCCTCGTTGTTATAAAGCAGGGAATATTCGCCGAGCATAAAAAAAGGGAGTTTTGTAGAACATTGCTTAGAAGAATTAAACTATTTGACAAATCGTTATAAAAATCAATAGGCTTTTATTCTGATAGTTAACCAATAGATAGAAAGAAGAATCACCAAAACTGGTCAAGAATTGCTACCTCTAGCGTGTCCTCAGACCAACAGACGGAGGCGAATGTCATTTTTCAAAGACAAATTTAGATCAAAATAAATATTTTAGAAAATTAAAAAAATGGTATCATTTTGTAGAGAGAGAATTGATTACTTGTTAAAAGTTGTTTACTTGTAAAATTACCCGACTTATAATTAATTCCGTCGTCAAAACTCGAGGCTAGTCGATAATAGAGCACACCCACACGCCCGCGGGGAGTGCAACTTTGAAAGTTCCAGACGTCAATTTTCTCGCATTTGCTGTTCCAGCTGAAATTTTTTAAATGAATTCTTTAGAGCTCCTGGACCTAACTGACCTTTTGGCTTTTTTAAAGAGAGAAAAATAAAAAAAAATTTACAATTTTATTGTGACTCACTTTAAAATTTCTTACTTTCCATTTCCGATATTCTTTAAACATATCTTCTCTTATTTCTAATTTTTAAGTTTATATCACGAAGCGTTACTCATGACAAATTTATTGAAAAAAAATTTCCATCTGAAATGATTAATTGTGTTTATTTTTCGATACCAGCTTTGCACACATCCAATCAAAAGATAATGACTTCGATTTCTCACCAGTCCAGAAAGTGCAATTTCATAATTATTTAGTCAAATTTATTATTTATGAATTTTTTCGAATATTAAATTACCCACTTTGATTGATTTTTCCGGTAGCAAATTTTACAGATTATGAAAATAAAAAGGCCTAGATGCCGTCGAATTAAAAGTATAGTTGAAACTAATTAGTCACCAGCGTGTATTAGGTTCCTTAATTAATTATTTTAAAGACTGTAACCGCCAGTGTCTGTTTATATCAAGGACAATATCAGCTTAGAGTAGAAGGGCACGGTTGATAATAAATAAACCACTTTAAATAAATAACAATTATTTTAAATGTATAAAATTGCAGTTGCATGAAATCAAACAATAGTTTGTTACAAGAATTGCAGTCCATAGTGCGTTTCTTATTCAAAAGGGTAAAAGAAAAATGACGCTATTAAAGGAGCTTCCATGTTATATAAAAATTATCCTTGGGAAATTCTTGAAAGACTAGGAATCTTTGATCCATGGAAAGACAATTTTCAAAGTCCCCTCGTACCACTGACTAGCACCTGTTTGAAGATAGCATGCGAGGTGCGATATGACTTTGAATCCAGGAAAATCAGTCCAGTGGAACTGACAATTTGACCGCGAGGGTACCGTATGTCCGTCCACAAATTTTTGACCCCTTGCATCGTAAGGCTTTCGAGGGTGAAACTCGCCGACGTGGTCGATGTTGTTTAATGTAAAATGATGGCAAACAAACTCACCTTGCGTATGAGGCGAGCAGTAATGTCCCTTGATTGAATTCAGGTGTTTTATGGACTGTATGTCCACCGAATAGGCACCACACTGGGTGGGGGTTGCATGTAATTATTTGAACTTCTTTTTTTTTGTCATTTATCGTTATAATCACCTACTGCTGATGTCTGTCCGAGGACTCTTGACTTTTGATGGCCTTTAAGGCACTCGTTTTCCAGTTAAGGAAGAGTTCGGATGGTCTTCCGGCGCTTCTTCGAAACACCTCAAAGGAATTGTTAGAGTGAAGTAATTCGTGATAAGTGATGTTTGAATTTATTTGATAATATATATTGATAATTAGTTCGTTTGCATGCGTCACAAACTTTTCGTAGAATCTATTTTGCGAATTTCAAGTACTTTTGAGTGGCAATAGTGACTTAACCCGCGAAAAGGTAAATTTCCCAAAGCCGTTTCCAATTGATCAGTTTTGCAATTAAAACTGTGACATTAGTCAGTGAAAAAAGCGTAAATGATTTTGAAGAAAGAGCTGTCGTCGGTGCACTTGGTTTTGCAAGATTTTCTTTGCAGAAACTGGCGTTGGATCACCCAAATATAAAACACTACAGACCTCGAAATCTGTTCGGACTTGCATTGAATTAACGCCGAACATTCAGGCGCAAAAATTGTGCTAGACTTTATCTGTGACCTTTTCTACAGTTGAAGCGTTTTAGATCTTAAGGTCTTCGTAGTACGCTTCACTGGGCTTCGTTTTTTAAGATGATCACAAAAAGCCGTATTTGAATTTATCTTTTAAGAAAATGTTAATTAAATTGAAGAATTTTAATTGCCAACCTGAGTGAAGGTTAAGCAGATTTCTTTTAAGAAAAGGTTTTTGCAAAAATGCGAAACGCAAAAGAATAATGTTTTGGTTGATTAAAATATGTTTGTTTTGATTTCTTATTTTAAGTACCACAATTTATGTATTTTTGTAAGAAATCATTTGCAAATTGCTCTATTTTTTACTAATAGAACAATGCCAATTTTCTTATGACACCTTACAAATTGAATTTAATATTCACATGTGAGTTGCGCCAATAGCGTCTTTGGTTATTTTATGCTGTTGCTACCCCTAAGAAATTTCTAAATATTCTGAAAATTATAAAACAACAAACAAATAAATTTTCCTTTATTTTTTTTTTTATTTTAATTTGATATATTCAATAATGAAAGTTCTATGTTGTAGTTTTGAGCGATAGGATGACAAATGGATAAATAAAAAAATAGACTCTTTTATACTTAAAATCCATTTATTTTGAAATTTGTCTAAATCCATATTTCAAAAAGGTTTTATTTCAGATATTTTGTTTCTAGAGTTCCAAAAAGTAGTAAAAATGTATGTGCTATATTCGTAGGTTGGTCTAACAGCAAAAATTGTATGAGAATTATTTTAATTAATTACTATACATCAAGTAGTGGTCCTGGAAGGTTATCCTTCCATTTCATACATTTACACTTTGATGTTCATAAGATAGAGCTCAGATACGATATGATCACGGACTAGTTGAAAATCATCTTTTTAAAGCCTATTGGTTGTAACTAAATATAAATAGAAGGAAATATATAAAATTATACTTGTACTAAATCCGAAAAAATACAAACGATATTCATTAGCACTATTTTGAACCATAAATCATCTCAATAATTATTATGTAAAAATAATAATAAGTAAACAAAAAATTTATTCAAGGAATGTTTACTAAGTTGCGGCGTTATATAACAAAATTTCCTTTACAAAATATCTTCGTTTAAAATAATAATAATAATACGGATATTTTTATAGAAAAAATTTTAAAATAATTACACCGTGGTTTGCAGTGATCCGATCTATTTTCAGTCTTCTTATATTAATGTCGTTTTGGTTTTGATTTGATTGGGCTCAAAACATTTAAATATCAACAACAATCATTTATACTAAATTTATATGCATTTTTATATGCATATTTTTTATTTTTTATTGATTATGGAGAAGTCGGATAAAAATTAAAATTTCACAAACACGTATAAATAGATTTATGAAGAATATTCCTCGTAATGGTTTTCCATATGTGCATATTTTGTCAAATTGTTAACTCCTTGTAGAGAGTCGATAAGTTTGTGACTATGTAAAAGGATGTACCTTTAGAGATGGAGAGATAGAGACCTGGGATAAAATATTTATCGTCACACTACTATTTACCTTCCTTGGCACGTAATTCACCATGAAAGCAAACGAAATTGCTCCAGTGTTTTTGCGATAAGAAGTGTTAAATAAACTCTAACACAATATTTCGAAAGTCTAAAAGAAAAGGCTTAACAATTAACGTAAGAATGGGAAGAGTCACATCTTTAGATAGGAACTTTGTAGGCGCTGACATTAAAATACCTTTATCTCTACTATAACCTGGCATTTTTATTAACGTATAAAAGTATTGTGTGACCAAATAATTTTTATTTCGACTTTATAAAGCATTTTATTAAATACTAATTCAAAAAATTTCCTTTACTGCTTGAAATTGTTTGAAATCTCTTGTTTTGATATTTTTCCCAGTTTTTGGTTTTCAGAAGAAGGCTTTAATCTTAGAACAATGTTTTTCTACTGAAAGTCTTCTAGTTAAATTCAATACTATTGTAAGTAAAATTTCAAAAAAGGGCATAATGTTCGAATCGAAATAGGAGACAAAGTGGGCTTTTCAAAGGAAGAAACTAGTAACCATGTATTCAATAAATATTTGTTATATTATTTCATTGACAAAGAACAAAAGTCAATTTAAAGTAAATTATACGACCTAGTTTTCGAATGATACTTGAAATGCAAAGGGTTATTTTTGTAGATACAATACCTTTTGCAACTTATTTCATAATTTTATTCGTTTTTGCATTTCGTTTGTTTATTCAGCGAAATATTAGATTATCAAAATCCAGTTGTCAATAAAAGAACAGTGTAAAAAATAAGTCAGCAATTTATTTTTTCTATTAAATATGTTAAAGTAATTTTGTAGTGAATGGAATAGTAAGTTCTATTTTTTGAGCGTTTTGTGGCAATATTGTCTGTATACTGGACTCTAGCTGGACTCTATCCTCTAGTTTAATTTGTTTTCGGAACTTTAGCACTAATATTTTCAAATGAATGTTACTTTCTCGAATAGATGTCTATCTCGATACTCCTCCTCTGAGTTTAAATGACTCTCATAAATCGATAAATGGGTATCCATTTTACCTGCTGTTGATTTTATCGTCTATTTTTGTGTTTAATCGTTGACGGCACCACCGTCGTCACATGTGGCACTGCACACGTGAAATAAAACGACGAATATCTTTCTCCCTTTGCAGAACTGTGCAAAACATAGGAATACTGCGAATGGATATGATTCATGCGGCAACCCAAAGGCAACCTCTCAATCTTAACCTCGTTTACCTGTTGGAAATGTTACAAACATTTTGCAGACTTATCCATGCGAATAGGTCAGACCATTCACTCCCCTGAAGCCAGTTAGCCCGCCCAAAACTATTGCCCGTCTCTTTACTGATTAATGATAACCCCAACACATGAAACTGCCCGCTAGCCGACGACGGACGCGACGTGCAGCTCCAGAGTCCGGTCGGCCCCTGGTCAGTTAGTGGTTACTCGCGGGCTCCGAGACAAATTATGCAAATTTAGGTTTCACTTAGCGCTAATTACAGACCACTTGGGATTTTTATGATTTCTTTGAGTAATTTCATGGCCGACTGTAGCCACTCGGATTGAGTCGCGCATGAAATATGACCGTCGATAAGCGATAGGTAGCGCGCTGTAGGAGATTCTGTTCATACATACATATCTACGCGCCGCAGTGCATGTTACAGAACTAAGGCCCTTCCTCTTAACTCTTTCAGGATCCCAGCACAGCGGGACCACAGGTGAGGACGACTTTAACACCTCCAATGATCTAGAGATCTGCAAGTCTGGGAACAACAATAAAGATCGTGATCAGGACTCTGACGACGAGGACGGAATTGACTTTCGGTGCGTGGTTTGCGAACGTCAGTGCCACGATATCGATCAGTAAGTATAGTGCAACTATTGATGCAGAGACACGCCTGTATAATTGGTAGAACTATGATAAATAGACAGTAAATTATTAATAAAAATCTACGATAAAAATTTTTCTTTCCCGTGCATTTGCAAATTTAACAAAACTTTTATGTTCAATTTTTGTGATCAATTCCAGTATTGTAAATTTTGAATCCGTCATTCGACAATTGAGCTAAAAATTTTATAACAGGCTCAAATGAAGTACACAAAAGTAGATGTCTAACGATCATTCGCTAAGAAGTAATATGGCCGCGAAACGATTTGTACAATATTTTTCATGGGAATTTCAACATGAAAGGATAAAAAAAATTAAGAATATTTCCAAAGTGCGAGCTTGAGTAGACCATCGGAACTTGTATACAAAAATATCTTAGGATTAAACTCATACACAATGCCACAATGAATGGTCCGAAAATGTGGACAGTTTGGTGAATTATTCAATTTTTCAAATCGCCCAAATTTACAAGTCTTTACATAATTATATTAAATAAATTGTTTCTATTTTCGTAACGTAAGAGAATAATTAATTTAAAAGCAACAATAAGAAAATAAAATACTAGACAAAAATTCGATTAGTTGAAGATATATATGCAAATTAACTAGTTTTTTTTCTCTGCTTTGTTCCTGATTGTTTCTGAGTAGTTCAAATTATTTCTGAACAAATTTCTAAGCAAAATAATTCCATTTATATTAAAATACTTTGTGGAGTATTCACAATACCAAGATTGAAGGCAATAAAAATTTCAAAATGTCAAAATGTGGTGATTGTCCAAAGTCATCAACGACTGTATTCCCGTCATTTTAGCTTTTTAAATCTATTAATTCATACTTTAAATTCTTGATAGGCCTTTTTGTTGTTGACAACAACATTACACTGCATTATTAATTTTAGTAGCAATTTTTATTGTTAGGAATTCTATTAAATTGTAATCATTAAGAATTCGAATAGGATTCTGAATATCATAGCAGTCAAAAGTGCGTTTAAAAAATTTATTACCTTTAGGTTTTTCAGTTTTACAATAATAATTTGTAACAATCAAAAAGGAGCCTTTTCTCTCTTTTGTATTTCTTTGGCTTATAAGATTTTAGTGGTATATTTATTTGTTGTAATTTACTACTATAGCTTTTTGTTTATTTGAAATATGAAATTTTATGGAAGATAACTTGAATGCACAATTTTTGGACACCATATGTTAGTAAAATTTAATTAAAACGGTTGTTACTCTTTTAAGCCTTCTGATAGTCGGGTGATAAAATTCTTTCATCCCATAGACAAATTTTTTACTAAATGAGAAAAAGGCAGGTCTAGCCATCTGAGTTGCTTTTGTTACTCTTTTAAGCCTTCTGATAGTCGGGTGATAAAATTCTTTCATCCCATAGACAAATTTTTTACTAAATGAGAAAAAGGCAGGTCTAGCCATCTGAGTTGCCAAAATAAACCACGCATGTTTGTTTTGATTTTCTTGATTATTGCCTAAAAATAAACCATTTCTTGTTTTGATCCCACTTAGTATATGGCTAATTTTATTTTCTTTAGTGAACAGTAAAAGTTTTGAATTTATCCTTGGATCATTCTCTGGATGTCCTATTGTCTACGATAATTGGTGACAATCAATTATGATAATTTATTAACAAATTAGGTAGTAGGTTTTACGAAAGTCTACACGTCTTCTTAATTAGGAGTGATTTCGGCCTTCGCCTGGCCTAATTAGGACCAATTTTCTAGTGACTGTTGTTTCCGACTGCCTTTGGTTTTGTTTCTAATTATATAGGACCTTGCACATAATTTCCATTATTTAGATGACGTCTTTGCTAGAAAACTGCTTTTGCTGTTGCGCCTGGATTATTATTTCGGGCGGAATTTATGGTACACAAAATTATAACAGAGCCGGAAAAATGGCAACTAAAATATTAATTAGTAAAGGGAATAGGAATTATTGTGTCCATCTTGTTACATGCAAAGCAGTGCTTAAGATTGCTGTGATTTTGCGAACACGTAAGGCTGCGTGACCAGTGACCATCGTATTCGATTTAAATATGATTACGCGCACCGCTCATTAAAAAGGCAAACAAATGTTTGATCTCAATGAGGTTAAAGTATCCACGTGTAAAAGCGGTTAATTAATGTGCTACAAATCGTATATTCGTAACGCTATAGGTTCACAAGAAAATATCCAATTTATTTATCCGTCCGAAGTCCATTTGAATTCCCATATCTGATAAAGTGCCTGCTGGGAGACTTCTTAGAAGTTCTGGGCTCGTGCCACGGCTTATATACATATCTTTGTTACCTGCCCAGAAAATTCTCAATGGCGACAGCTAATCTCCTAATGTTGGTTGCTTACAAGCAACTGTTCCTTGTTTGCTTATAGCAAATCAAAATCATTTGCGTCACAAGCATTTGTGAAATATATGTCCATTTATGTTGTGTGGACATTGGTCACCGTACTGGTCGGTACCAAATAAAGGCAAGTTGACCGACACCTAAGAATGAAAGCCTTTCGTGTCAACCGGGCAATGCGGCAAAATATGAGTAAATTAATAATTAGCCACTGCGTACACTGAGGAATCCTATTCGAATGATTTTTGTTTTTGCGGCAATAGACACTTCAGGAGTGGTTTGTGATTAATGTTCATTAAACGATGACAAACACGATGCATTGGGATTTTCAAATAAATTGTACAGGGTTGCCAATGGAAGAATTTATTTTCAAATTCGAGACTGAAAATTGAAAATGTTTGTGTATTTTTTTCGCGCAAGTTTTTATTGTCTCAATTGATCGTATCATATTTGAAGAAATTATTATTTTTTGTATATAAAAATATAATATTAGTAAATATATTGATCATGAAAAAGAGTACTAACATTTGTTAATTTTAAAATGCTTCATTTTAACCCCAGATGACGGTTCTAACTTAAAAATACAAAATTCTGTTTATCTTGTTTTCCTTATTTCAAAAATTCTTTAAACTCTTCTTATAATTTTTTTCATAGTGTAATTTTTCCAAAGATTTATATCACAACGATCTTAAAAATATCATTTCTTCTAGTTGCAAAGGGGTTTCTTTAAGTTAAAGTTAAATTTTATGAGAGTTATAACGTAATAACGCGATTCACAGTGGATTAATCTAGAGTTATTTAGCAAAATATGAACACATAAGAATTACTAGCTTTATAATGAAGTTAACGTGATCGTCGAAAAAGAGGAGGAATGTCGAATACAAAGGACCAAATTAATTTCAATTATATGAGTATGTTAAACTTGCCATAAGGCTAGCATTATTTAAAATAAGTAATGGGTAATTAAATGCAATCTATTTTATCAATTATTTGTATCGACTTAATACAAATGATATGACAAATTCAGTTTTGGGGTAGTCTGGATCTAGGTCTAATTATTTGTGAATTAAAGTCTATAAACGACTTTTTATGTACTATTATTTTATTTTAATCCAAAGTAATGCTCAAAAGAATTATTTAAGGTAATGCTCATAATCAATCTTCAATCTGATTTATCTGAGTGATATTTTTCGAGATCGTAAGGACAGCAAATTAAAAGAGATTTTTGACAAAAATTTTTAATAAAGCTTACACTAAAAAAAACAAGTTGTATACGTATTTCTAGACTTGCACTTTAATAAGCCCACGGAGATCTTAAAACAAAAGAAATGGTTGTCGCTTCTTTAATTTCCCAAAGCCAAACCCTAAAATCGAAATTGAACTTTTCTCACTTAACGTCTGTAATTGAGCCACCACTATCAACAATGTAAAACTGCTATTTTCTACATCTCTGGAAAAAATTCCTGTAACAGACCGACAAACAAACATTCACTGAGGTGTACGAAACAATGAAAAGAACAAATTTGGTGTCAGCGCTACCTTAAAGTAATACGTACTCATTAAAAAACGTGTGCCCATTTTCTAATGAAATGGAAACGAAATCCATGACATGTGGCTACCCGATCCATAAGGTCTTTCAGTTGAATAAATCCCCGGGGACGTTTAGATATGAGCAATGAATCAAAACACGCAAATGTGATGATGATGGGTGATTGCATCAATAATTGATGAGCACCTGAAAAAATAGTTCTTTATATCGGGCCCGTGCTGAGCTGAGGGTGCAGGCGTTTTCGTTGGTTGTCATTCAATTCCAATTAGTTGTCATCACAGTGCGGCGGTTAATGTAACCCTCCCACGGGTGCTGTCCTCCGTCCACTACGTCCACGGCCATCAATTCTGAAGAGCCTGCCCATAATTACCACTGACCACCCGCCTCCGCAGTAAGTGCCACGGTCCCAAGAAGTGCAATCACTTGTTCCTCTGTTTGCATACATTGCACCTCTGTAGTGCACTGCCCAAGGAGGGACCTGTGGTCACGGAGTGACTCCTCCGCGGAGTTACTATGGCGCTGTGTTCGGCGCGTCCAGCGCGTCCGACGGCACGAAAAAAGAATAGCTCGCGGAATCCGAACATCAAATATTGAACATCACTTGGTTAATTACCTGCGACGCGTGGTCTGAGAACCTGGCCACATGGCACGATTTCGTCCTCCTCCGCTCCTCTTTTCATTTTTATTTTTATTATTTTCTTGCGACGGCTCGTGCGGTCAGGGCGCGGAGTAAAGCGCGCGCGATTATTAAATTGTTGTTACACCCCCAACAGTTCGCGGAGTAGGATGCCCACAAAGTGCCGCCTCGTTCGGAAGTCTTTCCACTGAATAAATTATGAGAACTTCGTGATTTCCACCGCTAATAGCCACTTTGAATTTTTCATTGCACGGACTTAATGTGACATTGTAATTTTTTGGCTTTGTTTTCTTTTAGTTTGGATGATCACCTGGTCGCCGCACATCATTACCCGAAGGATTCGTTCAGGTGCGAACTTTGCCCCAAAAGCTATTGCTATCGGCCGTCGCTTCTTCGACATCGAGCCCTTGTGCATGGTGAACTGAGAAAATATCCCTGTGAGAATTGCACAAAGGTGAGTAATGAGGTGAATTTCTTTCTTTTACTATTCTTGTGAATTTACTGTTTTCGCTTTGTCTTTTGCAACTGTGACAGGTTCAGTTTTAGAAGGAAAAACACTGCTATGTCTTACGCTATAGGATACTTTACGTCCTTTGAATCGAGTGGCCACTTTATGTTAGAACCGAGGGGAACTTTGTTCTCGATCTTGAACTTGTGTTCCGGTAATCATAAAACCCCAACGTACTTATTCGCGTAGTGTGGACTCACTCATAGTGAAGTTTTTATCTTAACCTTATTAGCACTATTAGACTTGCGGTACAAAGGAGGAGTGTATCTTTCTTGTTCGCATGAATTCTTTCTCAGACTTGGGATTTTAAGTTCTAACAACATTTTAAAAAGACTTTTGTGACAGGCAACAGACTGAAGAGCAAATAGATCGACAAGTATACAAAACACATTATACTAGTTCCAACAAATTTAATAGTGTAATTGTAAAAGGACAACAAAGTATGGCAGTAAAATTAGAAAAAAAAATAGGAAAAAGGACTTAAGAAAAAGTTCTTAGCTTATATTTAAACAGTAACAGATTTTTTCCTTTTAAATATATGACAAATTGTTTTGTAAATGATACCCGTCGCAGTTATTTGCATGCCAATTAATGTTAGTAGTAGTGTTAGCATGGGTTTACAAATGAAAAATATGTTTGATAAGCGCGTATGCTGTGGTATAAAGAAAAACAATGAGCGTCAAAAGCATTTTTCTCAAAATACACTTATCTGTTTAGTTGAAGTGAAGTTAAAAACCATTCATTTCTTCCATTTCGGGTTCTTAGCGAAATCGCGATTGATACCCTTAGAAGATTTTTGACTCTGATAATGCTTTTTAAGAGTATTGAGTTCTTGAATCTTCTAACGTCATGTTGGTGATGGCCAATGAAGTATCATTTTTCTTTTTAAATATTTACAAACACAACTTTAATGTTTTGTTTCTCTATTGCATATCAGAATAAAGTACATACAACATTTTAATACCTTCCACTAAAGCTTGAATGTTGACCATACTCTTAGCATTCACATTTTCGGTTATATTGATTACTTTTTGAATCTATCGTCTAGAAGAAGCTGTAATGATAAATTTTTTTCTGATTGTTTTACCGATAGTTACCTGTAAACTTCTTCATATTTTTTTCCATACACGTCCAATAAGATCATTTATTGTAAAAACCGAATATATTTTCAAATATAACCACATCCAATCGAGGTTTTTTTGCTTTTATCTCCTCACTGTAATTGCTTTTCTGTTCGATTTTCAATTGTTACTTAATATTGGGAATACTCTCCTTTTATTTTCAAAAACTGCATTCTTTTATTTCTTTTTTCGTGGACAAATGCTAAACGTTTCCAATTTAATAATTTCCTCTTTTTTATCTTCATAACTTCGGGCTTTTTTATTACCAAATGATGTAGAACGTACAGTCTGAAATCTTGGCTTATAGAACGAACTCATGTATTTTGGTTCTGCACGTCAAATTTTAAAAGACTCTGACTTACCTAATTAAGTTCTACTTCCACTTTTATAAAATTTCTTTCGACACAAAACTATTTTAAACCCTAAATATTTACATTGCCAACTCTCATTTATTTTTTCGGTTTTACTTCAAGATACCCGAGTTTATTTCAAAATCCATAAAATACAATAAAAGCGTGATCGTCATCCGTATATATGTTTATTTCAACAAAGTATATTTTGTTTAATTAATTCCAGATAACAATTAAATGTGTTTTTCAAAATGCCTATTTAGTCTTCTTCTGTATAATACTCATTAATATAAAAGTTCAATTTGGATTTTTAAATCCTTTCTTAACAATATCTCATGAACAAAATAAATCAAATATGAAAGCAACATGAATTTTTGTATTATTGATTTATCATGTACATATTTTGATGCTTTCAAAGCATAGGAATTTCGCAATCTTTTGGCTATTCCTTTTGTCCTCTAAAAATGAACATGACGCAATAAAGACTATACCATCTAGCTTTAAATGCTGATGTAATTTCACAAAAACTTATATCGAATGCCAGTAAATCAAATGGGCCTTGCCCAAAGATCACCTAGCATCTTCTTCATCTAGCATGAATTACCTCACGTTATCGCAACAAGAGTGTAAAGCTGCTCATATTACACCGATCGCGCCCTGCTGGTGGACAAGCATTTTCAATTTGATCGAGCGGGCGGGCATGTGGTCATATCTTAATCCCTTATCTCTTAGCCAGCGGTGGATTTTCACCTTACGCGTCGGCTTGTGATCTAGGGCACCGATCAAACGAATAAGTTTGAGTGGAATTAAGCCGATCACATTCTTCGATTTTTGAATATTATCGGACGATTGGATCTCCCGTTTGTTGGCTGCTTTCTTCGAATTCCCTTGGTAGTCCACGCTTCGCTGGCTGTGGGTGATGCAGATCTTTTGTTATGACACCACAGAGTGAACAAGCGCTTTTCATTCGCAGACAATTAACGGCCATTATGCAACGTATGATCGAAAATTTGATTAGGGGAATTGCATGAGTGTCTTTTGTCCGCATACCGAGAGGACTTTGAGTCGAGCCAAATTAATTTTGTTATCTTTTCAGGTATTTTGTGATCCATCAAATCTACAGCGACATATTCGTGCCCATCACGTCGGTGCCCGTAGTCACGCCTGTCCAGAGTGTGGCAAAACGTTTGCAACATCATCTGGACTGAAGCAGCACACACACATTCATTCTTCGGTTAAACCATTCCAGTGTGAGGTGTGCTTTAAGGCATATACACAATTCTCGAATTTGTGCCGACATAAGCGAATGCATGCGGACTGCCGCATGCAAATTAAGTGCACCAAGTGTGGACAGAGCTTTAGCACCGTAATGTCTTTATCTAAGCATAAGCGTTTCTGTGATTCAACAACGATACAATCTCACGATCTTCAACAACAGCAACCCCCACCGCCACCGCCCTCAGGCGTGCCACCAGCTATGACAACGCCACCTAATCCGTTCTTTATGTTCCGCGGACCACCACCTCTCTTTCCACATGGTTTCCCCTCATACGGGTTACCTGGAATGTTCCCACCTAGTCCATCCCAAGCTCCCAGCTTCCCAACACTACTGTTCCCTAAACCTAGTATCGACATGGCCATGGCAGAAAAAGATAGAGCAAGGCACATGTTCTTGAATCATTATGGTAGTAGAAGTTCGCAAGAAGAGAACAGATATAGCCAATTAGCATCCTCTCCCGCCCGACCAATGCCTGTTTCTCAGCAACAGCAAACGCAATTGCCAGTGCAGCAGCAACATATCAGTAACAGTCATCCCGTCAAAATAAATCACCTCTCCCCAAGAAGCAGATTGTCGAGGAGTTCGGATGAAGAAACTAATTTTTCGGCCATTGATGTAAAACTACCAGTAATGGACAATGAAAGGCATAGCGTTAAAGATGACAGAGCTTCACCTGACGACAAGGTATAATTTTTATAACTACAATTTCGAAGGGATTGTGCCAACGCAAAATGTGATGTAGTATTGTAATGAACGCATGTTAATGATTTTCAGGAGATTCCATCATGGATTATACCCTGTTCGTAATACTTTTGGAAAAAAACACTTACTTAAATGATTTTCAATTTTTTGGTCACTCTAATTCGAATCTCGAAAATTGATTTTCACATGCTAAAGAAATCCATTCTCTTCACAATTCCTACACTGATGAAAGTCTAGACAAGACAATATATCACAATATTGCATATTTGAGTGTTTTACTCAATACCCTTTTAGATTATGAAATTCTAAACCGGGGGTAGAGAAGGGGTGGAGAACGTTATTGTTTTTGAAGTCCTTAAAAGTAGTCCTTTCAAACGATACCCCAGTCGAGCCACTCAAAAAACAAAAAGATACTTTCTTCGTGGTTTGGCCTCAACTCACCCCTTTTAAAATAAAAGTATTTCATAAATTCAGACAATCGGAATATCTGCGCGTGATCAAGATCCAATACTATGCCAAATTTTAAGTTTGTACGTCACAACGTTTTCAAGAAAAACGGCTGCGACAGACAGACAGACACGAGAGTGATCGTACAAGGATTCCGTTTTTTCTTTTGGGGTAGGGATCCTAAAAGGGTATAGGGTACATGCAAGAAAGTTATTGAATTTTAAAGTCATTGGAAATCTATTCTATTGGATTTTATAATACATAGAAGGCTTTATGCTGCGTACATTTTTGTTGGCAAATTGTTTTTGAAAATGGTAGTTTAATTATTTAGGAATTGTTTTATACATATATTCCATTTAATTTTAGAGTCATATTAACGTGACATCGCCTTCACCCACACAAGAGATGGTACAAACTGAGCAACCACTTGATTTGTCAATCACGAGAAAACGTAAGAAAAGTCGAAGCCCAACGCCGGAGCCAGTGCCTGTTAAAAGGGCACTATCGGATCCGTCTTACCAGGCAAGTCCCACGCCATCAGTATCACCGGGACCAACACCTTCACCATCACCTCCTGGACCACCAATGGCTTATCCTCGACCTATTCATCCCGTGCTGTTAGAAGCCATTTACCGACCATCGGCTGGGCTAAGCGCAGCTTTTCAACGTCCATTTCCTTTTTTAGGGTCAATGGGCGGTCGGCCAGGCTTTGATCATATCCTCCATCGCAGTGGACCGTTTCCGCCTAAACCATTCCACGAAGCCTTAATGGCGGCCGGAGGTCTTTCAGGAGGTATGGGTGCTGGAAAGATTAAGGACAGATATACGTGCAAGTTTTGTGGAAAGGTGTTCCCAAGGTCTGCTAATTTAACCAGGCATCTGCGTACGCATACTGGAGAACAGCCCTACAAGTGCAAATATTGTGAAAGATCGTTTAGCATATCAAGCAATTTGCAAAGACATGTCAGGAATATACATAACAAGGAACGGCCCTTCAAGTGTCACCTATGCGACAGGTGTTTTGGACAACAAACCAATCTGGACAGACATTTAAAGAAACACGAGGCTGATGCCAGTGGAATTGGAATTGGTGTTGGTGATTCTCCATCCTCGAACGAGGCGGACCGAGAGGATGCATACTTTGATGAAATTAGGTCATTCATGGGCAAAGTCACCTATACAGGCGGTGTCTACACTCCTGTCAGTATGGGTGGTGGGGAGAACGAAACAGAGGATGGAAGCGACGTGGATAATGAAGTTATAAACGACAAAGATGCTCTTAACAACAACGAGGCAACAATAGAGGTCTCCACATAGGAGCCCAGCTAGGTGTAATAGCTAAGTTTTGTTTGGTTTCGCCATTTCGACACAGAGTGGCATAGTTTTTTGTAAATAATATCGAAAATAAGACACTTCCTGTAAAAAATAAGTTAACACAGTCGAACTAACTCAATTTGTAAATAGTTAAGTTCGTGGGCAAAAAGCCTGTATTTAATGGCGCCATAAGATAAATTATTTGACTAGTTAACTTAATTGATTTCCAGTTTCGCAAAACTATGATGAAATCACGTTTTTCGACTTACGGGTTAAGTTATATTTGTCTAGTTTTTTTTTGGTAACCTTAGTTTAGTGCGGTTCTTTTTAAAATTGGTGATATTTCTGTACAATGTAAATTTTGTGGATTCTTTCGCTGTTAACCAAAGGTTTTTAGTAAGTAGTATTAAGAAATTCTGTTGAGTTTTATTTGCGAGTCCCATTAGGACATCTATTGCATAAAATTCCGCTCAACTGATTATCAAAATTTCTGAAAACTGATATTGAACCTCTCTAGTTATAAAATAATTGACTTAATATATTACAAATTTGAAAACAATACAATAAATCAATTCATTTCAAATGTTTGTCATTTTATTCAATAAAATTTTATACGAACAACTTGTTGAGGGATAAAAAACGTTTTGCAGTAGTTCGAACCCATTTCCTCAGTATGGCTAATTATTTTTTATTGGTGATTAAACTCTCGGCGTTTATTACTTTAAAATTGCTCACTTGATCAGAGAAAATATAATTTTCGTATGTGTCTTAATTTTTCCAATGTTTTTTGTTTCTTATAAAAAAATTGTATCATAAAACTTGATCTTTGCTGTATTTTTATGTTATAATTATTTGTACAAAACCATTTACATAATTCTATTAATAATCTACTTTTAAGGAAGGAAGGATGTTTTTTGTGGGTCCATATGTGGCTAAAATCCTAATCTTGGTAAATTTGGAAGTATTGTAAGTTTTTATTTACTTAAGTATTTAATTCGTAATTTTCAAAGGTAATTTAACAAAAGCTGCTCTTGAAGGAGCTGACCGTCAAAGATTGCTAAGAACCTTTCTGTTCTGTTTAAAGGGCCAGGATGCGAACAAGACATTGGCATTGGAAATATTTGGGGATTAAAAGAAAAATACTTTCCTTACATTACCTCCAGTGTTGCTCCTGTAGTGTTTATACAGGCCAAGTGCTTTTTTTTTCTTTGGCTCAGTTTGTAGTTAAATAGGCATTTTATTGATTCCTTGGTAGCTCTCTCAGTTAGACGTGCATTCCAAAATGTTTACAATATACAAATAAGAGAAACGTAATAAAAACAACGCCAATAACAAAAGAAGGAAACAAGCAAAAATACAACAAATGTAGAGAAAATGGCTCAGAAAATCTTATCGTTTTGTAGATTTTCTAGATTATTAAAAAAAAGTTGACCGTCTAATTAAAGAAGTATGATAGGATAATTTAATTATTATTTCAGAAGGAAGAATTGTACTTCTGATGGTCGAATTTTTTTAATAATTTTTATTAGATATTTTATAAATGAGTGAATTTTATATTGAGATTTAAAAAAGCTTTTTTCCAATAAAACTTTTGTAACGTGTATGATTACGATAAACTAACATAACACACCATTTTCTTAAGTCGCACATTATTGGAATTTTACTTTTACTAAGACTATGTCAAGGACCTTGTAGTTGTGTCTCATCCACTTTATTGGTGACTGAAAGTAAAGTAATTTTAATCATAAAATTAATATACCTGAACCATGATTTCGACTTAATTCGAGCAAAAAAGCATGGTCAATTAAAAAAGTAATGATTCGATATTTACGATTCGAGTCTACTTCACTAATTTTTGCCCGCAAAGGGTGTGAGTAATGCCTGTGCTGTGATCCGCTTAAAATCTGCTATTGTGCCGGTTACCAAAAGTTCGATTTAGCCATATTGGAGCGCTACTTAAATAGGAATAGTAAATACTCAATTTCGGTTTTAGTCGTTCACTGTGTATTCCTCGATTGTTACTACTACGTCATATGCATTAGTAAATATTACCTGAAGAAATATCAATAAATTTGATTATTTTATGCAGTGGTGGATAAAGTTTCCTTGCATGCAGTAAAAACCAGTAGACTGGAAACTGTGATTGTTTAATCTTTTAATGACATGTAAAAGTCGGTGTTGTGGTACACTTGTTAATTATGAGCGTACACGAAAAGTAAAAAGTGAAACCTCCAAAACCCAAGAGAGGTCAATTGGGCATCTACAAGGTTACGTATGTACAGCCTCAAGATTTCACAAAAACTCAGCCGGCTCATATAGGTGCTCGGAAAACATATAATTACATCGATTAAACAATGGCATGACGCAATTAAACAGTTTTCCTAAACGCATCCTTGAGTTGTAACTCGTGATGTCTTGCACGGAGATTTTTTAAATAAAATCACAGTGAAATAAAACTGATTGTAAAAAAACCACGCGTTAACAGTTGAAATATTTGTAGTCATTAATAAGCGTTTAATTATTTTTTATTGACTTTAATGTGTCACAGGCTGCGGACAGTCAACCGATGCAACGTTCAAGTGCAGCAACAAGAGGCTCTTAAATTAAAAATTAAAGACCACGCTGGGCACACGACCAACTAATAATCTAATTTCAACTCTAAAATAGGGTGCTCTGGGCTGCGTACCTGCCGGATAACTCATTCCAGGATCCGCAATTAGCTCGTTATGGAGACCCGTAATCAAATTACCTGCCACGACAGCTAAGGTGTTTCAATGGATACGGCATGGCCGAGGTATCGATGTAATTGCTTTGTTCCGTCTCTGCCCAAACGACTATTCACTAAACGTTTTCGAGCCCAGAGGCTAAATTGGTTTATGCCGATCTACGATGCCGCGTTCACCCGAGCTTGACTTGATCAGGTTCAGATTCTATCTAAAATCAGTCGAGCACTCTTGGATTAGTGAATTAGGAGAGTTGGCTTGGATGGTAATAAGCCGTCCTTGCTATTAGACGTATGATCACCCTCTAAGAAAACCTTAATTGTTTAAATTCGTAATTAGCGGTGGCACTTCTTTAGCAGGTTTCTTTAGTTGTCAGGTAATAGGCAGCCATAGCTCAAAGAATAATCCAATTGCTTAATTCGAAGGTACTTAAACTTCCTTTTTACAGACTTGAATGGATTTTGAGTGCATCTCACTGAAAGTGATTTGTTTATACTCAGAATTTAAAAAAGAGTTTAGAAAACACCTTCTTTTGAAGTACTCGATTAATTAGGAAAATAAATCTTAAATTAAAGGCTTTTTTAGGGTTTACATTCCTCTTGGCGTGTACTTTATTTAAAAAACGAAGCATTTAGAAATTCCATTAGGTGACTAGAGTAAACGTGACCGTCCATCAGGGACTAGAAAGGGGCAAATAAAACTCGAAAACTTAAACTATAGCTACAGTTGCGATGCAGACAGTGAGGTGGTCTTTTATGCAGCAATAGGCTAAATAATCACAAGAAGCATAAACAGTATTTTGTATAAAATCGTAATTAATTTCTTCAATACAATTTTCTCCAAAAAACACTTTAAATTTAAACACGATTTAATCCCAATGCAAGAACTAAACTTCTAGTGATATGAGTAACTTGAAAATAGTATACTTTTACTTCGTTTTTTCGTCCATAAGTGAAGTTTTGTAACTTCAATACCATTTTTCTTCAAAATGAAAAAATCTCGTATCATTTAAAATTTTTTCTTCCACGAGCAAATTATAATTGTAGGGAACATTAATCGAATGTGTGGGGAGATTGATTTTGAAATCATGTACAAATATTATTTTGAATATTTTTCCGAACGAAACTAGTCCAACTTTCTAATTTATTTATTAGAAGAAAAGGTTGATTATTTAAATATTTCTTTTGAGAGGAAAGTCCTAATGTTTTATGATATTACGTAAATAAATACTTAAATCCAATTAACAGTATTTTTGAACAAAGTAAGCATACACAGGAACAAAAAGTATAATACATGAAATATTAGATTTATATAAAAAATTAATAATTTAAATCGTCCGGTCATTCATAGTTTTTTTCCACTTTGCTGAATTTTTCGACCTCATCGAACTTGTTTTTTAATATTTTTATTATACTGAAGTTCTTAGAGTTTTCATTCTATAAAAACTTTTGTTAGCAAGTTGCATTCTCGATCCGTTTTCAATCTAAAGAAAGTATTTTATTTGAAGATCCAAATATTCTTTTGGAATATTTCTCTCGTCATTTTAAAGCTTCACGTTCCAGAGGTGCGAAACCATCACTGATTGAGATTTAATAGATCTTCTTTTAGTTTTCCGTGTATTCGTTTTCTCCCAATTTGTGTTTTAAAATTTTAAATCTTTGAGCCAAGGAAAAGTAGTTTATTCCTTATTAAATTTAATTGCTTATAAAAGGATTCTTTCTCTCCTCAGTGAACGCAAAAGCACAAATTAGTGCAAATTTAAAGAATTTAGTCTTCAAACGCAAGGAGCAAATTCTTCCATCAATAAAAAAAGCAAATTTACATGAACATGTTCCCAACTTTATGTTTTTTACAACTCCTACAACAGCTCCCAATGTTACAGATAAACATTTTGGAAATTGGGTAGACTACAAAGGTCTAACTTATAGTCAAACTCCATACGAAAGTTGGTCATATCAATTTAACGATGAAAAATGTTTTTTTTTCTTTTATTGTTTGTCATTTTGTATAAATTTTATTGCAGTTTACATAATTTTAACAAATGGGTATAATTGCTTTAATAAATTGTATTTAGGAATAAAATACTTTGATTACACTGAAAGAAAAAATACTTGCTTAAATTACGTGTTTTCCGTAGTAAAAGTAATTGTATCAAAAATTGTAGTCAATTTAAACAGTAAAAAATATTTTAATCCAACCAAGGTAAAGTACTACAGTTGAACACACGCATTCATTTTAAGTAAATGATAACTAAAAATCCTATTTGAAATATTTAAGGTATTCTTGTTTGACAATAGTATTGTTCCTTAATTACGAAAATATGAGGAAAAGTAGTTTTTATTCGATTTTACCAAGATTTTTCTTTCAGTGTAGAACATTAGAAAATTTACATTTTGAGAACGCATTCGAAAAAAAAATAAAATGATTTATACTGATTCTAAAAGGGTGTTTATCGTCTTGCACTTTGCTAACAACTAGTTACATATTCTAGTTAGCTAAGTTTATTTTTTATATAACAAGAGTATTATATTAATAATGCAATTCAATTACAATTTACATGCAAGAAAGTTTATAATTTAATCAATTAATTACATTTCCTCCTCTGTGACATAAGAAAGCAAAGCAACATTAAAACTTTATCTAGAAAAATAAATTTTGGTACGTAAGTTGGTCGTAATTAAAAATAAAACAAAATTAAATAAATTAAAACAAGGCATTAAACTTGTATAACTAAATAACTTTAGCTAACTCAACTAAAATATTGATAAAAACGACTTTTATTTACAATGTGTTGTACTTTTTATAATTAATTATCTATGAGCAAACATTTGATTGCGCAGTGTTAATAATAGAAAGGAATAAATTTAAAAGTATAAACAAATAAAAACTACACGGCAAATTCAAGTGTGTTATTAAAGGTGTTCTTTGAAAACACGTTTACACGTGTAGCTAAATTCTCTGTATTAGAACAAAACACTTTAAACGTGTGGTGTGCTATTTCAGTGCATTTTACAGGTGTTTTAATTACTCTTATAAGTTTGTAAAACAGCTCCATAATATTCATGAACTTCGGTTACTTTATCAAATATAATTCCATATCTATTATTACTATTGCATTTCAAATTTGTTCGAATTCAATATTAAGAATTACCCATATTGAAACAATACGTGAAAAGTACGCGATACGTTTCAAACGTGATGTTGAAGAATACGGTTGTAGGTGTATAAAAAGTGACTACAACGAGACGACACGTTTATCCGTATTGTTATAGAGCACTTTAGATTTGTAGTATAGCGCAACTATAAACGTGCAGAAACGAATACTTATACAGGTAACCCTCCTATAACACGGTAGGTTGGTTCCTAGCCGTGTTGTGTGAAACCGTGTTATATGAGACCCAGAGCACGTACGAAAAGGGGGGTAGGGTTCTGAAAACTTATTAAAAGCAAATATTTTTTTTTTTCAAATTCATTCAAGCAAATTCGGGTTTATTAAAGATATTAACATAAGTTTTATCACAAAATTTTTCATTCCAACATTTCCTTCCTTATCACTGCGCGGTACAAACAACCATAAACGATTTTTCGTTTGGATCATTCACCTCACTCTGAGTCTTTTTCATCATTCGCGTTTTCTGATATGGAAATTTTGCAACTTATGTGTCCATGGTGCGTAATTTAGACTTCTCAATATGCACGTAGATACGCTAAATAATAGGTGTACAGTGTTATACGACAATTTCCGCAATTTCATTACCGTGTTATAGGATGTCATTTTTTTATCGCGTAAGAGCGAAACCGTGTTGTAGGAGGATCACCCGTATATAAACATCACATTATATTTTTCGTTTTTTCAGCTCTTTGTTATTAGGTACTTTATTTTTCAATAAAATAAATGAACTATTATCACATTGGTGCTAACAATTTTAGCTATTTTATGATTAATTTATTTCAATTGAAATCGTTTAAGATCTTCGTCTTCCAAAGAAAATGCGATCGAAATTAAGATTGATCAATTATACTAAATATCTCCAGGACGTAAAAGATTTATGAACTTCTATTAGCATCCGGTTAATTGTATGTCTACTTATTTTTTAATGATATGTTGTTTTTGGAAATTAATATTTGGGCATCAGAAATTTTCCCTTTTACGAAGATGGAGTGCATCAAATACCTGCCAGTGACATGAATTACGCGTAATTATTATTTGCGAGTCTTGAGCTGAGCCACGAGCTTTGAAGTAATGCATTTTTTCTTTATATGAGGCAATTTTCATAATTTAGTAAATTGGTGAAACGTTAAGTGCCCGACGTGATTCCATTACTTCGCGGCAATTTTTCCCATTTGTCGGAAACATGTAGAAACCGTCACTTCACCGTACCCCAAAGTGAATGAAGCACGAGATAATAATGGTGTGCATTTTGTTATTTATTTAATGACTTAATTACAGACGCAGTTAACTGTTCAATGTATATTCTTTCACCTTTGCTTTTTTATCATCCCTGTACATTTTTACAAGAGTGCCAAAGAAAGGTAGAGAAAACACGTATGTATTAGGGTATATCTAAATATGACGCAATCAAAAATACGTCAATTGAATTTTAACTATGAGAATTTAATTGACAATATGTGTCATGAGTTGATCTATGAGTTACCCACCAGTGAGATTCCTGTAAAAACCCATCTAACAACTTTGCGTAATGCAAGTGACAGAAAAATGGACAGACTGACAAATAGATAAAAAATTAGAGCTTGTAGTCAGAGTCGATTTGAGGACTACTTAAAAATTAAATAAGAGAAAGAAACCTGCTATTCGCTTTCTACTTTTTCGATAGCTCTAGTGGGCTTTTGTGGAGTATCAAAGGGGTAGAATATTTCAATATTTATCAAAATCAAATTACAAATATTTGAAATAGGTTGATAGAAACGATTAAAATCGTACAGCGTTACACCTGTGGACATTTTGATATAATTGTCGTGATCATACACCAATAATTGTTTTTCTTAGAAAGGTCTAGAGGGGAAATTAGGGTAAGAGAATATTTTTTGAATTGCAAAATATCCTTCCAGGATATATTTTCAGAAATGATTTGATTATTAATTACCTTCAATTAGGCGTCGGAGAAATCTAAAAGTGTATGCACCTCATAAGACCATCTCCATTACAGGAGAGTGCCGGAACATATGTTGATCAGACTTCTCCATAGAATCGACTGAAATTGAATATCAAAAGAACCTGAGTATGCAAATTTCTAAGTTTGGATATGATTACTTTATCTCTGTAGTAAGCTTAAGTACAGTGACTTTTACATCAATCGTAATAACTTTCAAGGGACGTGTGTTTAGTCTACAACGTTAAGTACTTTTAGAAATCTCACTATATCAAAACAATTTTGAAATCTTGAATATTATTGAAAAAAGAGAGCTCGTGGCAAAATATTAAAAATAATATATTTAATGGGAGAGATAAGAAGGTCGCTAAACAGTTTTTAATTGATAGTTATCATTATTTTTTTATAACGCTCATCAATTTATTTTGTGTTAGATAAATTCTACGAAATTTACTTATAAATCACATAAAATACACAGTTCGGACAAATTCGTTTCAGAATGGACAAACATCTGAAAATATGTAATTAATAATTTATTAATTAAATAAAGCGTTCTCTTTGAAAAAATTTCAGCTTAAATTTAACATTTTTGAATAGCATACGTTGTGTATGTAAATGTAAATTTCTATTATTAAATATGCTAATTTTTGTTCTATACTCCCCGATTTGGCCGAGATTCATATTTTCATTTCTAAATTTAAAACATACGAAAATGTATACTACTTTTCTTGTTACAAAAAATGAGTTAAAATATTTTTATTTAACCTCTTAAGGGAGGAATTTTTGAAAGGTATTTAAAAATGATTTATGCTTTTGTTTTATTATGTTTTATTAATTTTACATTCAAACCTATGCAACAAGTTCAAAAAAAAAAAATTGGTAAAACAATAAAAAAAATAATGTCCACAAATGTGGCCACTGAGCGTTTGTGCATGAAATGACTTCACGCATTCAGGGCGTGCATTTTTCACAAATGTAGCGAGTTTTCCTTTTACAATTCTTATGGTGGCATCTTAGGGGAATTTTGACTGTGTTTCTGCGATAATTTGCAGCTCTTTGCATCGTCCTTTTACCTCCATCGTGACCTGAGTACTAACATAACAGAAAAATTACATTTTGCTTGCAAAACACTGGCTTAAAGCTTATGGGAAAAAGACGAATAATGGTACACCTTTGTGTATACTTATAATTTTTTATATTATAGCACTAATATTGCAAATCCCGTTTTATTGTTGACAAATTCTGTAGTGAATAGTTCTTCAACTAATTCAAAAGAACCAAACGTACACGCAAGTGCCAGTACCCCTGAAGAGGTTAAATAAGTTTGTAAAGTTTTTATTGGTCCAAATAATGCAAGTTCGTAGAAAGTTCTTATACATGGGAGGAAACCAAGTCGAAGTTCTCATGATTATTTCACAATATTTTTTCTGAAGATAATGTGCCCAATAATTTTTCAATATCCGCGAAAAATAAGCTGGAGTATTATGCACAAAGTACGACTTCCTGGCTCCGTCAGGGAAATTTATTTCCTATACCACAGACGTCATGATGTAATTGGAGCAATACTGCTAAAATGCGTTCAATGTAAAAAATGCAAACTGATAGCAGTGCGATGGGAAACGGTAGCGCAAAACAAATTATAATAAATAATCCGAGATTTTTTTGAATAATTTCGATGCATATGACTCGGCTGAGACGGAAAGCCGAGTCGCACTTCGACGGCCATTATCCAGGTGACTCGCGATAACTTGCATATCCCCGGCCATTATGGCTTTTTTGCTTTTATCGATGCCAAAATTAAAACATTCTCAGCACATATTAAGTCGTTTTCGAAAAATCTTTTTACTCTTGCTGCCTTCTTTGTGATGTTAACAACGCCTTAATAATTTATTTTCTGTTGAAAAAAATATAATTTGCTGGCGGCAGCCTCAAAAGCAACTTGTTAAAGAACTGCAAGTACAGATCAGAAATCTCTCACACTACATCGTTCCATGTGGAAAAACGGCGTAAATGTTTTTCTTTTTTTATTAATTAATTTAGACGACATACATTTTTTGTGCACCTTGTAAGTTCACTGATTGGTGTGCTTCTTTTTATCCATGGCACTGTCTTGTCGTCTCAGGTTTTCTCACAGCCCTTATCAGATAAATTCGGTGAATCGAATCGACTAAGGCATGCTTCCTTAAATTTTTCGCAAATTATTTATTTCGTAGTAAGATCGTGCGATAAAATTGGAGCGATAAAATTTGGAGAAATAAAAAAAATGGGTATCGAGTGAAATTGTGGAGTTTAACGAGTTTCTGGAAAACTATAACAAAATAAGTGAGGATATTGAAAGGACCGTGTAACTAGTAAAATTAAATACATCGAATATATGGATTCATATCTGATTCACTTTTGATTCAAGTTCCATGGAAATGGTTCTAATCTGTAATTAAATAAATCCTAAACGACTAATAAGAACTAAAACAACTAATTTAAGAAAATTATGATTTTTTGACAAGTACAGCAGTATCCAATTGAGTTTTGAGTTTTTGTTTTATCTTTGTTAAACATTTTTGAACTTTGGACACTTCTAAAATGCACTACATGAATGGATCAGTATAACCAGGATTATCTCTGTCATTCTGTCAAGACCGAACTAACAATACGGGCTTTAATTGGGTTGAAACAAAATACTATATTGCATATTACACGCACGTATTGATGAAGCTCGAATGCTAAGGGTTAGTATAGTGGAACCTGGATTAAGAAAGAAAATAGAAATAAAATTTTCCGCGATGAATCGCGGGCTCAATTCAAGAGGACTAGGTTATCCTGGGTTCCGTTGTATGCAAAATAAGCATTTGTTGCACCGTCGACTTTCTTTCTATGTTTCAAATTCTGTGTATATGCCAAAATACTGCCGCAAAAGATAAAACAAATCCTTTGGTGAGTTTTAGTTTATGGGAATTATTTTGGTATTTAAAAAAGCTTTTTCTTAACCACTATTTCCAAAATTGTATGTAACGCAGTCGGTCGAGCAGACTTACGTCCGTCCCTACATCCATATTAATCGCTGCGAGTATTTTTTGTACAATTTAGATCATGATTTTTTTTGTATTAGGACGAGATCATGTGGTAAGGTCATCATAGATTGGTAATCAGTCTCCATAAGTACAAACAGTTTGTTGAACTCTTTTTTAATTGGTAATTGCTTTCACAGCTAAAAAGACCAGAAACATTTCTATGGAGTAAAAGAAATGATGTCTTTTCATTTTGTTATTTCAAAAACAGAAATTGTGATGAACATTATTAATTATTTTCTAAAAATATATAAAATAATACACGCATTGTTTCACTAAATAACATAAAATATGTACTTATTTTCAGAGTATTACGCCTTTTATATATTTAAATATCTGCATCTAAATCTGTATCCAGAACCACATCCGCAACTATAGACATAGATCTAAAAATTCCCATTTTTGCATCTTCAGACATAATAGAAAACGACATCTGCAACAGCTTAATTCGAAAGATAATTTTCTGTCCATCCTCGAGACTATTAAAGTTAAAATTTCAAAAAACTTACTATTGGTACTTTACAGGAAGACTATGGAGATTTTCTGTTTTCTTAAAAAATGAAAAGTATAATTTTTACATGTTCAGAAGAAATTTAATTGGTATTTGAATAGCATGGCAATTCATGCGACGAGACTTATATATTATTTTATTAATCTAGTTAAAATTAGCATTAATGAAAGCAATGTCGGGGGAAGGATTTCCAGGTTAATAAAAATTCGTATTCGTGACGGCGCAGCATGAAAAGCGATAGGAATGTTGATGATGATGTTGTGGAAGAATTTCATCATGTGCTCGCTATTTCTGTATTAACACAAGGTACAAAATATTCAGTAAATATTTATATTAGAGTTGACAAAAACGACAATTCATAAGCTCTCCTAATGATTTTCTTTAAGTTTTGTTTTCGGGAAAAATCCCTTTGAAAACGTTGATTGTATGTTGCACTAGGTTTTGATTCACGTCACAATACGTTTCCATTAAATCTCTGAGACGTCAAAATTTTAATATAAAATAGGGCATCAACTTAACTCCTTCCCTTTCTTTAATCATGGTACACACCACCAAGCAAAACAAGAATTAACAATTGAGAAAAATAATTTGTTAATATATGATTTATTAATACTCGTATTATACTTCAAAAGGTTAAGCAATGGTTGATGGTGTGAGCCTTTCTTGTTCTGAATCAAGTCCTCACTTGGCAGATTTTTTTTCATTTTCTTTGGCCGTATGCAAGAGGTAAAAATGTTTGATAAGTTCAATAAACACTTTTGAAAAAGATACATTTTATAGAAAAGAACATAATTGGTGACCTTCAAAAAGGTAATTTAATTTAAATTTGTTTCTATAAGTCAGTTTTTTGTATTTAGAAGTAGTTAATAGAGTTCGATAAAGTTAAATCTGGAGAAGGGCAAATGCGAGAGGCATTTACAAAAAAATGCTTTATTCCTTTTTCCAAAATTCAACAGGACTTGAGTAGGTATTTGATCAAATCTAAAATCACTTTATTTTTAGGCTATTCCAATATAAGAGGGCAGATAACTTACTTAGCTTTGATCTACATATGTGAGATTTTTGTTTTTTATCTGATTTCATAAAGAACATTGGTTATGTGTTTATTAGTCGATAAGTTCGTTCGTTGATTCTATCGTAACTCCAAGACGCTTAGACCAATTTTGAAAAGTGAAATATTAAATGATTCATCTTGGGCTTAGGAGTAACGATAATGGCATACAATTTCTGATATTGATAAACTATGAAACAATTATCAAAAAGGTGAAATAGTTCTCCAACACAGCAGGCACCGAATAGAATATACACAAATACTCCGTACTAGACGTAAGTAAGTGTCAGGCCTATTAAAAAATCTATAAATATTTACGGTCCAACGTCGGTACCACTTATACCTCTCTGATTTGTGACTACGTTTATTCTGCAAAGTACCTTTTTTCATATATAAAGTACAAAAGTCGAGTAATAGTATAAATGATACAAACTATAAAAAAAGATAAATCTTGCTTTTAACTTTTAAGTTGTATTTTTGTAGTCAAATTTGTTCTTTAAACATTTTTCTCACTTTAAAATTTCTTGGTTCTATCCAAATCGCTTTATATTTTAGCCCTTCTTTAAGAGTCGTCGGATTTGAGTTTGCATAGTTATCTTATAATAAAATCTTGCGATGTAAAATTCAGCAGTTTTGAGATTACAGGTAAACAGCGTATGTGGTCAGCTAAGTAATGGCCAGTATTTACATAAACTGGTTTGTCATAGCCAAGGTATTTTTGTGCTGTAGCATTTATTAATAAGACAATAAATTATTAGCCTTGTATTGCTTGAAAACCGGAGATGGTAGCGAAATTCTTGATGGATACGATAAAAATGTTTCAACATGATTCAGTCAAATTCAAATGAAGACATGATTTTTGAATGAAATATTGTCTCGTGCCGATCGCGTGTTCATTATATAACGTAGCGATCTTCCAGCCGAACACTTCATCTGATTATTACGAAATCCTTTAGTCCGCACTAATCGACGTTTAGCAAAGTCATGCCGAGGCGTTCGGTGGAATTTTACACGTGCAACGCGCAAGATTCGTCTTCGTTATTAGACAAGCTCGGCTTGGTGCGGAATGTGGCCAGACTTCTGGCGAACACTTCCTGAAAACAGCACGAGACCTTCGTTGTCGAGGTATTCAATCAAAACTTTCGGTGTTCAATTTTACTTTTACATGTTACACTGCGACTGAAAGTGAGCGCAACCGCTCCAGCATTGAATGATCATCGTGTTAATCTGATTTCAATATCACAGAATGGTGATCAGCTCGCTCTAGTTCCTACTCAATGCAAATATGGACCTGATCGAGAGTGGAGAGACGACGACGGACTATTCGAAAGAAAACCAAAACGACCTCATCATTTGAAATTGCCCCGCGGCAAAGGTGTGGTCCGCGTATGTCTTTCGGAGCAAAGCCTCCAGTCAGGAGACAAAAATAGCAAAAATAAATAATAAATAAATCAAGAACAAGTCTACTTTCATATTAGACTGCATCCATGGGGTATCTTTGGCTGAAATTGTCCGCCGAGCGCTCCAATACGGCGCGCATGTTAATCTTCCTGGCGAGTACTTAGAAAACTAGTTTAAGATGTGTCGTGTGGTATAGCTTAGCTAGTTGAAACAGTCGGTTGTTTTTTTCTCAATTCCGCTTTGTTTTTTACTGATCGTGCCAAAGGTATGTCGGCCTGTGCCTGGCTCTTGCATATGCATTCGGGTTCAGCACGAGATCACTAGGCCTCCGAAGGTATATTTTGCCAGAGTTGCATGCGAGTTCGGCTCTGATCGAGGATGTTTGGTCGCCTTCCTTCTTTTTTCAAAGAAGTGACATATGGTTGCATAACCCCGTGTGGCTCAAGCGTGCCGCACGCGTAATTGGGCCGCTGTGGGTAAACACTCTAAAGGCTATTCCAGAGATGCACTTCAGATCTCGTGAATGAAATCATTTTCTCCTGCTATTAACCCGATCGACAGCTAAAGGTCGATATATTATCGCTGCGTTTTTACTAACACTATTCATTTTTCTTTTTCACCCATCGATGCTGGCGACGAACACCACCGACTTGCAGAGAACCACAATTCCTTGAGGCCTAGGTGTGGTCAACTAAAACGAGCTGCTATTTCGTAACTTCTGCTCCGAGTACAGAGACGGTCGTATAGTCTCCACTAATAGAGGTAACAGATGGGCATCAGAATTGATTTCGCAACCGCCTTGAATGAGGATGATGGTTTTGTACTGGCCATTAAACGTGATATCGCAATGTTTTTGTAAGTTTTAAAAGGTGAGTCATACCAGCTATGGCTACTCCCATTGAACCAGTAAAGTGCTACAAAATAAAGTGATAAATATATTTAAATATGAAGAAATTTACAAAGTTTCTTTTTTATATGTAAGTATTTTAAAAGTAATTGTATTTCCGAAGGTATTTTGCAGAATAATCAATAATCAAAAATATAATAAAGTGGTTTTATTTTGACCCCAAATTAAGTATAATGCTCAATCTTAGGTACTATTATAAAATTGACCCTTGGAGTATATACTTCCGTAAAGCTACACTCAGAAAACATGCAAACTAAGTCTTACTTTTATCGATTTAATAAAAATAATTCTTAATAGTAAAATTATATTTTAATATTTCAAATACTCTGAAAAATGACTATTTTGACGAAAAAATTGTATAGATTTTTAAATTATTGATTGAAATTTACTCGTAATAACTTAGTTTTGTTTAGAAAAGAAGCTTCACGAAAATGTGTAGTATAGTCGCGCTAAATAAGTCAATGAATGTGTATAATAAAGTGTTCGTTTTTTTTTTTTTACTGATAGATAAATATATAAAACGTAATTACTCTACACCAAAGAGTGTGGAAAATACTTCTACTTGTTTACATTACCTTAATCCCAGTATTTGCTAATTAATAGGCCCAATAAACACATCAACGCCCATAGAAGAGATTGATACAGTGAAAAAACTATGAAATGCATTTGTGTATTTGAAGAGTCTAAAATATGAGAACTTTAGAAGTTGGTCCAAAACAAAGTAAATAATATAAACACATCCCTCGATTTACACGGTAGATACGTTCCGCAAAAAATCGTGCAAATCGAAATCGTGTAAAATGACGCACAATATATTTATAAAAACGTAGGATAGGTTCATTCTTGGACTCCTATTTTGTTACGAATTTAGTGATGCTAACATTTTCTTACTTTAGCGAACGCTTTTGTTAATGTCTTCATATGGACTAGGCGCATTTTTTATTGGTTTTTGAGACTTCAAGGCTCTTGCAGTATCTGGATCTGAGTTGTAATTGAGTTTGTGAAATGATCGTGTTCAGTGTACACATCTGTAAAATAATCGGAAAAATAGAAAATACATATAAACAAATTAAGTGTCGTGTAAATCGAGTGATGGGTGTGTTAAATTTTTCGTTTCTCAAGTTATTATGGGACGATTTCTTGGTAGTCATCGACTGCCGGCTGATCTTACTCCTCTTCAATCGAGGAACAACTTACTCGTGTTGACGTTTGCTTGCAGTCTGCCCCATTTGACCACCTTGTGTTATGCTTCCTCTGCGACCATTTGTTAAATATTTTAGTTATGAACAAAGGTAATATTCCTAGACAAGGTTCCAGCCCTATCATTCTAGAGCCAGATCCCTGCCAGCTCAGCGGCAACTTTATTACCTTCGCTGTTGTGGTGACTAGGAACCCGCATACATCGTGCTTGAGCTATGTGATGAAGCGAGTCCATAAATTTGCTGACCAGCTTTGAGTCAATTAATGGGAACTCTAAAGCTTTTAGTGGAGCTCGGCTGTTCTAGTAAATGGTTTATTTTTATTTTCAACGTTTTCCTCTCGAATTTTGTAGGCACAGGCGTCGGAAAGACATAATATTTTTACTTGAAAAAAAAAACATATACACTTAATACCAAAAATAAGTCGTTTCGATTTTTAAAGTACGTCCTAAGCAACACTTTAAAAAAAAGCAAAGCTGTAATTTTTTGATTTTTTGATGAATATTAATGTTATTATATTAAATTATAATAAAATTACATATTGATGCATAAAATAGCCATCTATTCTGTTAACCGAAACAGCTTGAAAGTAATACCCGTAAGTCCTGAAGCCCTTATGGGTTATAAACAGTCACAGACGTGTTGACAAAATTGAATTAAAAATTCTCCGAGATGTTTACACAGAATTTACTTTATGACACTAAATTACAGGTTCGTGCGTGTATTTAGATCACTGGGTAATTTGCTTCAGTAGGGCAAAAGGATCTTCTTATTGGTCATAAACGCGATGAGGCCAATTATAGCAAAGCTTGTCGGTGATTTGGCTCAGCCAAGACGTTTTATGTAAATTGAAATGGAACAAATTGCAGGGAATCTTATTATTGCAATTATTTTCGTCTGATTATCGAACGGAACATGGGAAGGCGTTTATCGTCTTTGCGGCTGGCTCGTCCTGCCACCAATTTTGTTCAATTTCTTGTAGACCCTCAGTTAGTCTCAATATAATTTTCGAAGTTGGTTAGTAACGTCATTTTTATAAAAAAATTTCTTAAATTTAACGATGTAAACAATTATGTCAGTAAAGGCCTTCTTCGAATACCGGCAATTTAAAGCATAACAAGTTGGGATGTATAAATTCTGATAAAATCTTTTAAGCAAAATGATATGGATCCAATTATCCGTGCTATAAGTCAGCTTTCGTTTTTATATATTACCCAGAAAGATCCCGCATTCTGATTAAATTTTCAATAATTAGTAACGTATCCTGAGAGACTTCAAGTTAAACATATGAAAATTCATTGAAATTTAAGGTAGTGAAAAAATTTCAATTTAATTTTTTTAATTTTATGGTAATTTTAGCACTGATTTTTTCAATTTACTTAAAAAAATATTCTAGAAGTATAGGTAACCCTTGTATAACGCGGTACTTTTATTCGATTTAACGCAATTTCGCAAATTGTTGGAAATTCTTGGTTAATGCGAACGTTTATAACACGATTTCTGTATAACGCGCAATTTTACCCTGTATGAGAAGTGAGCTTCGCATAACGCGAGTATTTGTTGAACGTAATCTCCGTAATAAAATTCACCTATTTTAATTAATTTTCAATTAATACTTATAATTAAAAGTATCTTGTTTCGTTTGTTGAGGCCACCCTGTATATGTGTAGTAAAACTGTAGTAAGCTTTTTTATAATTGTTTTGGTTTAATCGTTTGATCTACGCGAAGTAAGATTTTATCGTTGATACAAAACAATCCTCTATATCGGAGCATTATGTTAATGTGGGAAAATCCCAAACTAAGCCGGGTTCCGGGTCTCAATGTAATGATAGAATCTGCTGTAGTTGTGTTATTGAGTTGAGATCAAATTAGGGCTCTATAAGAAAATTAATGGCATATAAAGTTTTTAAAGGTAGAATGTCCAGTCAAGCATGTACTTGACCACATAGTTTAATTGTTAGACAGCACGCAACAATAATTAAAATGCCAACCAAAGAAGCGCATTTATAGAGATTCTTGACCTTCTTTAATCCCATAAGGTATCTGAAAGGTTGGGTCAGAAATTGATAATCTAAACCCAAGTCTTTCTGTCACCAGTGGATATATATTTAATTAACAGGTTAATAAGTCTTAATGTTAAGTAGTATTTTCTGTTTCCTAGCACAGTCAGATGGCTTTGGGCAGATTGTTAAAATCATCCATCCTTAAGCTGGAAGAGGATTAATTCTCTTCGGTTAATTTCACATCCGGTAAATTAAATAAATCCACGACTTGTATAGTGTTTAGCTCGCGGTAATTTTATCTTCTTTCTAATCTACGGAAATAGGGTGGATACCTCCTATGGAAAAATTTATGCAAATGCTGGCAAATATTATGACGACATCGAAAACATAATTCAATCCCACGCACCTGGCTGGTCTGCACCGTGTGACTTTGGCTCGTCTCTCGTCAACGACGCGACGCACAAGCGGATTAGATAGAGCGCTTCCACCGCAGATTATTCGCGGCTGAAACAATGACGGCATAGTGCCGCGGTCGCATATTCACCTCTGGGGCACCCTGTAATTGCGGGTGGACACTCAGAACGAAGCGTATAAATCACTTCGGCAACACTGAGTTATGTCGACAGCTCTTCACGGCAATCAGTTCTTATGAAGTTGTTCCCGGCGCGAGTGCGGCGATTTCGAGACCTTCCCATGTGCTATAACTTTTCAAAATGACAGGACTGTCACAGGGCTCGGGCAAGAATGTCTAGATTGCAGACTGACCACATACGGGCTGATAAAATTTTAGCCCGAAAAGTAACCGAAAAAACCTCATGATTAAAATAGGTACACTTTTTTATTATTTTTATCTGTCGTGAAGGAAGACGGTGTTTTTCGGCTGACCTGATCCCGGAAAGACTTACCTCAAGGAAGGCCGTAATATCACACCTGAATAGATCCCAGAGAATTTGTTTAGTGGCAACGTTTATGCTCTTCACGACCTCGTTAACTGTGAATCACTTAATCCCATTAAAACGAAGTAAATGAAGAAAATAAAAGCAATGAACATCACGCGATAAGATCGCATCTTTCAAGGTTCGCACGTGACTGGCACAAGTCGCTGTAATTCGAATTCAAATCTGAGGCGGTCATGATTTGAAGCTGAGACTCTTTTGGATAAATTTGAAATTAATCTCTGGACAGAAAAGTTGAAATGAAGATATTTTCCTCAACAATGGGATATAATTTCATTCGCTGCCTGAAGTTGTCTGACCTTAATGCTTCTAACTCTTGAAGCATATTTGAGGCAGGTATTCACCGCCTGTGCGCCAGAATTAGATAAATTCGCTGCACGAAACCTTAAAATAAATATAAAAACGTGACATTGAATTTAAAAGCCGAAGCATGCTTTCGAAAAGCAATAACTAACAAATTGCAAGTTTTCATCTTATATTTCTAGCGTCCTTAGTTTTACGCCTTCAATTTAGTATTTCTTATTAAATTGGGTCCTTTTACCCATTTTTTCCTTTTTATTGGCGTTCAGTAACTCAAAATGCGATTTTTAAAATAACACGCACTATCCGCACGAATGGCAGAATTGTCCAATTGCGTGTCGCACTCCAATTTCTCTAGACTGGAGAAAAGTATCAAATTTGATACACTCATAAATCTCACTAAGCTGCATATTTTCTTACAGTCTTAAACTTAAAAAAAATTATTTTCTCGTGAATTTCGAAGGGTCTACGAAAAATTAGAGAAATGTTGAGATGAATTTCTACTCTTATATGCTAAAAAAGGAAAAGCTATTAGAAGCGGCCGTTTTCTCACGTGAGAAGCACAACAGTAATATAACCAGATCTTAGGGATCACATGGTGATATTTGATGCTAGTTTTAATTCGTCTGATATGAACTCTCTCACCTACTATCGCACTATCAATTACTTTTTCTTATTAAATATTGTAAATGTAATCTAAAAAACGTGGAATAGAAAGTCAACCTTCTGTAGAGGACCTTAGAATCGACTGATCACTGAAGTAATGAAAGTAACAAAACAATTCTTCTCATTAATAACTTATGAGGGTGTTAGATACGATTATGGTAAAATAAAGACTGGCAGCGTGAGTGCAGAGATTTGTATTAAGATATTTGTAGTTAAAAAAAAGTTTTATTAACAAAGAGCGTAATTTTTTAGCAAATTTTATTTTAGATAGATTACGATAAAAAAATCTACTTACTACTTACGCGTTCTCATGACGCGATATCGCAAAAATTCCTATACTTACTATACTTTTCCGAATCATGGGCCGTAGACCTCAAAAATACCATCCGTTCAAAAGTCTATATATCTGCATATACAGGGTGTTCGATAAATAAGTAGAAAACAGTGTGCAAATCAAACTTTTGTTCCATTGTTTTACAGAAACAGAAAAATTATATCTTTGGTGCAAAAATTGGGTATGGGTATGAAACAAAAGTTTGATCAGGACATCTCAAGGAATCGGCATGCTGTTTCCTACTTGTTTATTGAAGATTTTCAAAATTTTGTTTTGAATTAAACATGTACGCGTGATACCTTGTTGGATAGGGCTAAGCTAGCTCTACAACTCTAGTCTGATGAAAACCAAAGAGCAAAATCTTCTTTTCCCACTGGCGCCTACCACTGGAGCTATTTTTGTATATTATATCTAAGCCAACAAAAGATCTACAAAAATCTATGCTTTTTTTGAAAATCGTCGTTGACGTCCTTCTCTGGGGTATATTTATGGTATAAAAAATAAAACTTTTATCACATTAAAATAAAGGCCCTCTAAATTAATTGTATAGATATACGAAATTTTGAAAAAGGCTATATACATATGTACATTTTTCTAAAAATATATGCCGATTTTAATAACTTATCGATAACCTTTTCAAGTAATTTTAATTCTGCTAGCCCTCTTTTAAGTCTCTCTCGCCGATTTTTAGATACTGAAAATTTTTGGGCATTTTCCGATTTACAACGTTTACTATATCTATACAAATTTGAAGAACAACATGAAAATTAATTACAAACTTCGATAATAGAATCTGAACAAATTGGAAATTTCCAACATAAGTAATTACATGTATAATTATATAAGCAATTATTATTCTAGGTAGTGTATTTGGTAATTATGAGCAAATTGAAATATTTACGAGTGTTTCTCTCTAATGCTGATAGACAATCGTTTCTAATCGATTCTCAGGAATTGAGGAAAATGAACTGTTCACAAGCAAATTCAGTGAACATACGTGTGAAATAATTGCACCATCGCGATTTTCCTAAGCATTTTTTAATAACGAAGTAAAAGCTATTAATGAATAAAGAAATCATATTTAGTAACGAGTCGCTAATAAACGATCAGGCTCATGAAGTAATAGTAATAATAAAATGAGTAAGTAAACAATAAGATTTCAAAATACCGAGTAAAAACCATTTGACTAAAATTTTCAGCTCCCAGCTGATTTTTCCCAAGAAAAGGGATGTAAGATTATTATCGTAAGCTTAAAGAAAATCTTAGGAGCTGCTTTTGGGACAGCCACAGACTGAGTATAATTAATAGTTTATATGCTTGTTTAATTGAACTATTTTTGAACTTAATACTTTTTATAGAAAACTGCTGATATCTCGAAAGGGGCTATAACCTGTATAATATTATGTATGATCTCTTCTAAATGATCTCCTCTATCATCTTGTTCAGTATTCTTAACGTCTTGCCCAATGAAAATCCTATCACGGCAAAGAAACTAGATATAAAAAAAAATACTCGTACGTTCTCTAATTAAATTTTATCAATTTCATTACCAGTACTAAAAAAAGTAAAAAAAAACTAAGAGGCAACGAATTTATCTACATTGACCGGGAGAAAATAATTCCTTTGTATTCAAAATTATATAAACATGTTTTAAGTTCTGAATTTTGGTTTCTTCGCCGAAAATTCGTTTGTTAAAAAAATTGATTTAACGGGAATAATAATTATTGTTATTTTTTTTAAAGCAGTTTGAAGTAAATGACGCCATTCAATGCGTCAAGGAAAAAATAGTGCCTCACTGTCCGCATCAAAATTTGAGTAAATATGGGTCGACCTGAACGATTTCAAAGGATTCTTGTAACATCATTTTGTCGTTATGGTCCATCGAGCAGAGTTTTGGACTTCCAAAAAATTAAGCAATCTACAGCAGATCGAAACTAGCTGAGCGTTTTTTGTCAAATATATTACAATTATTAATGAAAAACGTATAATAAATATTTAAAACTCTATGAGTTATCGTGCCGACCAAAGCAATAGTTCCGAGGATAACACACTTAAAAGTTTAAGATGAGCCAAAATATTCGCGCGGTCATATTTTCTGTTGTAACTTCCGAACCATGTGGAATTTGTGAAAAATGCTTTTTAAACATTTTCCTAAAAGCTCATAGAAAAATTGACTTTTTAAGTATTTTGGCCGTATACAACCTTTTAAAAAAACATATTTCATAAGTAGTAATAAATAGTATAAATTTTTATTTTATTGCAAATACCATCGTAAGATTGTGTTTATCGCCGAATTTTTTTATTTTTTGCCGTAGTAGTAGCCACTGTAAAATAGTTCGCCTACGTCCTTAGAATCCATTGGAATATGGTTTTATTCGTACACTATGACAGGTAAGTGTTAATTTCGGAGGAAAGTTATTGTCCATCATAACGAAGGAAATAATACTTTTCATATGTAAATAAACCGTATTGCCTTAAGACCAAAATAATTTCAAGGTGGGGAATAATAAAACAATGACGGTTCACCAATATTTTATAGTAATTTTTAATTTTTGGTAACATCGAAAACATTACAGGTTTTGGAGATTATAAAAATAATTATTTTAATTTTTTCAAGTTGGTAAATAGCAACAAATTCAAAATTGTACTGTATACATAAACCTCTAACCCTTAAGTTTGAAAACCGATTTCTAGAAAACGAAAGTATCAAATTTAAAGAATGAGATGGGGTAGAAAAGAAAAAAATAAAAATATAATAATAAAATATACTTTTATTGAAGAAAAAGTAATATTTACGTGTTATAGAATGCGATAACTTTGAAATTATTTAGTCTTTTTTCAAATTCGACACTGAATTTTAATGTGTAGGCTCCTGCTCTAAAATTGCATAATGTTTCTTAATATTATTTGCTGTAGACTGAACTAGTTGATGTCTTGAAATTTTCATAATTGCTTTATTTGAACGGGTAAAACCAGATTTAAAACATAAGCCTTTCAGGCAAGAAGGTGAATTTCAATAAAAAAATTGCTACTAAAATCAAGTGATAAAAAGATTAAAGGCTCGATAGCATTTACGCACATATTAAGGGTATATCAAAGGCTAATTGATACCATTTAAATTTTCGCGCAAGTCGTTTTACTGGATCTCGTCAAGGTTCACCGGCAAAAGGAAAAACAAAAGATTCTGTGGCCGCGCCCACTTTCATTGAACTTGCTCTGGAAATTACGTCTTTTGAAATAATCGCTCCCGGAGAAAGTGAGGAGAATGGAGATCACACTCACTCAGGACAACATTTCGTAACGATCGTAAAATATTTATCGGTCCAGAGCGGATCTTCTGAGGGTGGAAGCTACGGTTTTACTCGTAAGATGTCCCCAGTAACATTTTTGAGAAATTAAGTATCTGCATAAATCATAATTAGTGAAAAGTGCTGCTGCGGCGTACCGTTCAATTTTCTGGGTCAGATAAAAGATGATCGATAAGTTGATCCTTTCACTTTTATCAAGACAAAGGTGCAGCTCGTATGTTTACTCCGTCCCGGGGCGACGATCAATCAGCTGCACCACAGCGCACTTTCCTCCGAAACGAGCGTAAAGCCAATCTTCTTACGCACCATGATGCCGTCAGCTACACCTCTACCGAAACCACTTCTTATCTCATGATTAATTCATGTATTGACAATTCTGAGTGGCTTCGATTTCTTTCCTTATACGCCCATTACGTGGAAATTGCTCCGCATGCGGATCGCAATAGCGCGCCGTAACTTAATCTGCACATAATTCCCCGGAATCAATACACCCGTTCGAATTTAAATTTTTGCGTTAATTTCCACTCGGGGGGTTATTTATGACGCGATAATTAAATTAACGTCTTTGCCATTTGTTTCCCCCAAATCGGTTATTGGAACCTGTCGACGTATCGGGATCTCTTAATTGACGCGATCGGCACGGAGGCGCGATATATGTTGATTCATTGTCCGATCGCACGTCATTATGCCGGCAGGCCATTTGTATTCATAGCAACTTCGGATTGAGGTCACCTGCGGGGTTTCTTACCGCGTTTATCACTCCACACCAAGGTGAATCTACAAATGTTGGGTATCCTGCACCGTCTACATCCGTTCGGTTTGTTGTAACTTTGACTGGGGTAATTTCTTAATAAAAGCAAATTTGACCGCAACTAATCGCCGTCCTTTTCTTAATCAACTTGGAAGCGATCTCGCAAATAATAGCATAATTCTATACAGTTATTAGTTTACAACAATCCACATATGCCAAGCCATGACCCCAATATTTTTTACACCTTATTCAACAGTCCACGGTTTATTCCCGCCTATTTTACTTTTTACTGCGGAAAGATTTACATAATTTCAATAAAATTCAGCGGAAAATTGTTTCTTGATAAATACTGTGATAACCGTGGCAGTTCCTAATTGACGGAAATTAATAAATCAATCAATAAAGCGCGGAATGCTCTGAACAGCTTTCCGGGCACACTATTTTAAATCCAATTGCGAAATGTTAATTCGATACTTTAAACAGGTATGCTGGGGTTCTTATTCTGGGTCACATATAGGTCACTACTAATCATAAATTTTAATAATTCAACCTTATCGGCGGTAAGAAGCGGTGCACTACCTTGCGCGCCAATAGCCCAGCCTGTGCAGATTTATGAAGCACTCAGGGCAAGTTTTTCACGTCGTTTCTTATTTGACGATTTTGACTTTGATATCTGTCATACATTGGTATTTTGCGACGGAATAATATCAATCAATGTGACATCTTAAGGTTCGCGTAATAAATGGCCGATTGGGTGGAGCACTCAAGTTTTTCTAGTTATCTGCACCAGCATTTCTTTCGGAAGGAAATTTTAACAAGCCAGTTCAATATAGAATCTTACAATCTTTCGGCTATGGGTTTTTTGCAACATTCAACACACTTTACGTGTATGTAATACAAATTTTGTACATCAGTTGAGATATTTGTTTAGTTGCGTGCTGTTTTTGTTTTTTTTTTAAATCAATTTACACATAAGTATAAAATAATCCTACATTTACAGGAAAACCCACATATAAAAGGATTGTTAGGTTTCAAAATAAAGAAAAAAATTACCAAAGAAATTGCAAAATTAGCTTCCAAAAATCAAAAAGAAAAATACTACTATATTTTTTAAATTAAGGGGTTACAATCATTTTGAACTTTTCAAAAAAGGGTTATTTCTAGAAATGTTTCAAAAGAAAGTGATGAATGCTAAAGTAATTTAATAAAAAGGTTTTTTATTATACATGCAGGACCGGGAGGGAGTACAACTCTTACTTAGTATAATTGCTAAATAGTAGTTATGCAGTAGATTTGCTTATCGCAATTAAAGTTAGAGTTGTTAGTGAAGTCGTTAGTTCAAGTTGTAACGCAGATCAGTTCCAGTTGTGGAGAAACATATTGAGCTTGTATCAAGTAAACTAATAACCTTTTCAATAATTTTGAACTATTATTACGTAGTCGGTGTCTCAGTCCTACATGCATATATTGAAGAATTTAAAAATAACCATATTTTTTAGCAAAACGGCACGGCAAATCTGATTTCTGTAGACAACGTTTTTCGTATTAGCTAAAGAAATACGTTTCTTTCTATATTTTTACTGTTGTAAAAGGAAGCTTTCCTTTGGAAAGATCATTTTCGAGAAAAACCTAAAAGAAAAAAGTACCGCGTCAGCGCATTGTAATCAAAGGTTTTTCTTAATACGTTTAATATTCTTGAACAATACATTGACCTTATCAAAAAAGTAAGTGGTAATATCTTCAAAACCTTTAAGCTGTTTTCTGGCCGTTGTATAGGTAGAGAGTCCGTATGCACAGTAGATACGTGCATGCGCGTGTCTATTCCTCGTCGCGCCTACTTAAAATCGTTATAATTCAGGAAATTTTTGGAATATCTACATTTTTGACCTCGCAAATTATTCTTAAAAGTCTAAGCTACAAGAAAGCAAAAAGCAAAAAATCGATTTTTTGAAAATTTCAAAGGGGTGTAATCGTCTTTACTGAAGCAATTTTCATCAAAACTGTTTCGTACTAGCGTTAAAAAATGTTTCTCTCTTCATACTACACGTAATAAGCATCATTAACCGAGGACATTATCTTTTTGACGACCCGTGGAATTTTCCTCAATTTCCAATCCGAGTTAAACCGAAACCGTGTTATAAGAGTACCGTCTAATACGGGGCTTGCCTGTATACAAAAAGCAATTTAAGTAAAATCGGCGTTTTTTACATTTTTTACTAGAAACTGCTTACACTTTAGCCTGTTTCTGGATATCTATATGTAAAGCCTGGACAAATACACGAATATGTAGGAAACTAACGCACCTTGAGATATTTAATGATTTTCTTTGGATTCCTTAATAGAAAGGATTAAAATATGAAGGGTATTATAACAGAATTAAAGTCTGTATTTTCAAATAAAACTCAAATAACAAAAGCACAAACGCTCGGGGGCAAAAATCCATCAGAACATGTATAAAAAGAATATTTTCCGCGTATAATTTTCAGCTATCAAGGCAAAGCATCATTCCTGAAACTAAATAATATCATTTTTATTATTTTCAATATTATTTTCCGTTTATTTTCAAATTTTATTGTCACATGAATAGCGTTTTTTATATGTTCTTTGATATTGGAAAAAGATTATTTTGATATAGAGCCTTTTGCTTAGTTTGACAACTAAATTTAAAATCACGTCCCTGTTAAGTATGGAAGAAGATTTAAAGGAAAATTTGCAGCAAAAAGTATGCGATTATTTTCAAAAACTTGTGATAACTTTTTATGAAAATTGCTTTTTATTTGAAAAGAATATAATCGAAACTCACTAACACCGCAATTGGAAAATACGATATTGCTGATAACCAGACAAGGATCTAGCTTTGTTCAAAACCACCTCGGGACCTATTTTAATTAAGTCAAATAAAGTAAGGTAATGCGTAATATGGGTAAAAGTTGCCGCGAATATAGTCAAACTTCGTGTATACACCTTTGGTCCTATGATTTTTAATTTCTTTGTTGTAAATGAAACTTTACTTTTGGTAATGGTTTGTCTATTGTCAATATACACTGAGGCAATTGAAGATGTAAGTATTATTGCTTGTTACTTATGCACTGAAGATATTGATCGAGAATTTATTAAAGCTAAGAATAAATTACCCCCTATATAATTATCAAACGAAAACATCAACGATTTACGGTCCTCCAGTTATTCAGATTTTGCGTTTTTCCCATCTAAATGACACTAATATTCGCGAGCCATTCATCAAAGCACATCACGAAACATTATAATTGCGATGTATCTTGATATTAACCGAAGATTTCATCCAATCAGTAAAGGTAATTTGACATTCGAAAAGGTATTCGAGTGAAAAACTTGAGTTATTGATGGCCACGATTATTCCAACGGCCTTATAAATATCTACTTTCGCGTGTGGGTCGTATGGTTTTAGTAACAACGAAAGATCCTCCGAGGGCCTATAATTAGACGTCGTAAGAATGGAAGACTCCCCGAATAAATGTGTACACTTCCTTAATATTTTGAATTTATGATCGACAAATTGTGATATGCGCGAATTCGTTAATGATTTTATGGAAATCTGATCTTGTTTATGGAAGAAAGTGAATTATTGCCTTAAACAGAGACGTATAGTGGTCAAAGAAAGAATTTTTAGTTCATAATTTTTTTTCTTAACACTTTGATTGCCATAATTCAGGTATGTCATTCGGGTTGGAGTTAAAGTGTTAGTGCACATATATGAACTGAAATGAACTGAATGAAATTTTATTTCAGTCATTATTTAAACTGAAACTTTTACTTTTTATTTATAAGGGAAAGTAGTCAAATTCTAATAGACTAAAGAGGTACAAAGTTTACTACATAAAAATTTATTAATAATAAAAGATGTAGTGAAATTTACTTATGTAGAAAATATATCCAAAAAAGTGTGGCAAACTTAAACAAAACTGAAGATAAACTATACGAAAAATTAAATATTAATTAATTAAATAAATTAATTAATATATATTTATCTGAAAATAGTAGTTCATATAAAATATAAAGAAATTCCGTCGAATGCAATAATAGTGCAAGATGTGGAACTCTTCATTACAACGGGTGTAGAAAGTATTTTCGGACGAATTGAGTAATTAAATATTAAGGGGACCTACTTCGGATCTGAAGGTAGAAAAATAAGTGACTAGAACCAAGAAGTATTTGTGGTGGTGAAACATTTTAAAAGCTTTAGTAGGTTTCTATAGGGTGTTGCATCCAAAACGGATGTCGGCGGTGCTATTAAATAATGTAACCAAATAAAAGTATTTATGTTTAAACACTACTTGTCCATCTCACCTGATTATTTTGATCCTTTCCAAATAAATGAGAAAGTATAATTAGAAAGGATTTATTATTATTATTTAATGGATTAACTTTTTCAGATTTTGGAAAATATTGCTTTGGAACTAAAACGTTTTTAAACTATCAAAATCCCATTACTGAATGAGTACTTTACTTAAAAAGTAATTGCTAGTAAAAGTAAATACAAAAAGTGAGAACAAACTAATCTTTCTCTAATATATTTAGGATTTGTAATATAACTAAATTAATGATTAATAATTATCCTGTTAGCACATTTGTGGTATTGAACATGCAAAGGCTATTGTACACAAATTATATTTGGTGCATTTAGTAATAACTTTTTGCACATGTAAAAAAAAAATATGTGTAGTTTAATGTTAACATATTCTTTATTAGCAAAAAGCAATAAAATATTGTAAAAATACACTAATAATCTAAGTAAACACACAAAGCATACCTTGAACAAAAGAAGTTACATATGTGATCGTATGAAGTTACAATGCAAAAAAGCGGCAATAGACATGCACGATCAATGGCTAGATCGCAATTTCAGCACTTTGGCACTAATTGGGCTTCTTTAGCTAGAGACGGCTCCACCACCTAATACAATTTTTCTCTTTCCAAAAAAGTAATGACCTCATACGTCTAATTAAGGTTTAAATATGATCTGTGTGAAATATTTAATCTGCAAGATTTTCGTATTAAAGTTGGTCAATAAATCAAAAGTACTTTGCAGATTTGTTAAAAGAACGTTCCTTGATGAAACCTTGACTTTGAAATATATTAAATATTAATATTATTTAAATTAGAAAAAATAGAGCTTTTTAAATGTGATACATAAGTTATATATTCCGTTATTCGTATTTTCGTAAAATTGTTACATACAATTAAGTAATGTCACAAATTCTCAGTCGTTTAAATTTCTTGACACATTTCAATACAGAACCATAAGGAATATTTTTGGATTGCTGATAAAATAAAGTAATTTATATTCCTAGAGTTTAAAATAATTTATATTTCTAGAGTTTAAGTATGTAGCAGTATTTTAGAAAAATCAGATTATTATTTTAATTAGGAAGCTCTTACGGGCTCTTCGAGCAAATTGCAATCTATAGACGCCTGCGCAGGCAATTCCTTTGGTGTACTTTGTCTTAACCTCCCACTTGAATCTAGGCAGCTCGGGTGGCTTATCTCTAGTTTCAAGTTACGTCCTCTTGCATGAAATGTTTAAACTATGTACCTGAAGTCTGTGGGCTAGCACAACATGATGTCGATTCCTTCGCAAAAACACTATGTCCGACCAGGTCTAGCTTCTTCTTGGCTTGACGAGATCTTCCTATTCTGAAGCATCACAAGAAAAGCAGTATTCAGTCGAGTGCCTATCTTGTCGCTAGCACTTAGCTGCTCCAATAGGTTCCCCATTGTGTCAGCAAATGTATTGAGCACCACTCAAGATTTATCTAAAATGCAGGACAATATCTAGTTAACATCTTTTACGTACTGTAACCTGGTCCGTGCCATGTAAGAGATGTGCGCGCAAAATTAAAGACGTCGACACAATAAACAATTCCTGAGTCGGCGTTGACAATAATTCCTCGATTTACCCACATCCCGAGGCGACTCTTGAAAAGACAGTGTTGTTATCAGATGACTCGAATTCTTGCCGCAGCGCCTCTCGTGTGTGTGGATTTGATTCGGCCGGCCGCCATGCGCCGCCGGACCCAGTTTTGGTGGAAAAGAAATGTTGAAGTGAATATATTGTGTCAATTAAGATGGTCATGCCAAAGTCAAATAATTATGTCAATCCGCAGGTACGTAACGTGCGGAGATGATATCTCACAGGCCTTTCTCTTTTGTGTCAGGTTGCCTGGGCCGATCAGGGCTCTGAATCGATCGACCTGTCAGCGTCTTCGCCAATTTATTGCTAGCATGTTGGCTTTTAATTTGTGCTTTGTTGCATTTAATTAATTTTCAGTTTATAGCTGTAAGAAAGCTGAGTGCTTTAAGCGGCGGCACGAGATAATGCAGACGTATGGTCAATTACACGGCTCCAGAATGCCTCTATTGCCACCGAGTTGCACCGCATTATTCATCGCAAGCATAAGGTAACTAAAGATGGCAGGTGAAAGGGCCGATGCGTGCATTTTTAGTATCCTCTACTACTGACGACTTTTGATTTTGTAAAGATCCGCGCAGACGCCGGGTGTGGACTGCGCTCGTGCACCTGGGTTGAAGTTGGAAGACCCAAGACGACGGACAGACTATCCGATCTTCAACATTGGTGCGCACATTTTTATCAGACTTATCCACGAGGGCGCCCCGCTGGGCGCGCAAGACGCAGTCGGCATTGTCTTCCTGCTATTTGCATAACCGCCAGCCTGCGCAGCCGCGCTACCATTTATCAAACTTTGCAACAAAGCGCAGTCCACATAAATTTAATTAAGCGGATATTACAATTAATTAGTCGACATCTTTAGATCATTAAATTTCCATATAACCGTTAAACGTCTGGAGCTATGATAGCGGATTGACAAGCAACGAACGCCAGCACACGACCACGACCAGCCTCTTGGGCTGGGAGTCACAAAAGATATCATAAATCCGCGGCTTACTTTCACTAGCTCGCGATCATATGGCGGCGGCGCGGGCAGCCCGGCTGGCATTCGAGTGGCAGCGGCACGGCGGCGCAGCCAACTCCCGTGCCTCCAGTCAGCCAGTACTGGAGCCGGTTGGTGCGCTTCGGGTTTGGCTGAATTTGTCTAGACCTAGATCAAGGAATGGTCAAGTCTTGCAGAGAAAAATAGCGGCTATTAAGATCTCGTAATATCGGATACGAATATGATGCCAGCTGCAGTGATGGTGCTCGTTTGTGTCTTGCACGACTGGGTGTGGTGGTCAGCTGCAGATTCGATTTGCCGATGTCCAAGGTTGATCGAAAATCCATTGTGATCGATTTGAAGTATGAAGCGGACAGCAATTGCCGGAGCTCGATCAACCGCGTTTCATAACGCTGATACTTACCTAGAGATGTGATTTGGAATGCGCATTCGTCAACAATCCGTTCTGCGATTTGAAGGGCAAAGTTGCGCTTATTAGAGCCATTTTCGTGCGGACTTGTGTAAAAGTGATTAGCTTTAACTAGTGCTATGCAGGTCGCTGAGGGTTCCATTAAACTTAAAATTGAATCAAAATTGAAACAACTGCAAATTTTCCACACAACTAAGGATACCCTATGCCTCAAAATCCAAAATTATTGGCACTATAATTTTATATTTATAAAGAAAGTTGATCACCAGATGTAGAAATAAGACCTAGAAAATAGGTGTGTCACAGAAATACACACATTACGCGCGCAATAAGTACACCGTTCAATATTCATGAAAAATGCCATATATACACCATATTATATGACTACGAGAATAGGAAAAACCAAATGAGAGTTGCACTTGCGCACCGAGGATTCTGTAGCATAGAAAACATTACTAATTATAGAGAGAACAATTGAAGTGATTTCATATTTAGATTATAGGATTGTTATGAAGATGAGTAGTGTGCACGATCCCATAGAAGTTGCTATTCAAATGCAGAAAATCACTGATAATTGCATTAAGATAAAATAAAAGATAATTAATTAATCAATTTAATTTTGCAGCCTCATCAACTCACCTTTGTAGTTTTTTCGAGATTTGTATTTTGCTTGTATTGGATATCACTCTTTTACTAATATTAGTTAGTATTTGTTGTTTAAGTATGGAATGAAATAGGTCTTGTAACAAAATAAATCTATAAACGGCAACATTGATGATTTCATAGATGGTTTTCTTTAAACGAAAAGTGGTTAATAAAATATTTGTACTACGCTCAAAAAGATTTTTCAAGAATACTACACGCACATATGTAAAAAGATTTTTTTTGTCACATATTGCCTGTAAATTTAAAGTCTTGAGTGCATTCCACTCACGAACTAGACAAGAGTGACAGACTGATGGACGGACGGATAGCGTTGTCACAACCATAGGGTTCTGTTCGGACCTTACGGGAACGAAACTCTAAAACTGGGCGTTAGCATAATTACACTAGTTAACAAGATTTTTGCCCACGGTTTGTTAGGTATAACAACCAACAGTATATGCAAAAAAACCCTCTACTTAAATTTTCTTACTAATCTCTGTGGATTGAAATAGCACTTTTGGAGTTTTTGGGTTTTTTAGGCGTCCTTTTCTATCCCTTTGTCGGATAAATTCATCGAGAACATCAACCAATTCTTCGTATTTTAATAATTAGAAATATTATTTAAAATTTAAGAACAAGAATTACCTTTATTATTTTATTGTAGAAGATAAACCCACATCTCTAGTTTATATTTCGGGCTTTAACGGAATTTTATTCAGGACTTGTATGAAAGGTGTTTAGTAAAGTTGATTTACATGAAAACAAATCATTTTGTAAAACGACATTTGTTTAAACAATATCAAATATATTTTCAATCACTTCGATATTTTTAACGTTTCACAGTTTTCAAAGCATTGCTTACTTAGTTTCCAAAGTCGTATAGTGTTCTTTATTTATTTTTGGCTCTACACGTCTGAGATAATCACAGAAATATTACTAAATTTATTGGTTGTTTGTTACTGCGTAACGATTCACATATAAAAACAAATCAAAATTAGCACGGTTACACTTGTCACATCAAGAGTGGCATGCGACCCATGGAGGGAACCAAATTTGTAACCAGCTGACATTAATTATAATAATTTAATATGCTTTCGTTCAGAATTTCAATAGTATGTTTAATGTCCACTTATCGAAGTGGAAAAGCGAAAAACTTGAGAAAAATGATTCTCCTTGAAGCTAAAACTTTGTTCTAAAAATAATCATAAATATCTCCCAAAATTAATTCGTTCCATTGTTGTTGTACAAAAAAAGTACACAATTTTTTAGTTTTTGTCATAAATGACCATGAGAAATTTATTGTGAAAACACTAGATTATAAAAAAAAATAGTTCTAAAATTATAGAAAAAAGCGATATTTCATTAACACCAAACACTAGCCTAACTCTACCAAATTTTTATTTTTTCATTATTTTTATTATTTATCAATAAGAAATAATTTTTGGTCTGGAACTATAGAACTAATGAAAAGAAGAGAATTCTTTATTTTTTTCTTTTGGTCACTTCGATAAAATCAGTATTGTTTGGGGCTTCAAAAGTTGTCTTCTAATATTTTAGACATTTACATTTTAAGCATAAATAATTTCATCTAGCATACACCTCAGAAATTCAGCTACACATTCAAAAGGTAAATTTTAATTTATATGTTCATTAAAATTCGATTTTACAACGAAAGGTGGTCATCAAATTGTCATCTCACATTTAGGGAAGATCTTAATGAGATTTTAAAGTAAAGTGCCTCCATTTATTTTAATATTTTTTAATTAAGAAATATTTCAACAGATTTTCACCATAATTACAAACTGTATTGGTGCTGTTATTAATTACACTTAAAAGTGACTTTTCATAAAGCAAAGATTTTAAATTAAAAAATCAAAGCACAGCAAATTTAAGCGTCTGAAGAAAGCTGGTTAAGCCTATTATATTAATCATAAAGGTAATCATTCATTTTTTTTAATGGCAGTTTTCGATGCACAGCACCGCAGGAATGTCGCGTTATTTAGATTTAAAATATGTAATTAAGAGAAATGAAGTACATGTACCACCCGCGAGCAATCTACCTTTATCGTTGGCTTTTCCTCCATATGCATTAATTTTTGACCATGACTCTGCGTTGACAGGCGCTGTAATGAAGCCATAAACTCAACACATGACTAAAAAAATTAACCAGAAACCAGTCCAGAATCCGCCTGTAGTGGAAAAGCCTTTTGGAATACTTGCAGGAATTTACAAAATGCATAATTTTGTATGCAATGAAATATATTACAATTTAATTTCGATGCTTATTTAACCTGTATAAAGTATTCGGTAACTGATTGCCATATTTTAGAATATAAATCTATAAATAATTTTTAGAATTATGAGAACCTAGTGGTAAAAATTGGTAATGCGGGTGTTTATTACACTGCAGAGTCACTAAGCACACTCTGAAAAAAACCTTTAAGAGTAATATCGAAAAAAAATAATCATTCTGGTTAGTGTAGAAAACGGTGTAACCTTTTAGTCTATCAATCTGATTAGAGGATTGCGTAAATCAATGTAGTCTAATTTATACTTCTCATACTAATTTGTTATCAAGAGAAAATAGTTCTCATAGTTGTTGATAGTTTTAGTTGAAAGGTGTTGCCTTTTGATCGTTTGAAGCGTTTTTTCCGCTATTTTTATTCTCGGACTCTTCCAAAATGGGGACTGAACTTCTATTTTCTGAGTAATAGTCCAGTATCCATCAATTAGACCAACACATTAAAGTCCAGTATCCATCAATTAGACTAACACATAAGAATAAGTTGGCTTTCCATTATTACACATATTATCACTTAATTAAGACGTATTTATGGCGAACTGGGTTTTCCACAACATTTTTCCCAAATTGTTATCTTATTTAATCATAAACTATCTGACCAGGTCACACTTAATTATAATACAGATGAATGAAATAAGTATTCCAGGACTGAATACTCTTACTGTTGTTGCGTCTACTACAGGTGGCTCACATTCACTTGGAAGTCCTTTCAGTGTCTAACACATGTGGCTCACATTTTGAATCGGGCGACGTGGCCTTGTTAAACAACGCTATTTCTCTAAATTAGTTTCCTTTTACTTTAGACCGTCAGACGAAAGAACATGGAGGTGTTAAACAAAAAATGGAAGATATCGAATAAAATAGAAGAGATCATCGGGAAAGTTTACAAAATATTCATCTTTAAACACGGAAATCTGTTCTGTGTATTACAATTCCAAATATTCTGGGGCGAAAGTTGTTAAGAAGTTTGTAATTGATATTAGAGAAAGAATTTTAGAAGACCAAAAACCTTAGAAATATAAAAAGGAAAATAATAACAATTAAAATTAAACTAGAAGAAAAAAATATTAAGGGGCTAGTGATAATCACAAAATTCTATCCAGAGTCATAGATCATTACTTTAAAATGAAAAGTGTAAAAAAGTAAAATGTAATCAACAGATATTTCAAGAAGGTAATAAAAATATTTCTACTTATAGTGAAGAAGATAGAATTGAGATATCATACAATTGAAGCAAAGGAAAAATGGAATTAAGTATTTTATTAAATAGAGACGACGTTTGGACATCTGCGGTGGCAAAAAGAGAAAGTCACCCGTCGGAAAAAAAAACCTTCCAAAAAGATTTTAGCTTGGGTTAATGAAATAAGAATGTGTACAATTTTGAGCCATGAGTTCAAAAAAATCATTTTAACATTTTGCAACTCACCTACTGTAAAAACACTCAAAAATCCTTACGTACGTACGTACTAAAAACTGAGTTTGCAGCTCACTTTACAATTCATAAGTAATTTCCATTTATTTGGAAAGTCCTAACACCTGACGTACATATTCGAAAGTGGAATGAGACAACTTAGGGTTAAATAATCCATTTTTTCTGTGTGCAATATACACATATATCGATTACAGTCGAATCGCGGTATTATAAACCATAAACAATGTAACCAATGGGTAATATAAAGTTTAAAATCAGAGCAATAAACGAACGTGAACGTGAACAATTCACTCCCTACATCATAAACACTGGTTTCCAGAAGTACATGCATATTGCGTACACTTCTCGTAATGCGTAATAAAAACGTAAAAAAGCATTTAAATACATATCGTTAAATTTTAGGAATTGCTAACTTTCTCGTCAACGCCAGCTTCTGATAACAGCCCCTTGCATTCTCCAAATTCACGTTATCGCAATCCGATGAAATCTTTAAATAGCAGATATGTAATTTTCATGATTCAGAAACGACGCCTATCATCGTCTCTTAATTAATGCACGCCGAGCAAGAAATTTAAATACTCACAAAAACTTTTAATTCCTAATTAAGAAATTAATGAAACGTCGAAAAAAAAAAACAGATTAAACATTGAAGACTGCAAAGTTACATGACCTTTCAAGTTAAAAAGTAATTATTGAATCAGTTCACTAATCTGCGAAATAAATATAAGTAGATTACATACCTGCCTACGAAGGAGCTAAATAGAAAAATTAACAAAAACATTAAAGTTAAGCCTCTATAAAACTTTCTAAGTTAATTTTCATTCCCAGTTTGAGAATTGCCCAGGCACTTAAGTCTACTATAAAATGTATGTAACAATATTAAAACTAGTTAAGCAGTGCACCTGAACTTGATAGAATAATATTTGGAATTAATCGTGATAAAATAAAGCCCTATAAAAAGTGTATGAAAAAGATGAGATACCTGCCAACGAGCAAAATTGTCTATCGATGCCAAAAAAGCGGATAAAGCGAAGACCTGTCGCATTTCTTGGTGACCTTGAAGTAAAGGAAAAAAACTGGCCAGAAAAAATTTGGGATACACGTGCATAACGAACACAATCGCAGGTTGATCGAGAGGACGGCAGTGCCAATTCCAGCCGTGCTAGTCATTTTTATTTGGACCGGCTGAGTTCAGATCCTCTCACTTGCATAGCTGTCACGGCACCTCATAAATGTCTTGCGGTTGATCCACAGCAGCAGAGTTGTCCTCGGGAGAAATGACGGAGGCGCGATATTGTAGAGTAACCTGTTGCCTCATTACCACACCGGGTAACAAAAAAGGCAACAACCGACCACTCGCCCTGGCCATGTTGGGTATTCTTCATCTTCGGATGACTTAGGTCTATGTATCTTTTTTGCGTGTTCGGTTGACAGAGCGTGATTTTGTCGGAAGTTGACTGCATACGGCCAGTGGTTGAAAGAGAAAGGACTTCTTGAATTGGATCACCCAAATATCAACGTACCTGATCGTGGGTCATGCAACGAACGCACCGGCCAGAAACACCAATGGAAGCAAATTACCTGTCCGGCGATATGAACTTGGCGCAGACGTCAAGTTTGGACAGTTTTGAATTCACCTTGTTGCGGATTAGCCCTGTTTTCGCCAACATTTAATGAATCTTGACGGCTTAATTGCGGGATTACTTGTGGATTTAAGGAGGGACGAATTAACTACATCTGGGTTCAGGATGTTGGCAATTCGAGGCAGGGGAATGATATCCACGCAAGCGTACATGCACTTAAATAATTTGTTAGCATTTTTCGCAATTTTTCCCACACAGTATGGATGCTGGTGATGGACAGCAAGGTCTTTTCTTATTTTACGGGCTGTCGCAAGATATAAAAGGACGCGCTTTAACCAGAATGCTTAGAGGTGTACACTGGTGCCTTTTTCCTTTGCTTCAGACGATTTCACTCGACTACTTGTTCTTACGAATTAGCACTTTTAAGGCTAATGCGGTGTGGGATAGACAACCTGCATTTTGAAAATTCACTACATGCTCTTTTACCTTAGTCATACACTTTTTGTGTTTTGTCTTTTCATTTGGAATATTTCTGACACTATTCTCAAATGTTTCCACTGACTGATCAATAGCAGAAAAATCTGATGTATTGTAGGAGGACTAAAGTATTATTTGAAATGTGTCGAGTTTCTTGTTACCTTGGAATAAATTAATTCACTAATAGTTCTAAATAATGAAGAAAATCTTAACACGTTGATAAATTACCTGAATATGCGTAGAAGTGTAATTTATTTTGTATTATAATTAAGTTTACCTTAAATGTGTTAGCAGTGTTGTATATTGTCAATTGTTGGAGAATATTAAGATTTAGTAAAAGCCCGATATCGACCTTAATTCAAAGATCTTAGCGTCTGGACCTGATTTACTACGTTCAATATTATCTCATTTTCTACTAAGAAAATGGCTCCTATTAATTTAGAGTTAATTATATTTTACAATGTTTTGAGTGGGCATTTTTTTAGTATTTATTTTATATTATAATTTTTTTGTTCTAAGAAATACAATTTATGTTTAACAGTTTATTTACAAGAATAAATCTAGTGGTGATAGTGCTATAAAATACGAAAAGTTGAAAAATATATCGAGCTGGTTGAACAAAGTTTATGAAATTGCGTCTGTGTGGACTTATTTGTATGGGCATATTTTGGAGTTGAATTTAACACATCGTGTACCTTTATGCACTCTTTGTTATATTAGTTTACACCTTCGATTTAACATGAAGTTTTTTCAAGTGTAGTATTCCTTGAAATGCGGAACACACAGATTTTTAATTCTTGTACAATGACGAATAAGATAGGGTATTGAATTTTGGCACAATATTTGCAATTTTAAGAATATAAGCAGTACCTACTATTTTTCTCGGATATAAACAAATTAATTCAATCTTATCCTTTGCTTTCTACAGAACAAACTTATTTTTTTATATTAGAACGTGTTGTTGTCGTTTCTTAAAGATAATGTTCATGTTCTATAAATTTTTTAAGTAGCAAGGTCAGGATTAGGAAAAAAAAGTAAAAGGGAGACTAATTAAATTACACAGGCGAATTTAATAACATTAGTTTCTAAATTTTTTTCGTTCTTCTAAAAACACTTGTATTTGTAATTTTTTTTAATTACTACCTATTGCTTCGAATGTTCTTCATTAATGATCCTGATCTTTTTATAGGTGATATCAGAAAAGCTAATCTCGTGTGACATGACACTATTTTTTCATAAAGCTGAATGGCCCTCTCAATATGTCGTCAAATAAGTATAAAGCATGAAAGTGAAATAAAGGTGAATAAATATTTTATTAAAAGCATTTGACGGGCATTCCTGCTGAAATCAAATTATATAAGACCCTATAAAAACGCCTATTTTAAGTAACTCTAAAGGTTCGATTTCCAAACTGCGGGTGGGATGGGAGTAGGACAATTCTAGACTTTTGATACACGTTGTTCTGACTCCAAAATTTTAATTTCATATTAGTGAAAACGGACTCTAAATTTGTTTTCATTCCAAAGAAGACCGCGATGTACTCTACAGACTAAGCATTTTTTCATACAAATTATTATTTAAATAATTCATTTATTGGATTGACAATTTCCACTACCGAGGCCGTTTGGAAAATGTAATCGGCCGTATTGATATACATACATATGTAAAATTCGTTATCAATGAACTCACCTGTGCATACATAGCCATTGCCTAGTAAGTTTGAACAAAACTCGTTTATCTTAGTTTTTTACGAGGGAGATGAAGAGTTACTGGCACTGTGTACCAATGTTAATTTTCTTTTCAGAGATAAAGAACGACTTGCCAGAGGACAGGACGTCCTATAAAATACAGCTTCAATCTTAAATTCGATTACGGCAATCGAACAAATGCAGTTCGCTAATGTAAGAAGATGGTGCCCGCGGAGGAATAAAGATCCACATTTCCTGCACCGGATGTGGCCTTTGGCACCTCGGATAGGCAGCCCATGCATAGATAGCAAGTGATTCTCCTCCTGTTTGCGTGATGAAGGTCTTTCAGAAATCGTGTTCGAATCACCTTTTCAGCCTGTTCAGGTCGAGTTCCACTGCAATTAATTTTAAGGCGTATAACGGAGAAATAACCACAAATGAAAAAATATTGGTGCATATTGACCATCAGGTGTTCTGTTGGAATTGATACAAAAACCGGGTCAGAAGCTTTTTTCTTTCAAGCACAATAAACATGATGGCAGTGCACGTAGTTAGCATGTAATAGGAAAATGAAATGGTTTACACGAATCTTAATTGAAACCTGCATTTGGATTTGGAATATAAATCTAAAAAAAATTTCTTTTAATCTTACTTACAGGATTATGAAATCTGTGGTCTACAAAAAAATATTTCTCTTCTCTTATGTGTATATCATAAATTTGGGAGTTCTAAATCTGAATCAATTCACAAAAATTTTATCAAATTCAAACTTGCGAACGCAAAAACTTTAAGCTTACTAAATTATACCGAAATTACACGTGATACAAAATTAGGTGTAGATTCTACAAATTATGTTTCAATTCGATCAAGGGTTTCATACACGATTTACTTTTTGATTTTTTAAAACAAATCTTTAAGATTACCAAAACTGAATTGAATTATAACAAAATATTTCCGTGAAAAGTATGTTCAAGTGAAAGTACCAAATTAATTGGAAAAATCTGAGGGACCTGTACTTGAGGGAATATTACGAAGTACACCTTCGGGAAGTATTTGAAAGAAGAAATAAAATGTTTCTGAAATAATTTAATTATGATGAATGTTTAGAAGCCCCAAATAAGTTTTATATAAGAACTTTGGATTTAAAAAAACAATTGTGGATTCCTGTTTATGATATGGATTTGGTATTGTTCATGCAAATGGAAAGTATTTTATTTTAAAGTAGTTCTCCGTGGTCAACAAATTCAGACTCGTGAAGAACAGATTCATCTTATACTAAGAATCAACAACTTAATAAGCACATTGCTCGACAGTTTTACTACATAAATTTAAAAATCATGCAGTAAAGGAAGATAATGTGGACGCAGACCGTACATTTAAGTTTTAACTAGTTTTTGATATTACAAACAAATTTCCATTGAAGTCTTTTTGAAATCACTTTATTTTTTATTCGTTTATAGGGAACTAGAGATTCATAAACATAAGTTCATAATGTCGCAATGTTTTTAGTAAACCGGGCAATGTTTACTTTTGATTTTGATTTTAAAAGTTGTACAGGAGTTAATTTAATTATTACTTTATTAATTTAATTTTAATAAGTTCTGCAGAAGAACTATGGTTTTCAAATTTTATTGATATTCGACAGAGTGAAATGCCATGATGCCAGTAAAATACAGTTGAAATCTAATGTAAGAATGTAGCCAGATTTAAATGTTAAAGGCAGTCTACATTCTGGAGAAATTAGCGACGTTATAGAATCTCTGATATATTTTTATGATAAGGGCTCAGAGCAGTTTTACACCAATATTAAAGAAACTATACAACAAAGGACCATAAATAGCGACTTACATATTCGAAACGTCAGAACACGGATCATCCGTGAATCGTACGATTTTCACGTTTCATGGCATCAGAAGTAAATAAAACCTTCATAAAGTCTTCAAGGTAGCCAAAGGTCGATACAAATTTTAAATTGTCGTAGGAATCCTCAGACACCTTCCCTGATCTACCGAAATTGTGTAATGGCACAAATGTCATGAAGTTCATGGCCAACGTTCCTGAAGCGACTTTTCGTACGGAAACCCCACGGGAGAAAATGTCTTCGTTCCGCGGGGGGAAACAATATTACTCCCCAGTTTCGTTTTTTTTTTAATTTACTTCTGCGTGGGATAAGCTTCGAATGCTGGTTCATATTTAAGTTTTCTCTTAATAGAGTTAAAAAATAACCGAAATTTGCAGCGTTCATTTTAATTTCTTTAAAAAACAGGTCAGGGTACTTTTCCTTCATAAATTTTAAAGATGCTCCGCAAAATCCTGGTTTTTAGTTCATGATATTCCCGAACCCAACATCTCCTGTTCCTTTTCTAAGTAGCACAAAAATTCAAGGTGGTTTTAAATGTAATAATGCTGACATTTAAAGTCAAAATAACAAGTGTTTTTATAGAACTGAAAAATTGAAAAATAATGGATTAAAATATGTACAAGGCAGCAAATTTAATAGTTAGTTTGGACAAAATTGCAATCACTTCTCTATTTAAACGGTATACTAATACAGTTCTTAAGCTATAATATATATAACGTATAAATTGCAATATTTACCCAAAAGAAAACTCTGTTTTTCGACCATGTAGGGTTTGAAAAACATGACTTGTAACAATATTCAACATTCCCAATCGACAACGTCAACAGGTGGCACTAAAGATATCGATATCGACCAATGAAAGCTATAATATTCCTTTCCTTGTGAGTTTTTAAACTGGAAGACCTTTTGTCTTTCATACGGTGTACCTTCTCACTAAATTCTCGTTATCGCTGATGTTTTCAAAATCGTTTGTTTTTATAAACCAACAAACTATCTTTGATTTATGTAAAAGGTATATTAGTGTGGTATTTGGACTAAATTTACAAGTAGGACCTAAGCTAAAGTAACAAAAAAATCTATATTATACTCGTATATACAAGATCTATTCTAGATCTTCTTAACTTAAAACATTAAGCAACTATTGGTCTTTAACTTAGTTCCTCCTTAATATTTTTCATGTAAATGAAATGAATTAGTTCAATTAGACGATCTATTTCATACGCACTGGGATTCAGTCCAAATTTATTCATTTCTTTTATAACACAAATTTTAACACATTTTATGGGTAAGAAGTACATAAAAGTGTTGTCATTGTCATATTTAAATTGTTCCGTGCTAATGATAAATGAAGTGGATTTAAGAGATCTAAGTCAGACTAGTCCCACTCCAAATCTACATGAAAACGCCTACCTGCACAGAAGCCAAATATTCAATTTGCGAGCGAAAACATGAGTTTGCTCTATGTAAGACATGACAGTACTTGAATATGTGGAGCAAGTGAAATTAGTTTTACTGAAATGTGGGGGAGTGTGCTTACTTCTTATAATTCTGGGCTATAAACTAAGGTCAATTTAAAATCGACTGTGTCAATGTACATAGTCGTACCAAATATACAAAAAAATCTGATATTTTCACTAACTGTACATTTATTTATGTATATCCGATGTACTTCCATTTTAGAGGTGAATGCCTTATTTATAAAAATTTTGTGCTTTTAATGGCTCATCGCACCTAAAATTCAGACACCTTTTATTTCTCCTTTAATGTTTAAAAGTTGGGTAAAATAACTAACGATCAAGATAAACATTGAGTGCCCGATGGCCCAGGGATTTATGAAGTTGATAAAGACTACTAACCAACCATTAATCCTGACTTCCTGACTGTCCTCTTTTTCTTTTTTTTTTTCGTTTTTGAATGCGGTTCAAGTAAAAGGCAGCAATAAATTAAATTACATATTTCTTGAATATATTTTTCATTTAACGGTAAAAGTGTGGTATAATGCGCGATTTTTATAATTAAGGACTGAATTATTTATTTTGAAATTGAAAAAGAAAACAAAAAGGAGTGAACATGATATTCCTTCTTATTAATCATAATTATCATAAAATTGATAAATTGAAGAAATTTTTCAGCTACTGCAAATAAAAAACAAGGAGAGAGAGGGATCTTTATTTAGTAGTTTAAAAAATTCCTTACTTGTTCAGTTTTACGATCTGCAGTCTAGAGAAAACCAAAAGACACTTAATGTGCTATAATTAAAAAAATTTAGGGTTGTTTTTATTATTAGCTTTCAGTTCAGATAACACTGACAACTTTGTTTATTAGAAATCTTTATTTTATTTATCAAAAAAATACAAAAGAAATTGTTATGGGGTTTTTGGACTAGCAAAATCGTTGTATGATTTTTTTTCTATATTAATTAATAATATTTGATGGTACTCATTGTATTTCGTTAAAATAATAATGAATAGAGTAAATATACACGTATTTAGTAAGGAACTACTTAATCATTTTCAAAAAAGCTCCCGAGGTATGAAATAAGACTAAAGAATGTGCGATTTAAAACAATTTTAGTGCCTAATAGTGAAGATTTATGCCTAAGCGAAGAATACCGAGCCAATTTTTGATTATGTGGTAAGACATGAGAATGTCTTAATGCCAATTGTTGTTATCTTGAAAATCGCACTAGTAATAGTTATCCAGAATCATTAGGCAAAATGGAAAACCAGTTTTCTTTTATAAAAAATATTTGCAAAGAGGAAAAATCATCTACTATGGCCAAAATAGTTGAATTCAGACCACGTAGTATAAAACATAAATGCATTTATCGCTCTAGCGTATACAAAATCCCGGTATCAATCACCGCGGAATAGAACGAAAAGTTAAACCCAAAAACAATTTTGCAATTCGGGACATCTCAGGGTTTTATAAATTTATTTTGAGATAGAGCTTTCTCGCGATGCGAATAGTAAGGTGCCATCCCATACGCAACGATGTGTCATCGTTGGCACTTTTCGCGTGCTGCTAAAAGCGATATATCGTTGTTAGGCACTCAAAGGGTTAAGGATATTACTCCCTTTTCATATTTAAAAAAGGGTTCATTTTCAAAGAAGCTAGAATATAGTTTTTACACAAAAAATGTCCTATAAGATAATCATTACCTCTGTGTTAACCATGACTAAAATATGAGTAATAACAAAGTACCGTCCGTTTTGGAAATGGTCTAAGTCCATTTTCCAACAAAATCTAGCTAGGGTTTACAATTCTATGTTATCTTTTAATTTTTAAATAATCTTCAGCTAATATATTTAGAATCACTAAAATTGTGCAAACAGAATCTTAGCTGGTTAATCTTTTATTTCGAAAGTGGGTCAAGTCCAATTCTAAGAGTTTAAAGTTTGATAAGAGGTTTACTTATTCATTCTTTATTATTAAATTACTAGGGTTCGATTTGATCAGATAATGAATTTTTAACTAATAGTAATTTCGTAATATGGAATCAAGCACTGTTGAAAAATAATTTCATTTTAAGTGAAACAAAAAATAACGAGGATTTTAACTAAACCTCTCTCGGGCGCGGTTTTTAAAAGGTTAAAAAACTCTAATGGAGAAGTTGGTTAAAAATACGTTGGATGCGATTTTTTAGAAGTGAATTGTATAAAATATTTTATAAAACATCAGTGAATTAGTATACAGAAAATTAAAAACTTTGGATTTACTAACGCGTCGGTGGAGTTTAAGAAACCTTATTAAAATTGAATTAACACCACTGCACAATAATGAAAGACCAATCCCAACACTAAGATACACCGATATAAAGGGCTTTCTACACTATAGACCACTTTAATTACTTTAAATCCCTCCCACATACGCAAATTATACATTTTTTTTATTTTATAACACAAAATTATGTAATTCTGCGTAAAGTGAACAGTGAACGTGTGTACGAAATTACTCAGCACCGTGAGCTCTATGACATATCTTGGTCCCAAAAAATCGGTGCTGCTGTCCACTTTCCGTATAATTAATGTAAATTTTTTACGGGACTTATACCCGTAGTAGTCATGAAAAACGTGTATGTTCTAAACCATGTGTATCATACGAAAAAAACAAAAAAACAAAAATGTTATCAGTTACCAGTAATTTTAAATTTATTAAAGCGCAAACCTTAAAAAGGCCGCTTTCAAAATAAAAGCCTCGTATATACATAGACATATCCCTTTGACAATTTATCAAAAAACTGACAATAAATCAGCAATTTGGGATTGAGGTGTCACTGGAAAATGCCACACTTGTGAGATACTTATCAGTCGCAATTTCAGTAAATAATTTTTGCTACCAGTTTTCTTTCGGAGCCTTCGATTGAGCACGACCTTATCTGATTGAAGTACGAATTGGACGCCGTCGTGAGAATCTTTCACTGCGGAGCCTCTTACTGTCATCCCAATAATGCCCTTCGCCTCTGGAATTATTAGAGCTTGTTTTGCTTTCAATATATCGGCGTGGCTGCAACAGGTACGAAAAGTGAAACCGCAAAGACGTTGTTCAAAGTTAAAGACCACCAGCCCTGGATTCTGAAGAACATAAAGTATCCTCTCACTCGTTGTCTGATGAATGCTTCTGAGAAATCCAAGTGACAAACAAAACAAAAATAAATAAACGAATTCAGTGACGAGACCGAAGCAAATAAGGAAATTAAATGGCGAAAAAGAAAAAAAATTATTCTACACGATACGTCTTAAAAGAGGTACAAGAACACGGTCATCCACCCGAAACACCGAAGATGCAACAGCTGTTGAAGCGCCACCCTGAAAGATGAATTAGTGAAAACGAAACGACGACCGACGGTGCAACTGCAATCCATGCAAAGAGAAAGGTCCTCAAAGCAAGGTGAACTGTCTTAAGTTGTCTTCTTCTGGTTGAGCAAATTATCTTTTCATTGTCTCGAAAGGGAGCCCGCGGCTAGTGGCAATAAATTATTCTCATCCGTGCAGTGGAAATCATAACTCGTAACTCCATTCAAAAATATATTAAAGAAGATGTTTCGGTTTCCGATGTAGGATATCTGACGCCATTTTTTACCTGATGCATCGCGATATCTCGCATTTCCAACGATAAAGTAATAAAAAACTTTTTTTTTTTAATGCGAATACCAAATACGGATGCTCATAACGTGTCATGTATGCAATATCTGTTACTTGGCAGTAGCAACAGTGGCTTGAGAAAGTGAAGACTATCTAGTATTATATTTTTTTAATGCAAGGACTTAGCCAATTAATGAACCGAAAAGCTGCAAATACGCACTATTTAATTCTACTTATGACGTTTATAATTTTATTTGTTTTGATATAATTAAAACTGCATTGCGAAAAGTTTGATGCTAAAATATTACAGTTTATAATTTAACTATTGTTTCCCAAAAAAAGGAGAGACAAGTAAAAACGTCTGAGGTTTTGTACGTATGTTTATAGAATAATTTCGATTAACGATTTCTGTTGATTCTAAAAAAATCATCTGAATAGACTCACGTTTCCAGTATCTTACTTTTTTTTAAAATAATGTATACTATCATATACAGTAGAATAGACTTTTGTTGAAATGTCTTGTAAAGCAGCATTTAAGACTGTTACATTGAATTTTTTGGTATTTTTGAAAATCTATTGATTTGTTTAGTTATCCAAATAAAACCTTCATATATACGAGTAGGGGAAAGTCGCTTATATCCTACCATTTTTCATTAACACGTCGCATTTGCCATCTACGGCACTTGCTTAACCGCTGCTGATAATTCGCATTTGATTCATAATTGCATTTTTAAAAAATTGTTATAAACTGAAAAGTACGCAATGTGTTGATTTGAAATTTGACCGCCATGTATTCAAACAAATCCTCATCGATAAATAAAACAATAATCTTATCAATACTTTGAGAATCATTTAGTGATGGACTCACTCCGGAATGACCAGGGAACTGTTCCAGGGAAGGTGCATTATTAATCTCCGACCAATCATCTATATCTCCGTTGACTCGATCCCTTATAGCTTGAACTAAAGTGTAATGGAAGTATAGGTCGCTTTTTGAAGTTGCATTATTACTAGGACTGGAATCAAATTGGCTTCATTGTCATTTTCTGATAAATGATCAGTAAAAATGTTTTTTTCTCTGTCAGAATACCAAGAAGGATTTTTAAATCTACAACACTTCTAAACTAATGTACGTTTACACTCTCAATGACTTGATATTACAAAAATTTCACAATTAAAAAATCGTTACAAATTGTAAAAACGTATTTTTACGCAACAAGCACAAAATGTGTTAAAATTCGAATATCAACTTTGTAAAAAGACTCGTAAAAAACATTTTAATAACCATGACAAATTTCATTATCATGTTAATAAAATACTATAAAATTAAAACCCTGGTACAATTTAATCAGTGCCAAAAATACATTTTCGCTAAGATCTGCCGTCCGTTCGATTTAGCGAACTAGTTCAATAAATTTTACCCCTGGTATTTAAATCGTACCATTTACAAAATAAATGAATAAAAATGACGACTTTTGTGAAATTAACACGGATTAAGAAGATATTTTTTATTTATTTTAAATCGATGACTTTTCAGCGCTGTAGGAATAATGTTGAACAATGTATTTCTCAAAAATAACGACAACATAAATTTTCTTAAATGCAAAATCAAGTAAGTATTGAAAGTACCAAGTCTTGAAGTTTTTCGAGAGCAAATAAAAAATAACAGATAAGTGCTCGACTTTTACTTATGCCTAAATATTCAATATTAATTAAAGCATTTATCGGAACTTGGATTAGAGGTATATGTCTTATGCGCCAAACGTTTTAATTTCATAAAATTATAAATGTATGTCCGATCGAAATTGTCATGCGTTTTTCGTAAGAAATTTCACTGTTCAATTATTTATAAAAATTGTATAAAACAATGTATTAAAAGACTTTATTTAACAACATTATTTAACAGGTATTTCTTTCCAGATCGATTCATAATTGCTCAAGTTATGACGCAGACAGCGAGGCAGCGTTTTTCCTTTCTGGTGCAGTTGATGGCGTCATATATTTTATATTAATTAATGTAAAAACATTACTTTGTACAAAAAGGATCAAAAAATAATACGTGATATTAATTTTTGTTAGTTTCCGTCATTATTCCCATGAAAAAACTCGAATTTTTACTGCTACTGGACTTATGTAACGCCTTAAGGTGGCACGATATCGTTGACTCTTCCCATGTCTTCAAAGATAAAACACACTTTATGAATCTTAAAATTATGTCATCAAAAACATTCATTTCATCTTTTCCGATTTAATCAATTTAAAAAAAGTGTTATATTTTCTTTTCGAGAACATGAAGAACATTTGAAAAAAAAGAGGCATTTGCCTAGATTGTGTACAAGGAACACTTTATAAATCACATTTGTGGAAAAGTTATAAACTACATTACTTAAGATTTTTATGCGAATTTCTTCAGATTATTTTAGGTTGCCTTATGTTTTCTGATGCGTTTAGCGGAGTCTCCCATTGCAGAGATAGATCCAAAACTATGAAAATCTTGTTTTTTTCGCAATAATTTTATAACTTTAACGATACGGAGATGAAAGGAATCCTCGATTGACGATCTTATAGATTGTTACAGAATTGTCAGGTCAAGGTGTTTCAGAGATTAAAACAGGCAGTCAGACAGACGTAGTTAAATTTTATTTTAATGTACAAAAGAACACGTTTTTTATATGGCATAAATTGGAGAAATAGCAATCTTAATTTTGTTTGACTAAGAAAACTACACATAAAGAAATTCGTATCACTATTGGCCTGCCGAAAAAAATGTTGGGTTATATCAAAGCGTTTAATAGTTGCTCACTATTTACACAAAATTTTACTAAAAAACTTTATCTTGTCTTTATTATTACTATTATTATTATTATTATTTTATATAAGATTATTACATATCCGCATTATTTATTTGTTTGCTTTGATAAAATCGCCATTCTAAAGTGATAAGCTCTTAAGTCCGAAATGCCCTGATGATATTGGCTACTTTGAATTTTCCATTTTCGGGCAATGATTTTAGCATCGATTCTACATAAAGTTTGTGATGTAAGGGATCAAAATAAAAAGTTTTGTTAATAAACAGAAAAAAAATGCCTGTACTACATATACTATATTTAAATTTTTTTTCTTTTATCATTCCGTTCTGATAGAGTAAAACTTAATTATGTAAATGGATGGTAATGCATAATTGATATTTAATATTGATCGCCAAATTATGTTAAAATGTAATGATTGGTAAGTACATATTCATTTCATGTAATTTTTGTTTTTTAGAAATCGCGGAGAAGGTCGAAACACTTTCTGCTGAATTAACGCGCTTTCAATTGCAAGAAAGGTTTTTCTTTCTTCTTCGTTGAAATATCGACAGTTGCCGTAGGTTACAATTTAATAATCTGCGAATGCAGATTTTCTTCCTGCCTCCATAAAGTTGCAATAATTCCCCAGCATTGACGGTTATTTCTGCAATAAAACTAAAAGATAATGTGAAATTGGGGCATTGTTTTAGTTTATTTTATTGCATCACTGAAACGCGTATTAATACGCGATAGAGGTAGAGAAATCGTTTACAGGCTCATGAGTGTCTGAGGTATCCATCATCCTTTAGCCAGGTGTGTTTATTAAACGAACGAAGGGAATTTTTCAAAAAATTTTCACTGCCCTCCTACTGATGACTTTATTAAGGGCAATTTTCGAGTTGCGTGCAATTTCTCAAAGAATCTGCTCCTCTTTTGGACAACTTGATAATTTATCGGTCAAAGATAAGGTTCACATAATTGCACGATGTATCAACGATAATCACTCAGACCTACAATTAAAACCGGTGTCTTGGTTACTCGATTGCTGCTGGACTGACTATCAACTGAATTGTGGATAAAATTGGCCACAAAAGATATGAGGTGTCGGAACCTTCAGTCGGCACAAAAGTTGAAAAAGGTGTAATCCGTAAAATCGACTGAACGAGAAAAGCACCAAAAAAGCGACCTATAGCAATGCTCCGCAAAACTGATGAATTCATGCGGCATGTAAGCAATATTAATGATTGCTTGATGCCACTAATTTCTTTGATTGCCTGGAATTATTCGCATTAATTAAAAAGTGGATAGCGAAACAAGGCCAGGTAAAAGTATATAATTTTCACACAAGGCTGCTCAATACTACAAAAAGCTGAGAGCAAATTAAAAAAAATTTTATTATCCATCCATACTGATATTAAAATATTAAGGACTGCACATTAGTGAATTAATTATGATATCTCTAAGAATGTTGCGAGGATGTAAAAAACACAAACCTGGCGCCAGTAAATCTGGAGATAAATCCTGAATCGCATCGAAAGTTTCGTAAGATAAAGACGAAAGTTACTTTTAGATATTTTAACACAAATTTAGATTTTTACTTTTAAAATCTACAATTAAAATCATTTCTGGTAGTAGAAAACAAGTTGACCTGTTTTTTTTCGTTTTCTAGACTAGATCTAAATTTCGTAAACTTTTATTGAGCCCAACTTCGTTTTATATTAAATATGGTGTAAATTACATTCTGCGGTCATTAAGGTAATAGTATAATAATCAGGTATAATCATAACCAGTATAATAATAAGGACGGTGTCTACATAAGTTTAGATTTGGCCCGAAAATACAACCTTTACTTCCTAAGCAGAACTGCCCACTTTATTAACAAGTTCGTGTTGGCCTGAAATCGCAATTTTAAATCTTAAGTATGAAGGCCAACAACGTGATATTTAATTCAATATTAAATGTGTTATTAGCAAAATGTGTTAAATTATCAGGAAAAAAAGAAATGAAAAGACGAAAGAGTAGTAGTCTTAAAAGGCAAGTTATATTAAATTTGTTAAGAAATAAACGTCGAATAAATTGGGGTATTTGTTGATCCCATTTAACAATTCTAAGCATTTGCAAGTCTACTTTTAAGGTAAGAAATACTAAGATAATGAAGGACCTTTAAAACTTAAGAGGATATAACGCTTCTTTTTCGGAAATTTTGAGCTATAATTTCAAAACTATTTCATTTAAAAATTTGAAAAATAAATATTTTTGTCGTCTTTAAAACTACCCCTTTCAAATGATACCCCAGACGACCCATGAAAAAAACTAATTGGGTGGGGAAGGGGTGGTCGATCTCGACTCATCGCTTTTAAATATAAAATAAACATATTTCATAAATTTAGACTATTGGAATATCTTCGCGTCATCAAGATGGGACACTATGCGAAATTTCAAGTTTTTTCGTCACATCGTTTCCGAGAAAAACAGGCGGGCAGTTTTTCCTCTTGAGGTACGGAAAGGTAAAGGTATGCCCGTCATAATATTCCCATTTTGTAGGTTGTTTGTCCCACTCCGTATTCCTTTTATTAATGCTTTTACAGCTTATTAAAAGTTATTAAATTTTCTGTTGATGCCTTCTAAAGTAATTCCCTGTGAATTAATCGCATTTTCTGTAAAATTTCTGATCAAAGAGAAGTCTTCTTTCTCGTACTTTTATTTGTCGATTCTTCCAAGGTTAGTTTTTCTTATTAAAACTCATATAAAAAGTTGCATAGTCCATTTGCAATATTTCAAAATAAATCACAGCTTAAGATTTTCGATGTTACTTAATTCTCTACACTCTAAACTCGAACAATGTGCTTTTCCATTAATGTAATTTTGTAAATAAAAGTATAGATCCTTTTCTGCATTGGACACCTTGTATTTTGCCGAAATTTATTTATACACTATCCTGGTTTTTTGTTACTACATAATTATTGCAGACATTATAATTAATAAAGGCTTTTGCTAATTAATGCATTAAAGATATGTAATATAAAATGGTATTAAAAAACTAGAAACATTCACGCACACGTCGATTTGAAATGTTATCATTATTGTTTTTTTTTTTTTTTGTCTTAATGATTTTGGAAAATATTTTCACGGTTGTTTAATGACGAAACTTCCATCAAAATCCCGGCAGTAGTTATTGTTTCATGTGAAGAAGTTTTATCGAAAGTGGTTTCAATAGACCTCAAGAAGAATCTTGAACCTATATGAACGTAGGCAGACTGACAAATGGACATTATCGTGCCACACAGTTTCTTTTAGAGCTATCTTAAGCTGAAAGTTCCATTAAAACTTGCTTGGCAATTATTACATTATAGTGATGATGAGAAAGTAGATGTAACAGCAGCATGTTGTACTAAGCCTATTAGACTATATGAAATTTGTTTGGAGAATACCAAAAGTTCATTTTTGTAGTGCCTCCATTTTTTGTGGCTTCTCTTCGTTAAAAATTCACTACAAAATTGTCATCAAAAGTTATATAACTTCCATAAATTGATTTCAGTGCTCTGATATTTAAAGTGCCTTTCGTGTCTAAAGTTTGTGTAAAGTGGTTTTCCTTAACTTTTCTTAACTCTTGTATCAATCAGATTCACTTCCTATGCAAATATCTTTCACTTTCAGCAATTAAATGAAATGGAGATACGAAAGAGTGTCATGCTCTAAGACTGCAAACGAAAGTTCAGTTTAGAAGAAGAAAACAATTAAAATTGAGGAAACCGAGTTAATGAACTAGTGTGCTCGGACCTCAAACTTGCGTGCCAGTTACCAATACATCATGTCGAAAAGAAAATCATCAACCGGAATGTTATCGCTTCGATAGCATCAGCACAAAGGAGCCTCTACGAATTTCCATCGCCGCGCATCCACCTACCACACCGGTGGCTAAAATTTCATACAGTTTCCAACTATGAGCTAGCTGATTCTGTGAAATCTTGAACTCCGGGGTCAAAGCGATCTTGTCATGGCGTTCTTCTTGCTCGTACTCGCAATTCGCCGTTTTGTCCGTGAAGGCTGGGCAATTTATGCTTTCTTAGGAAATTGTTCGATTTTACGTTCTGATAATTTTTTGTCTGATATTGAAAATGCTCAATTCTGGGTCATTGGTCAGCGCAAGATCGGATGGACATGAGCCTCATCGGTTTTTTGCTTTTCGAATCATGAAATACTGACGCTTGTTTGCTGTCAAAATGTTTTGTTGATAAAAAAGACTACGTTGACAATTTTAAAGGCCATTTGTAATAATACGCCCCGGTTTTTTGTCCAACATTAGTAATCAATTTAAAAACAACTGATTCATCATAAAGGGAGATAATTGGAATCGAATATTAAAATTGTTTCGCTGAAAGCTATTTTTAATTGCTTTCATTATTCATTTAATTTTTGTGATGACTAAATTTACCCCTAAGTTTGTTCAGAAAAACAATGAATTAAATATTGTATTTATCGAAAACAATAAAACTTTCATCTGAAATAGATTTTTGCTCGATTTCGAATTATATAAAAATATATCGCTTACGGCAATTAGAATTTCAAATGAAATTAAAAATTTTGAATTTTTCGTTTTCAGGAAAGTTTTATTTAAAAGCAGAGGTAAAAAAAACAATTTTAAGTATGCCGAAATTTTTATAGAATCGTTTATAATTTCAGAGATATGATAACATATTTTAGTTAGCAAAATAAAAGTGGAATTACGGAGTCCTTTAGATTCGTTTAAGGTTTTTTCTTGTGTAGTGCGAAATGGAATTATGCAATTATGGAGATTTCTTAAGAGTAAGCTGGAGAAATAAAATTATTTGGGAAAGATAAGCGTATTCCTTAATGTAATGAAATTTTTAATTATATGTCAAAATGTGTTTGTGTTACTAATACCGCACTCTTCACTTAGGAAAAGGCTAATGTTTTAATAGAAGAGACTGATTAGAAGCGGAGGTGTAATTTCGAATTCATATAAATTTTATCGAGGTTTTCCAATTAAAGTGAATATGAAAGTATATTTAGTAAATTGAATTTCGTATTATAATTAATTTCTTAAGACTTCTTAAGGCACAGTATAACTCCTATATTAAGAAATTAGATTTTTAGATTACATTGCACTAGTGCAAAGTTCCTGTTGACATTATTACCTTAAACAGACTTTTTTTAAATTATAATTTTCAATCGTGTTCTATAATATATCAACAAAAAAAATAATATAAAACCTGTTATAGCCTTTTCTATAAAAATAAATATTCATATTAAGTTATTGAAGAAAACAAGATATTAGTTTTTAACACGCTGATTAGCGTCTTTCATTTTAGTTGGGCTATAGCATTTATTATATCATTTTTCAAAATCTTTAATTACATAAAGAATTAGAGGACATTTAGTAATAAATTAAAAATAAAAGCCAATATTCATAAAAATGATTAATACTTTATTATTATAAGTCAATTTATTATTATAAGACAATATTTCTTGTTAGATCTACACTGGGAAAAATACTTACTAAGTACCTTCTATGATTAAAACATTCGAGTTATAGCTTTCTATACCATAAACAAAAGGTCATTTAATATATTTTAGAACATAATTTAGTAATTCGGATATGTGTATATATAATTTTAAATCGTTTGTTATTTTGCGTTGTATAGCGCGTAACGCTGTTTAGAAGAAAGCACCTCCTACAAATAACATCATGTGTGTTTTAGGACCATATATTCATGTGTACTATTTCACTGAAATCCATGAGCTATAGGTTTTGAGATCTGGTTCAGTTAATTTCATCAGTCACAAGGTACAAGAAGAATATATTTGGTTCCAGTTTTTATAAGCATATAAATTTCCAAATTTAAATGGAAGTCTTATATATTTATAAAAACGTAACTTTATAAAAATTGGGTTATAATTTTTACAATTTTTCCTTCTGCATCTTTTTTAGGCTACACAAATACCTGTCCATCAGCTTTTGGTATAGCTGCTAGCAACATTGCATAAACAACATAAATATGAAATAAATATAAAAATAATATTAAAGTTTTACTACAATTGTTCACTTATGATGAAAAGAGCAGGAGCAAGAAATATAAACTTATTTTCCTTAATTTTCGCACATCTAAAGAAGAGGTTAATTTTTTTATATATTTCATATTTGTCTAGCTATTTCTATCTTAAGAGACTACAAAAAATTTACGTCATAACAGGCCCGGAGAATCTTTCTCGCGCATTACATTGGTATATTTTTTACCATTGCAATCATAAGCCTTAAAAGTCCTAATTGTTTTTATTTTTCGTATTTCTTGTACGACATTTTAAATAAATTCAACTCCTCAGTTTATTTTAACCATAAGTTTTTATATTAAATTAAGCCCTGCTGCAATTGATTCAGGTGTGATGTGTGTGATGCAACAACAAAAAACAATCCACCGCGTAATCTTTGTAATCGCTACTTCATCTTTGTGCTATTTTCGGTACAAGCCTTGAATCATGAGGATATTTTTCAATATTTTTTGTATATGTAAAATGTTCAAATAAAATGTTTTGGAAACTTTCGTGGAAACGAACGACACCGCCAATGTAATACGATCTCACATGCTGTCCTGCTGATCAAGAATGAATATAAAAAGTGTCGCATGAATTGCCAATAAATTTTAAATCGATTAATTTTTTGACAGTTTGATGATAAATTGATCTTCCCAAAAGTGTATTTTCCTCTGTATCACCGGACAGGAGTAAAAGTACCGTACTTGTGCAGGCGATGAATTATTGATGTGTCGATCGAGTTATGTTTGCAACATATTAAACAAAGATCACGCGAATAAATTTTGTGATTGATAGGGGAGTTTAGAACGACTTTTTTTGTTTGATAATCAGACGGACAATAAATCAAGTGGTTACCACATCATTTTATGGATACACGCTATCACAATTACTCCAACATTTAAAAAAAATTCCTTAATACGTATTTCGTTTTCTTTATTAAAATTCGCATTAAAACCTTCTTACCTATTAATTAAATTCCGTATAATTGTGAAATTAATTTAACCTTTTATTCCTATATTTCTTGATTATCGCTTTTTAATTAAAAAATTATTGTTAATACAAAAAGGGTTGCAGTCTTGTTGGGTCAACGTCATTGATACCCTCCTCCTGAGAATTTCCTGGCTGTAAGCCCTTACCAATACCAAACGCAATTCTACACTTACTACTTTGGAAATAACTCAGAAAAATAAAGAAAGGACAAAATTCAATAATTCATCTAAATTGTGACAGATAAAGACATTATTACATGGCCACATTGACACTTTCCACCCGAGGGCTCAAAAGAGACACCATTCAATTTATGTCTTTTAGGCGCTTCAGCACAGTAAAAAAGAAAAATAATGAGGTCTATTGCGAACATTCAGTTAAATGTTTATTCAGTTTTTTGTCTCTCTGGTTGCCTGGTATACACTATTAGTTAAAATTTTATTAGTAATTTTTACTTGCATGCGGTGGATATCCATAGACGCAAAGCTAAAATACCTCCGAGCTCAAAGGGTTAATACTACTCGTATTTCAATATCGTGCTTTCCAAAAACTTGTGGTAAATATTACTAAAATTACTAAGTTGTTATTAGAAAGGACTGTAATCAAAGTTTACGGACAGCACAATTATAATATGCAATATTGTTTTTCTTTTCACCAGCATTTTGGAAGTAAAAAAAAAAATTTATGATTTGTTGTTGGTCTTTGATTAGACGTTTTATTAAAAAAGACCTGGAACGTTATTTTTTTATTATTTTCTTCAATTTTGTTTGAGTTTGTTAATTCTGGTAGATTAAAAACATTACTTAATTTGAATAAAACAACGACTTTGGTAAATTTTATCATTGAAATGTTTCTTAGTTGTTGAAATTTTTTGTCAAACAATAAATTTTCTCTTTTATTAGTATTTCTAATCAATTATTAGACTGGTACCCTTCATGGGTGGCATGTTGCTGTTAAATAGCTGAAATCTCCTCTTAAAAAGGCTATTCATAATCTTACACGAAAATTGTTAGAACAATTCATTTTTTAAATAAATAATTAATCTTTAGTTATAAATTACTTCCATTTTACTAAGCTTGCATTCAACACCTTTCCGCCGCTTTGTAAATATACTAGTGCTTTCCGTAGTCATTCCCTCGTACCATAAATTTTCCAAGGGAAAAGAATTTCTTGAAATTGCGAACTTCGAGTATCAGCAATTTTTGTATCTGCCAAGATGTTTATTAGCATAAACGGGAATTGTCTTAGTTCATTTGAAGAAACTATAAAACGTTTGGGCTAATTTTTAAATTACATCCAGCAGATTGTTTTTTTGTTAAAAAAAGAAGAAATATTTTCACACCAAATCTGTTTTCTTAAGTAATCACGGAAGATTTCCGTAATTGCACACTAACCTCATAACATCGGGTATTTATGATGGCTCTGTAAAATTGTTTGTGACATAAACTGACATGAAAACAATTTTAGTATTAATACATACAATAATATAATAATACTGCACAAATTAAAAGCGTATACAGGTAACCTTCCTACAACACTGATTCGCTCTTACACGATAAAAAATTGCGGAAACCTTGGTATAATACGACAACCTACAACACGGTTTCGTTCTAACACGGTAATGAAATTGCAGAAATCCTCGTGTAACACTCTACATCTATTATTTAGCGTATCTACATGCATATTAAGAGATCTAAATTACGCACTTTGGACACATAAGTTGCAAAATTTCCATATCAGAAAACGCGAATAATGAAAAGGACTCAGAGTGAGGTGAATGATTCAAACGATAAATCGTTTATGTTTGTTTGTACCGCGCAGTGATAACGAAGGAAATGTTGTTCCAAAATTTTATTTCTTCAATAAAAACGAATTTGCTTGATTGGATTTGAATAAAAATATTTGGTTTTTCGGAACCTAACCCCTTTTTCGTTCTGCTCTTGCTCTGTCTCATATAACACGGTTTCACGCAACACGACATTATTTAGGAACCTATCTACCGTGTGATAGGATTGTATTAATTAAATCTGGTCGTTTGCGACGTCCACGTAATGTAATTAATTTCTATACAATTCTATTCAATCCAAACGTCTTGGGTTCTTGAGTACAATCTTGTGCAATTTTAGTAGACGCTACCAAGTAAAAATTTGGAAAACTTAGTGAACAATTTTTTTAAGATTCTTTTGTTTTTCTTGTTTTTTTTAAGATGTTTTAAGATACTCCAGGTTTAAGGCACTTTAGAGGGAAGATTTGGTCAGATGAAGATCAAAGAGGTCAGGTTGTTGGATTTTCGAAGCATCCTAGTGGTGGGCTTAAAGTGGCCGCAGTTGGTGTGGTGACAGTCTAAGAAAAGAAGAAGAGGATCTAATGGTTCGGGGATTGGTGTACTGTGGCGTTACTTGCAGAAGCGAAGGGCAATCAACGGCTCCAGCCAGCAACTAATGGATAAAGAGAATGTCTGAAATTTCACGACGGTTAGTAATGGTCGTAAATCTATCAGTTTTAGGCGATTCTCATAGGGCGAGAAATGTGCGAAACGGACGAATCTGCGTTGACTCAATAAATTAGTGTGGTTTACTGGGGAAGACCGTACCTGAGTAGAGTACTAGAGCAAAGGTCTGAAGATATAAAGGGATTTTGTGACGTAGGAATTAGAGGACTTTCTAAACCAGAGCTTAATGAAGCCAGGGGCGGAGTTAGGTCTGCTTTTGTTGTCATTACTATCCCTAATAAACAATCATTGCTTTAAAGATTTTGTATAACTTCAGATTCTACCACAGTTCTTTATTTTTCTTACTTTATGATTAGCATTTTAGTTAATTTGTTCTCTACCGATATAACCCAGACGGTGTTTAACTACACAAAATATGTACTCCGAATTCAAAGTCCATTTCGCGGGATAAAGTTTTGCCGGTTAATTATGGTGAAATTAAATAATATTGTGCCTTTATGTGCACATAGGAAAGTACGTGCTTTATGGCTTTAGAAAACTAGTGGAGAATAGGGACATCCAGCCATGTGCTAGGAAAATTGTAAAATAGCAGGAGGAGAAATGAAGTATAAAATTATTATGTTTGTATTATTTTTTTCTTAGAATATTTTAATGGTCTAATTTGTATAACAATATTTTACTCACATATGTTACAGCAGATTAAAATTAATTTGAACGTTGTTGTGTACTAACCGGTCCCATTTTGTCTAACCTGTGGGTTTCTTTAATAATTCTAGAATTACTACTGCAAATGTCCGTCCAAATTTCATATTGATTAATAATTAATCTGTTTTGATTATTCTCTGAGAAAATATTGGACTTATTTTTTATTTCAGTTCTGATTTAAGTACTAAATACCAAATTAATATAATTACTAAATAATGGTTTAATTTAAAGTAAGCATTATTTCACGACGAATAATAAAATCTTCCTTCTTAAGGGAGTAATTACTATGACAGATTGAAAAAATCCATATTTTGTATATTGTTAAAGTGTACATACTTTCAGGAATACGTCTGCCAATTTTTGCATTGGTATTCGTAGAAATTACAAAGTTATAGCGTTATAAGGACGCGAAGGTTGAGCGGCTGGTATCGCTTACTTGGGCCAAGCGCTTCGACCGAGCGTCTATTACATTAGTGGAGCTTCAGATCATAGGAGTGTATCAGGAGATATACAACATGAAGGTCTTCATGGATCCCAATGCGGATCATGAGGAAAAGCCCATTAAGAAAATAATTGATTTTTTGATTTGTTGTGCACAACAAAGTCAGACTTTTTCAAGCGACATTAATTCGAATGGTAATAACTTTGTATTTATTGGTTTTTTAAAGTAGGAATTTAATCAAAACTAGCTCCAAGTTTGGGTAATAGTATGGTCAATTTTTAATACCCTCATATTTTATGATGTTACTGAAAAAAGTTTCAAACAAAGGCCTTTATTTTGGTCGTTGTAGTGATAACATACCTCAAAACTTTTGAAAGTCCTCAGATTTTTCTTTGACCCACAATCACCCTAATTGCAGTTCCATCTTCTGGCCAAATTGCAATATATTTTTAAAAATATCCTTTCTCTGTGAGAACGATTTCATGACAAGAAAGGGTTATTTCTAAGTTGAATAAGAAAACATTCTTACGTGTCAAATCAAGTAAGTATGAAGTATGCGTACCCACCGTGCGAGTATTTGAATTGGAGCAAAAACGAGAAAATATGGCAAGCGATGAAAAAAACCTAAATGCTCGCATGTCCGATTGGATCTTGTTTTTATCAGTACCTAGCCGTAGCTTGACTTACTGACACAATGCATTTGCTCCCGGCCTTTTCGCTCCGAACAGCTCGAACTTTCGTCTCTAGCAGCAGATCTCCTCTTGATATGAATAAATCATCAGGCGGCACTTATAAATTTTTCATAAACGCATACTCTTCCTAAGAAAATTTAATTAACGTCGATTGCAATGGAAAAAGAAAAGTGAGAAGGCTGCGCGATTGGCGTATGTGTTTCGATGCCCGGCGATCGCATCTCGGCTGATTTACGCAATTGTCATCTCGTTCTTGGGCAAGACAACCTACCCGGGCCCAAGGGAATGGACGCGGTCAGTATCTGGGGCTGGTCGATCTTAGAGCAAAACATTTTAATTATCTCGATCTGACATTAAAGGCAACACAAGAAGTGCGTGATGACTACTCTCCAGCGGCGCTCTTGACAGTTACATAACCTCGCCTAGCCGAGCGGTCCCCGTCCGTTCCCGATCTCGTTCAGTCGGTACCGTCTTGCGGCTCCAGCGCGGAAAACACTTTTATTTCACTTCCAATTAACTCCTTAGACGGGAAATTTTTCTCACCAATTATAATTTATTGGCAATTATATGCCAAAGAATTTATTTTTTTTTCACAGTGGACTAATTGGGCTGCACCTATTTAGGATCATTCCTTGCCAGAGTTCAAGATTTGAAACAGAATCAAACGATCTTATGTGCAATTTTACGATTTCTTTCCTCGAATGATTTCAAAAGGTATTTTTCAATCAAAAGAATAAAATAAAACCTGAAAAATATTTTACCTAAAATTGTGTTCAGTTTGACAAAAATTATAAGTCTAGAAATATCAGCAAAATGTTACAAATAAGAATTTCGTAAGATTTAGATAACCAAGGTATGATAGATTTCCAAACTGCCGTGGAAAAATTAATAGGCAACACCTACTGCGTTACTCGTTCAAGTAGTGACCAAATCGACTACGTGCTTTTTACAATAAATAAAACGCCAAATTGGCGAATTAATCATTTCATCTTCTAATTAAGAGTCGTTTATATTTTTAATATTAATGAATATTTTAGTAACGAATGTCATGCTAAATATCGGTATATAATTTTTAAAATAAAATTCAAATAAATTTTCTTTGAATTTGTGGAATTTACATAGAAAAATTTAAGATTTTCATTCGGTTCAGATCCCATTTAAGCCAGCCAAAAATTAATTCATTTATTATGCTTTTCATTATTAAGCTAGAGTTATTGTTTTTAACAATATGCCTTTAATAAATTAATTCAAGGTATTTAAAAGTAATGGAATTATTAGAAATATAATTGTTTCTAGGGTTAAGTTTATTAAGCTTACCTTAAAATCTTGATTAGCAAAGGTAAAAATCATTGTAAGAATTTCTACAGATTCTTTTGCAAGATTGAAACATAACGGGGAAACTCGAACAAATTTTTTATTTTAGTTATTACTATTAGTACTATAATTAAGAACAGATACACAAAGAGAATTACAGCAAAGTAATCAACATGTATTTACGTGATGTACTAACACATAATTAAATATAGCAAACTAAAGCTACTTCAATATTAGATCTAATTCTAGGCTCTATTGAAAAGGGGTCAAATCGTTTTTTGGTGACACCTACATACTTCAAAATTGTGGTACTTATCGGATGGAAGTCTCGACATATGCTATATTTGATCCAAGCCTTATCAAACGTTTCGTTACAAATTATGCATTCTGTTTTCTGATTTTGAGGATGTATTACAGGTGTAGGATTTGTCACGTCTTGAATTGTCCTTTTATTTCCTTCGCTCCAATTTTAACACCAACCTACGATCAACAAATGAAAGAAATTAGAAGTAAACCTCTTTGTTCAGATTTATTTATTTTTTTTTTTTGCTTATTTCTAGCATCTTTTCACAGATAAAAAATTTTTTATAAGACAAATTCCTGAAGAGATAACATAAATTTTAAATGATTTTAAAAAAACATAAAATGTTTCCATTTTTCAAATAAACTCCAAGATTCTTCAGTTTTATATATAAATATTTAATTTTTAATTTTTTTAGTAATCTACGTTATTTTAGCAGAATTCCCAGTTCTTGTAGACAAGTAATCTGAAATATTTAATTGTAAATAAATTAAAATAGTTAACACTTAACTATTCGAGAATACGTTTAAGGACTTCCTTTCGCGATTTGATCACTGCGAACAAATTCCAATATTTTATAACACTGCACTTTAAAATCACCTTCAAAATTTTGGAAATCTTACACCACGTGCTAAGTGAAAAAAGTTAAAATAAGACATTCCGCGTCTTTTAGTAGATTGTGCATACAAAGGACACAAATTAACTGTGCGACAAATGCACTGATTGAAAAATATATTTTCGTTACTATCACACAGACACAGGCTCTATACCTTTTAGGAGTATATCTGGGCTAAAAACTTCTATAAAATTTTATTAAAAATCTCATTCGAATCTGCTTTTTGTAATTCATTTAAAGATTTTGTCATTTAATTTCTTTTTAAACCATAATACCTGACAATAAAAACGAAACGAGCTTTTGTACATGATACAAAATTGAACTGCTTTTGTAGTTTTTACTAATTTGTTTAATATTTGTCTGGAAATGTTTCTTAAGATTCTTCGATACGTTAAGATAGAACTTGTGGCCTTCGTGTAATGATTCAATTCCGTAAATGAATTATTACTACTAGTTACACCACATGAAGCTGGGATAATTTCTGCTTTCATATTTAAATTACTTAATTTTTGATTAAAATATTAAAACAAACTTTGTTGTATTTTGTCGTTTTGCTTAAACATAGAAAATTTTCTTTTATTCTGTTCTACAATTTTACTAGCAGTCATTTAGGAATTACATTAAAAAAGCCCTAGTTTGAAATCAAAATAGTAATGATTTACCTTTGTACTACTACTTTCTACAGTTTCTAATTATTTGTGTTAGAAACCGAATCAACGATATAGAATTACCTTTTGACTGTGAAATAAAGTTAAGCACAGAAGTATATTTGAGAAATGTATTTTACGATTCTATAGTTAGAGTTAAATTGAAGTATAAATCATGTAAAAAGTACTACGCAATTTTGAAAGGCAAAATGTGGTACAAATATAAGGCTTAAAGAATTACGACCTCTTTTATCGAAAGGTAACACCGATCACCATTTAGGCATGTTTAGATTTATGTTGTATGTGACCATAAACACTTTGAAAATTAATTTATGGAACGGATAATGGAAAGACTGACAACTAGTACACTTGCAGGGTATTTTTCATTCGTTCAAGCAATTGTAACTCTTTTATATGTGTTTTATAATGCTGGTAAAATATCTAGGTTTTTAGGTATTTTCATTTGCGGTACTCTCTTAAAGCAAGTCCGTAGTGATGGTATATGAATAGTTTTATATACTTCATAAAGGATTTAATTTACTATAATTCTACTCTAAAGAGTCAGATGGTCATCCATATCGTTCGCTTTGTTAAGATGCGACGAAGGGACATTGGACCTAGCTCTAGCCACTAGTCATATTCATGCCATTCGACAGATATTTGAAAATAAAACAAGTCCAACAATATGACTATAAATTAAACTAAATTCTATAGGGAAAAATGATAATAAATATGCTAGATAGATAATTGTGTAATGTAGGCCATTCCATACTTCTTTTAGTAGTTTTTTTGCATGTTTTATTTTGAGACTAAGGAAGGAATAATTAGTCAAAAGTTTGATCGCAACGTACTCATTCGATATTTTATTACTTACATACATAAATAATTAATTTGTTAGTCTGGTAATCGTACTTATTTTATTCGATATTTGATAATATACATAAATTTGTATTACTTTTTATTTAGTGTATTTTGGATAATTTATAAACGTGTTAACACTTCCTCAGACATGAATTGAATTTATTCAAATTCAGTTTAATAAAAAGATAAAATAAGTTGCAAATGAATATAAGAATAGATAAATAAATTAAATAAAATAAATTATAAATAAGCTAGAAAGATATACAAATTCATAGTAATAAAAGTAAATTAAAAAAAAATGTCTAGATAAAAGGAAATGAGTTGATTGCTGTATGAACGTTGTTCCAATTTATTTGAATTTCAATTTTAAAGAACTCGTATTTTGTTGTACTGCTTAGTGATTTGATAAGTCCAAGAACTACAACTAAAAATTTTCAAAGAAATTTGAATTATGTGATTAAAAAGAATTTTAAATTTACACAAATTAAGACTGTTTTTATGGGTTCGAGTACTGTCCGAATCATTTTTGATATCCATAATACATAAATATGAAGTAAAAATATAAAATATATTAGAAATTGTAAACGACTATTAATTGTATAAACAAAACAAATTGCCAACATTTTGAAAAACTTTCTAATATGCTTATTGACCCGTAACACTTTAATTTTCCTGAAATGTCTATCATTAAAAAATCTTTTAAATAAAAGCCCTTTTAAATTATACGTATCTACTTAATTAAAATTTGGAAAATAAATTTAGAAGGAATAGGTAGGTATTTTAATGCAAGCATATAAAGCAATTTCAATGAGCTTATTCTAAATCGAACTCAGGGCATACATTAAGGTGATAATTATTTACACAACCCTTATAAAGTATGGATCCATAAAGCGAATGTGAACCTCATATAGACTGAATATAGCTCATCACAGTTTGAAGATATTTTAACGCCTTATGTCATAGAAAGTAATGAAATCTGCGAATTTACATCCGAAACGCAGTAATTCTCTAGCGACGTATCCACTGTGCAATTGTCACTATTCATCAGGTTCATTAAAATTGTCTAGGTGTGAGATTACGCCATCCTAGACTCAAGTAAATGTAAATTTTAACGCTGGATTACATGGGGGTGATAAACACTTCGCCGACAACAGCATGCAGGCAAACTGTTGCAAAATCTGAGTAGCATGAAGAGGCGCAGGTATCATAAAGTGCAATCAAAGTGACAGCGACCTAATAAAGGTCCGATATGGATGTTTCTCTAAGAGGCTCATCTGCATATCATTCGAAACGAAAATGCAGAAGAGAACTTTTTGATCCCATTATTTCTGATTCGCCGATCTGAAGCCGTATACCCAAAGAAATTGCGCGGTGATGGTACGGTGAATCTAATTGGGAAAATGTCTCCACTTTCTTTGCTGTGGTATAAGAAGAGTTAAAAGAAAAATGCGATCTAGCCCCAAGCTGCAGGAGTTCGAGCTGAAAGGTTCATGTAAAATTTTATCGTCTTCGGTACACGGTAACTACTCGGTACGTCGTAATTGGTTGTTTAAATTTAGGAGCGTGCTTCCATCTCGGGTACCTGCATGCCACCAACAATTTAAATGAAATAAAAGGAGAACGACTGATTTCAGTTTAATGACGATTAGAGGTATCTTCGAGCTGCGAGGAAGGTAAGCGAACCAAGTGCAGAAAAGGAGCGCACGCGACTAGCACGAGGCGAAACGATCGCTCATTGCCACTTGTGCAGATTTAAGACGATATTTTATTACCAATTCAATATTAGAATAAACGCGACTTTCACAGCTATTAAATTTCGGTCGTAAACGTGGCTACTAGATGAATCCAAATAGCATGCATATTATATTTAATATTCGTCAGCAATATTCAAAACATTATAGAAAGCTTTAGAGCCAGTACTTTTAGGTCTTTTGAACATTTGAACATATTATCTAATCGTTTTGACCCTATAACCTGCTTTCATCGTCAGATTTTCACGAATGAATTTTGCACCCAACTCCTTTTTGAAGATTTTAAAATAAAGTGGTCCTATCATGGCTCCTCTAACAAGAATTAAGAAGCATATTTTTCGAACCCATTGGCGTTTTGGTACGCATTTAGTTTTAAATATCAATCAATATTACTTAATATCATTTACAATATTTTTATTTCAACGAGTTTTATTCTTTGCTTTTGCAACACGTATGCGGTTTTATCAATTTTATTCGATAATTGAATTTTGAGTTTGATTTTAAGTTATTGTCAAATATATAATTCAAATACACCTAAACCTCTTTTTACGCGAATATTTTAACGCGAATCGAGGTATGAAAAATAATTTGCCTTTACGCAACCAATTTAAAATCAAAATTAAGTAATTATGTTTAATTTAAGAAAATTTTAAAAATAGGAATGCATGGAGTCAGGAGTTCTATTTACGTGTATTTTTTAAAATCATATCTAACGCATAAAAAAAGTTCTAGGTGTATATAAAAATAGCGCCTATATTCATCAGCTATGGATCACGACTTTTTTAATAATATTTGGTTTTTTATTCTTCCTTTCACGGCTTTTGGATAAATATCACTAATTGTACTAAAGAAAACGTATACGTATACGTTTTATATGGATTTTCGAGGAAGATATCTACAGTGGAAAAAAGGAATACTATGTATATATTTATGACATGCTGATTTGTTAAATATTTTAAGGTCCCAGCCCATGATTGTGATAATAGCAAATCAGCATTTTTAAATACACCCAAATCTGTTTTTACACGGTTTGGATTTAACACTACTTAGGCCTAGAAAAATAAATTCAATTTCTTTCCTAAACGATTAATTTAAGGAAAAATATTTCCAACTGTAATTTTCTAGACATATTTAAGACGGTACGTACGTACATACAATGCTCTTGTCAACAAAGTTTAGACAGTCAATCCAAAACGATTGTTCTTAGTTCTTTGCGCAACATTCAATCAAGAAATATCTCATTCTAAGAATTGATTATCTTCTGTTTTTATGAAATAAACTGCCCATGAATGCACATATAAGTCGAATTTGACTTTTTTGAAAGACTTAATAGAGCTCTTTGTATAAATCCTGCTACTTTTTCCAGACTTCTAGGAGATGAAACTAATCCCCTATTTTTTATGTACACGATGTCATTATTAAAAATAATTAATAAACTTACCTTTGACCTTAATAATAAAAAAAAACGAAAATAATTCAAACTACTTTTTATAATAATTTAAAAATATAAAAGAACCCAGACTGCAGATGGAAGCTCTTGTTAAAATCGTCAAAATATTTAAAATTTGCATCATTCCTTTAAACACAGTTGTGTAAACATTAGTTCGTGTTAATTTATTTCTTTTTCTTTGTCTCAGTATTTGTAAAGTGCATTGCTTTTACGAGTAAGGAATTTCGTCTTTTAGTTTCTTAGGTTTGTCAAGCACAAAACTCTGGTATAGAGTTAGTACCTCTGAAAGCCTGCATTTTAAGATTTCGTTTCAATTAATGATCAATACAAAATGACAAGAATTAAAAAAGCCTTAAATGTTTTTGGTCTTTTGTTCTCATTTTAGTACACTCTATCGAAAATCACTGTTTACATTCTGTTCCTGTTTCGAGATCCTCCCAGTGATTCGGTGACATCTCTGTTTTCAGACATTTATTTAGAATGACCGAGTATTTAACACAAGTGCATAGTTATTAAAATTTACTTTTTAATTAAACAAAATATTCAGTGTATTTCATAGAAATTTTTGTGGTTTAATTCGTCTTATAATTTGGACCTTTAATACAGGATGTCTCAGAAATATGTGTTGTAAAAAGTAAAATTTTGTCCCTGATTGAAGATATATATGATCATTGAATTGAGGAAAGTGTACGTTCCGAAAGTTTAACTAGAAAGAGCACTGTCCAATTTTGAATTTTCTGAAGCAGTTAGAAACTATGCAGTGTCCAACTCTGATTCTGTCTTTCCAAAAGCTTTGCAATATCACTATGACACCATTGAGAAGATCGCGAAAGATCTGGACAAAATCAAAAACATTGGTCTAGATTAAATAAAAATTCCCAGTGTTCAGATCGTCTAAAACAAGTACAGAAAAGGAAAGATAGTTGACAAACATTTTTTGAGGCAGTCTCAATGAAAATTCATAGATTAAATTATGGTACGAATGCAAATCCAACTATTACAATACGTTAAATATTTTATAGAAGTACTTGCGACTAGGAAATACCACTTTTCTAAAAATTCCATGTATTTCTTGGCTCGCCTAACTGCAGCATTTTGGAAGGTTCCTGTTGTAGTTTCTGGTACAACGATTTTATTCACATTTCTAAATTCGGTCTACTAACAAATTTGGAAATGTAGAATGTAGTGCCCTTACAAAAGTTACAGGAGATGTTTGATAATAAATATCGCCTCGTGTGGTACGTCGCTTTTAATCGGTTCATGCGAAAGTAAAAACTAGAATTCATGTTGTATGCAGTTTCCTATCGACCGAGCCAATCTCGAACTTCAATCCTTAGGTAGGTTAAGCAAAAAGAGCTCTTTTTTCCGCCTAGCACGGGTTAACGGCTGGCATCTTGAATCCTGCAAACGACGACCATAAAGTGCTCGCGTGGGTTAGAGTTATACCGCCATGTCTTCATAATGTTCCGTCGCAACGTATTTAAATCGCGGCTAAACTTCGGTTGCGGAATAAAAAGCGTGTGCCAACAAATTTCCCAACGAGAGATCACTCCTCACCGGAGATAAAGCAATCAGTGGTTTGCCATTCCTAGCGACGTCTTTTTGCTGGGTTACATCCGCGGAACAGTCTGCCTCGCTTCGCGACGCCAAAGTGTTTACAGATCATAGTTTATGTGCATTTAATAGTTTTTTCGCGAAATTTATTATGTTGTGCCGCGAATATTTATGAGATGTACTCTAAGGCGGCAGTCATGCCTGGCTTATCGCATCTAATCTGGTCAAAAGTTTGATGCTGTGCAGATGCATTCACTCCGCTATATAGAGCCAGATTAGATGAGGTTCAGTCTATGCCATAAATCATTTATTCATTGGTCTTGTTTTCTATATTAATTTTATTGCAGTGGAATTAAACTAATGATACAAGCAGTAAAAAGACGCGACAGAGCGGTTTTACGGGCCATTCGTGTCTAGTTTTGTTACTTAAAATTTATTGTATTTGGGTAATCGTTCTTCTACAGGTTTTGTAAAACATACTTAAGCAATAATTTCAAATCATGACTTGGACAACAATTTCGTTGTAGTGGTCGAAACTAACATAAGAAACTTATATAAAGCTATAGTACATCATTTAATTCCTTTCCACCCTGATTGCCTATAAATTTAAGTATTTTACAAATATTCTGACACATTAATCACAAAGAAACAAGCAATTTTACATTGTTCTTTTTATTGGTCTGAATTCCAAAAGTGTGTCTAAGCAGATATTTTAGCAGGAAATTTAGGATTTCTATGAATTTTTGCAATTACTTTTTCTATGTTTTCTTATGTTAAGAGAAAATCTTCTTTAGAGGGTGAAAATGCTTACTTTTCGGATTTTTTAAGTTGGGAGGAAACATTTAACATATTTTAAATTTTTAGTATGGTTTATAGATTTTAAAAACACGAAATTATAATAAAATACTAATTGCTTTTTGTCATGATCGAGGATTTCTAAAATAAGCAAGGAAAGTTATTTGTAATCTCTATAAAATTTTATCCCAATTGAGACCAAAAAAAGTAATAAAAAGTTGAAGCAAATTTCCAACATTTCGAAAATAAAAGATAATTTTTATCATGGATTTTTATTTTTTTAATATTGAAAAGAACTAGGTGATATTAATTTTCTAAGAATTTTTTAGATTTATTTAGTACCTTCTAAATGACGATTTTTTACGTAAAACAATATTTTTTACCCAATAAAGTAAGTTTACTTTTTAATCATATAAAGTTTAAGAGTACAACAAAAATATAGAGTTAATTTTAAGCCACATAAAAAGTGGCAATCATAGCAACTTTCTCTGCATAGGTAAAGATATTATAGCCTTGCTAAAAGCGGCCTTTTCTATTTTTGTGTTCCATTTAGTTTTATATGTATATGAAAATTGTACACCCTTGTATGTTGCTGATATAAATCTAATGTGAAATCTGTACAATTTTCTGAAGTTATTTACATGGTTTAGGTCAGTTCTAAAATAAAATTTATTGAAGTCAACTCGAAATTTTATTATGGATTTCATACAAAAAATGTATGAATTTAGGGTATAAGTTCCTGGAATATGTAATAGAATTTTGACTTTCTTGATCAAAGTTAAAAAAAAACTCCAAAGAAACGAATTTATCAGCGTAAAATCAGAGGACACCGTACGTTAGTATGGTCGTATATTGTCCAAATAATTAATTAAGAATCCTGAAAAGAAATTCTGGCTTCACACTTCTGAAATTGAAACAAAATGTCTTGGAAGAAATGTGATCTAATACAATAAACTCTAACGACCCTAAAGCGTTGCTGAAAACTATAGATTTCTCATTATGTGCGTATTTGGACAATTCAGGTCAGCACTCCAAATTTTCTATGCACAGTTTCAAGCTAAACTAGTTCATGCAATTTATAGAATGACTATTTTGATCGTATCCCGTCTTCCACAACTTTAAATAAGCTCATTTCTTCTTTTATTTAAATAAAACAACTAGCCCAACGAAACCAATATGTAAAAAAATGCTGTAATTACAAAAGAAAAATGAAATGATACTTCATCGACGATTAATCGATTAATTGTTTTACGTGCCATGCAAATGAATCCATGGTACAGTAAAGATGTTTATGAGTAAAAGTATAAATATTACATGATAAGGTATTATAAGATGTCTTGGAAAATATCTCTGAACAGTATAGTTCTCGTAATGAAAGGCAGTCGGTGTAGGCCTATTGTCTCTAAAGATAGGAATCATTCACTTCTTCAGACTTTCTCTTGAAACTTTTGGATGGTAGTCATTGAAATTAATTTTCAATCTAAAGTGCTTATTTCTTCGAAAAATTTATACGTGACTTTTTGGATTTCTGGTACTAAAATTTTATAGAATTCGAATTAGTTTTGCTATATTGTACAAACTGTATTATAACAAAATTAGCAATTTGTAGTTGTATGTAAGCCCTTCTTTAGAAACCCTCATGAATCTAAGACGTTGAGTTTTCTTTGCCATCCGAGCCGTTCTGCGTCCGGCGAAAGAAGCACCGACCGCTTATTACCTTGCATTGGTTTAGAAATTGCATTCCATTGGCAGCAGCGTAGTTGGAACACACGGTGTGCTGCGATGGTATCGGAGGTCCACTTGGCCCCAGTAGAGACCTCCGCCGTTTACTTTTTGCATCAATTGTTCCAATTTAGATAGCATCCGCCTGGCGAAATGCCAAAGTCGCGGCTCCTCGGAGAAAACTGGAAATCTTTCGAATTTATTCGTACCCAAGGGACATCACGCGTGCCTCATTGATCCATGAAGACCTAGTCAGCGTGGATGTCAGTACTGGTTTCGTAACGCCGCTACATCCTCGGGATATTTTGCGGTCGGGATAACTTATCTGCGATGGTATTCCAACTCAATTTTCTTTTGAACACCTCTGAGGCTTTCGGTTAAATTGGTACGAGGTCAGATCTCGTAAATTGCAAAAGTCCTGTCATTCTCCATTGGGTAGTGCATTCGGTGATTCAAGTAGTAAGGTAAGTCTGATTGGTACCACAAGCACTGAAAACTCACCGCTGCCTGATGCACTAGCGGAAATCTTCTCCGTAGAGTAAGACACACCTTTAATTAAGTTCTTTAAATTAAGATCATTTCTGAATTTGGAAGTTAGTGTTTTGTTATGTGACAAAAAAACACACACACACACACATACGCACATACAAATAAAGCTTTCTGAACACGGAAGTCGGCCTTAATTTGTTAGTGATAGAAATTAAGATTTACTTTGTTACTTTAGTGAGAAAAGAAATGGCAGACAGAAGTGCGATCGCAAGATAAAAAGGGGCAATGTATCTAGGACTGGTGGAGATAAAACTGGAAAGATTTATGGTCTAAAGAATACTAGACTCTACTAGACTAGTTCCTGATAAATAAATATTGACGCCTTCAGATTTTCTTGTTAAAGCCTACGATAGTGCACTGAACACGACATTTGATCCAGATCTGATTGAGGGAATTTTATTAAAACTTCCTCGTTATAACTTTTAGAAGTAATCTAGAGAAAGAGATGACGTCATAAATTCTAGTAGTAGCTACAATTTGATAAATCTCTTTCAAAACAAGATAAAGTTCTTGTTGATTCCTTTGCAGAAAGGAACTAAAAAATGTGGCACGACATACGCAGGTATTGAATCCAGGCATCTCGATTTATATCCTCGCTAGTTACTTGGAAAATTTGTTTACTTATTGATTTTAAACAGTCTTGATTGTTTGCAAGTTTTATTCACCTCTCAAATTTATAGTTTGTATTATATGCGACTACAAGAATATATCGAGCTACACAGAAGGTAATTTATTGAAGGTAAACAAAAACTAGACGTAGGTAATTAGTATAATTGTTTTAATAGTCCTACATATTTCTATTCATCTTATATAGACTTTTTGTCTTACATACAATCCCTCGGGAAGGGTTGTTGGAGACATTGTAAAACATTAATAAAAATTGGAGGTTTGCACTGATAGAAATTTCCATATGTACCTACATGTATAAAATTTCCTGCTTTGTCTAAATTCATATGGTAAAGAATAATAACGAATACAAACTGAGATTTCTTGGTGTACTTGGAGTTGAAATCCTCGTTATTAGGCTTAATCTAAATAAGGCTTTATATATTTTTCACTGGCCGCTGTATTTCACATAAATGAAGGAGTATTTAAATTTCTTATTGTATTTAAGTTTGTGTGGTAAATTAGACATGGTTTATGTTTAGTTAATCTATTTAAACCTTAGACCCTTCGTTAGACAAATTTAAATTCGAATTTTATTTACTTATTTTCAATATTGTTTAGTAGTATTAATTTATAATATAATTGAATGAAGTGTGAACAAATAAATGTATATAGACAAATAATTGGTCTTAGAGGCAAATGAATCTCAAATTCTGCATTAAAACAACAGAATACATTAATTTAAATCCATCGCACTGACAGCGAAAACTTCAAAATTGTATTAAGAATTCATTTTCGCAGCGACATTTTTTATTTTTTCAGTATTTCCAAAATTGTACATTGTACATTTACCTTAAATTGGTATTATTAAAGCTTTCATATGGCCAGCAATAACAGGCAAGCACTAGCAGACATTTTGATGCAAGCTGACTTCCACAGTTTACGCATATTTACAAAATCAAGATCCGAACAGGTACAAATTGCTCGAGTCATAACTCGAATTTCAGATATCCCAGATAAGAATGCGGAAGCGTGAACTTTTCAAAATAACGATTTCACCTCCGTCAATAAGCTACAAATTCCTGCGGTTTGTCTATCGGCAAGTTCGTTTAATTTATGTCTGGCAGAAAGTTGTAAGAAGAAATCATCACCTCAAAGGTAAGTTTGGGACGCTGCTGCATCGGAATCTTCGTTGCATTGAGTTACCTTATCTGGAGGTAAGAAAAATGGATAACTAGTTAACAGCTGAATGGTGAACAAGAAGAACATCAGAACAAGCCAACGAAATGATGTACAAATGGTGTAGACCAGCACGATTGAGCTACCTTTATAACAGTAGTATTTCAGTAATGCAATGAATGACGGGGAGTCTGATTTACCACCTGCTGGTTTAAATACCGTGAAACCTAAATTTGAGTGCGGTGCGGTGGCTTCTTTATTCTACAGGGAAGTCATCTAAAAAGATGACCTGCACTTCGACCTTTTCCATAGAATGTGAGGTCAATATTTAATACATTTCTTTTATATGTTATATATGTATTTAATTTAAATTTATAGTTCCACTTTTTTAATGTCCCCTCCAAGGGGAAAACGGGAAACATTTATGGAATCATTTCAGTGCGTGTCTGTCGTAAGTGTTTAAAAAAATAAATAAGGCAAATAAAACCTTTTTAAGAACATCGTGGTAGTTATGACTTTTCCAATGAAAGATTAAAGGTCCTTCACAATCGAGTGCGAAAAAAAGGAGCTCCTGTAAAAATTTGTTTTTAGTGGAGGATAAAGAAAATATTTGGAAATTTCTATATTTATCAAGTAATATTACAATACAAAATATGTGTATGTAATTTTTTAACATATAATGCAGATATGAGGGTAGGAAAATCCTCAAACCTTCACGATGGTGTGGAGATTGCTTCGACAAACCGAACTGGAACTTTTAAATTCTATGTTGTGCTTTATCGCATCAAATATGGATATTTAAAAAATATATTATTAATCAATTGGCGTCAAGTAAAAGAAAGTCATGGTTTTTACATGACAAAAAAAATACATATAATAAAAATACATATACTATAGCAGTTCATACAATATAGACACAGATTTGAAAGACGTGTGACAAATTCCAGGCCAATCACACCACATAGGACCTATCCACACCATAGGATTCAAAAATAGCGTTTTGAGAAAAATGTGTTTCGATTTTGAGAATATGGAAGATTGCTTTTCCGGAGTATTGAAATTTTATTGGATGATCGATTTTGTTGAACTAAACATATAATCCAGAGAAAGCATGAGATAAGCTTGGTAGATTATCACTGCCGTATTTAGGCTCTCAATACAGAACGCTAAAATTTATGATGTTAACTATTCTGTACATATAACTAGGATGAAGATTAGTAATAGTGGGGAATTTTAATGTTAGCTTTGGACAAAATAAACATCAGACTAACCTATTACCTCACCGCGTTATTGACCCATTATTTTCTTAAACCGTTTCAATAGTTTAGATAGAATAAGCGAAATTTTCCACTATCTTAGCAATATCTCCTTTTGTTTGCACGTAACTTGATTAAAGATATTAATAACTACTAATCAACACTTTGTTTATCATGTTTAAATAAGCACTTAAAAGATTAATTTATTATTTTGCTGTTTTCTAAATTATCTATCTATTCAAAGGCTTCTGCTCACACGCTTTCTGAACAGCAATTAAGCTAATTGTCCATTTAGTCTCCGTCCACTCAGTTAATTATTTCCTATCGGAATTAATTCGCTCTCCTTATCCAATCGCCAAGGACGGACGAAGTGTGGAGAACACAACTGTTAGTTTAGTAACACGTTATTAAATTAAACCGTATCCAAGGTAATTTTGAAAATTGGCAAAGAAATTTATCCTAGTTGATCTTAAAGTTAGTTAAAGATTGAGACATCACTGCCGAGTCGAATGACACATTTAAATCTATAATTTTCACATATTGCAGTGTATTATACCATTGCGCCTCCAGTGCAGTAAAATTGAATTTAATGTTCTCATAAACTTTGTTTTACTATCGTCGCAGCGGTACTCTCTCCCGATAGCGCAATGATTAGCACAAACGATAGCAAGATCTCGGCTGAACTTCTCGTTGGTTAGTTAGGCCAATAGGCGAGTTACGAGTATCTTAATTACAAGCATGCGAAGAAAATTGTGACACAAGGAGGTCACCTTAAAAGTCTTCACTTTCAAAAATGTACGTACATATTTCAAATATGTAATTCTGATGAATTTTCATTGCATCCTGACATCTTGTTAATGCTGTAGAAATCATGTTTTGCCTTTTAAGGCTGTGATCTCTGATATGCTTTTACAAATTGATGTATTGATCTTATCAACATTCCTTTCGTTCTCTATCTTAAACTAATTATGATTGATATTTTAAATACGAACATTGTAAAAAGAAAAAAAAAGGCAATTGTTCACATTAATTTTTATTTCATAGTAGATGTGGGTAATTCAGTTCAATTTGTCTTAATATTCTTTTTATAACGTTACACCGCTGGATAAGTCTCTCATCTGCTTAGTTCCGAATTCGATTAACTATGCTTTCTTAATAAACACAACCGTCTTGAAAAAGAAACACTTCCTGGTTCGAAAAATAATGATCTAATACTTATCTGATTTTGAAAGAATATTTCGTAAACGATTTCAAAATTTAAAACGAAATTATAATTAAAAGTTAAAGAAGCTAATTTTTAGCTCGTTTGCATGTTTTACATTTTTTGTTCAAGAATAACGTCGAAGTAAGAAAAGTAAAGTTTTATGCTTCAATAATTGCACTTTAGCGTCAACGTTACGACAATAATGGAAATAATCGGCTAGTTTCTCAAAGATCTCAAACTTTAATAATTAAATATTTTTCTGTGTAAGTTTAAAATTGTCTTTTATTTTTCCGATAAAATTCCTTGCCAGGATTTTGGCTTTTGTATCGTACGTCGGATTACTTTGATGGAACGTAGAGTTAAGATTAGTAAGCAAAAAAACAAAAAAACACAATAAATTCTCTAGAACGTACAGCCTGAAGTGAGAGTTTTCTTTAGAACGAACGAACTAATTTTCAAAAGTGAAATAGCGTTGAAGATAGGATCTAATAGACCTCCTTGGATTGGTAAAAATATGTGCAAAATATTTCCATTTCGAAGTTGAAATTTATCAGGCCAAGTGATGATTTTATAAATTATAAGATAGTGCCATTCTGTGCAAAGTCAACCTTGAGCAACGTATGAATATGATGCGTATGCTGCGACTTCAACATACGGACATAATTCATACCTGGTCTTGTTACGTCATAAGAAGTAGGATCGAATGTTCCAAAAATAAACAGAAGGATAGAAAACTAAAATTTAGAAAAGAGCAAGTGGTTAAAAGAATAATTAACAGAAAAATTAATAGACAAATAAATTATATTGAAGAATTATCATTTCAAATTTCATAAGCAAAAAAATATCGCTATAAATCTCCTTTCTTTTGTTCGATTGCTGAGATAAGTCGTAAGTTGCCCAAGTTGTGATTAAGCGTTATCATTTTTTATTATTGCATAAAAACATGCACGTACGTGTGATTTTGTTTGCAAATTGTACGACTTTTGAAGAAGTTAAAAGTTGAAAAATATCGCCATTATTGAATTGTTAACAGGCTTCGAATATGAAATACACGATTGTTTTTTTTTCGGATTGTTTTTTAGACTTCGCAACAATATTTTTAGCATATTGAAATTTTTGTCAGAGGAATGAATAAATTTGTGATTAATTCAAGCGATAATGAAAAATATACAAATTAATACAAACTCAGAATTTTTTTATTTTGGTCATCTAAACACGTTAGAAGCACAGTGCTGAAATACTCGCTTTATTGTAATCCCACGATGCTTAAATAACGTTTAAATGTAAAAAGGTTAGCTTTAAGAAATTCCCCAAAGAAAACCAAAAAGTTCATAGAAGATCTAGATTCGACTCGGACCGGCCCTTAATTGTTCAGAAATATCTTGTGACTAGCCACACCCTAAGACGTTTATTATATCACGACATTGGTGCTATTAAAAAATATCAAATCTTCCGGATGTTTGTAATGAAGTAATTTATGCAAAAACCTACGCGGGCTGAGCAGAACTCCTTTTGCACGAAGAACCGCGCGACAACGTGGCATAGCAGCGATTGGTCGAAGGGGGCGCAAATCCATCATACTCGCGACTAATAAGTCTTTCGCCGAGACTACACATGTTCGCGCCAAGTAGATACAGTAATTGATATATCACTGATTATTCAACACCTGCCGTGAATTTCTGTCTGAAGCCATCATCGGCGAACAAAAAGTTCAGACCACCGCCACAAGTCAAGACCAACTTGGACTGGTGCTCTGACAACTCGCGAGCTGTCAATAAAAGCGGGAATTATTGAGGTGACGGATTTGTCAATACCTTTGTACATATATAAAATAGAAGTTCAACCCCAACCGCCGTTGTCACGGCATATGCTGCTTTGACGCCATGACCCAGTTCCTGTTTCAGAGGAGCTTTCCATTGGGAAGGCCTATCCAGTGCAATTCCTAAAGTGTTGCTTCCTTAACCGTAATTGCTTAAGGTAGCCAGCAATTTAAAAATAAGATTTATAACCTGTGACCAATCTCCGGAGAATTAAATTAAGAAATAACAGATGTGACGGACAAATCGCCGCTTGGGCGTACGAGTAAGAGCCAGCCTCTTTCTAGCGAAAGACGGCAATTATTCTGAATCTCAGAATTTTATTAGCGCTCGCAGTGAAGGACGCGGCATCTGTTCGTCGGACATTGCACATAACCGCCAATCGTGTGTGCAATTCTCATTAATCAGCCCATCAACATTGAATTTGTTTCACACTTCATTTCGATTTATCCTCGCAGCGGCTTAGCTCGACTGATACTCATTAGCCAGTTCGATCAGTGTGTAATTTATCGAAATGCAGACGCTATCGTTACTCATCTTACCTGGTTCTGAGGAGCACTTCTTTTCATCAAAATACAATTTGCTGTTTTTACCGTGAAATTTAATTACATTAATGTACATTCGATGGCACAGAGGTGAGCAGATCTGGCTCTGTAGCACGATAATCCTGTTTGGAGATATTAAGGCTAATGATGAACCTCATCAACTTTCTGATCTTCAGACTTTCGCTTTCTTCGACTTGCTTTTTCATTTCGAAGAGCTTCCATCTTCCGCGAATATCCATCACCTATGACGAGCTTATGTATTTGAATGGCTAAGCGTATCGAAAGACAATGAATGTAGTTAATACCAATCGACTACAGCGCCTGCTTAGGGTGATTTCCCATTAGTAACATGTGCGGTCGAATTGAAAAAAAAAATCAAGTTTTAATAGCGTTACAACTTTTTACACAATTGATTTGTTTAAAAATTCACTACCTTGGAGGAATTAAAATGAAGTTCCGAACGGAAGGAAAATGGAATTGAGTGAAGTTTTCACTATAATTTAAATTTCGAAAAAAAGACAAAAAATATGTAAACTCATAGTTATGCAATAAAGAAATATAAAAAGTAATAGTAGGGATTTTTTAATTACCTAATTAGTTTCGTTAATTGTGCCACCACTTCCGACTATTTAATTTTGTTCATCCCGAAAATAAGAATTCTGGGCTTAAATTTGCAATCAACGTATTAAAAACGACCTTTTATAGATCACCAAAACAAAACCAAAGACTGTACGTTTAACTTTAATCGATAGTGAGCCCAAATAAATTATATAAAAAGTTAAGTATCTGATGTAATCAAATCACTTTTATAGATTGACGTAGTAATATCGGTCTCGGTAGTTCGGGTTTTATACAAAATGTAAAATTGGTTAGTAATGTCTTTTAGTTATCTTTTTTCGTTTGAATGTGCTAATTGTAGCCGTACTTTCGTACGCATGAACTCCACTTTTATAAAAAGAAAAAAACAATCAAAATAGCCTCGGAAATGTTTATAATAAGCTTGCTAGTAATAAATGGAGGAAAAAAAACAATACTTCCGCAGTATTCGAACGCACGACTTTCCATCCGTAAATCGAGGATACTAACAAATCCCAATACGAATTCAAGCTACATGTTCGTACTAATTGAAAGCCAAACTTTGAAAAAAATATTCTGAATAATTTTGTAAATTCCGATAAACCTTATATTGCAGAAATGTACGTTTAATAAACTTTCATTTGATACCCCCGACTCATAGGGTTTGTAAATAAAAGAAATTTTGTCAATACTTTTGGTGAAACGAAGGACTTTTATAGTAAAGATTCTATCCTAGGTGTTGAGCGGAGTCATAAGCTACTACTCTGCCAAATTTCATTAAAATTGATCCAGTAGTTTTTCACACAAAAACTTCAAAGATGGTATTCTTGGTTTTTACTGTGTTTAAAAAACTATTTTTCTTGGATAATTTCAGTATACAGAAAGAACCTCCCTAGAGTTTTATTATATGTAAGTATAGATTACACTTTTGATTCATTCGATTCATAAGATATTTATATTTTTTTATATTTTAGTGCATATATAATATATGTGTATATATATACAGGTAACCCTCCTATAACACGGTAGATGGCTTCCTAAATAATGCCGTGCTGTGTGAAACCGTGTTATATGAAACCCGGAGCAAGTACCAAAAAGGTGTAAGATTCCGAAAACTTACGAGAAGCAAATATTTTGGAATCAAAATTAGCTCATAAACATTTCCTAAGGTTTCAATTTTTCACAGTAGGCGACCACCTTAAATACTCAAAATATTTAAATGCTTAAAATTTTTAAGGTTAAAAAATACTTTGAAGGGTTGGAATAATATAGAAACATAATTTAATGTATAAATATAAGATAAAATATGTTTATAGATGGACTGAAACATAATTTAGTGTATCCAAAAAAATAGCTATAACACATAACTTGGTATCACTATAGATTTTAGGCCTTAAGGCTGGTTAAAAATTTGGTCCGGTTTTTTGTCATTCCACTGAGAAAATTAAAAATCTCAATTATAAAGTTCAAAGACAAAAAATATAGTAGGACAATAGACTGTGAACGTAACATTCTTCGATTATTTTTTCAGAGTAATAATTTTGGTGGATTATAACTAAAATTACTTAATAAAACTACATACACTAACTTGCGGAGGCTTGGTCTGATGAAGGAACCATATTCATTTCATATTGGAACCACAAAGGTCCTACCAAAATAGAAGCTGATTGTCAAATTGTATGTTTTTGGGTCTTTTGTAAAGTCGCGATAGACTTTATAGACTTTTGACATTAGGAAGACTTTATGCGGCCTTAGTTCTGAATTGAGTTTGGACTCCTATTCAGACCTGTAGACACCAATAAGTTTTCTTAACAGAACATTCTTGAATATACTTATTAACATTTTCTCCTAGAATTTTGCCTATAATTAATTATCAATAAAAATCAGCAATCTTTTGTAATCTTTTTCTGCATTTCTTGTAATTTTCTTCGTATTTTTGAATACTTTATTAGTGTTAATTTATTTGCGTTAAATAAATCACCTAGTAAAACACGAATATTGTGTCATATACTTTGAAAAGGTGTAAATGTATTAAATGTTACGAAGAATATAATTGTACGTTGTGGCAAGCGAAAGGAAGGGTAACTTACGTATAAAAGTCCAGGAGAATGCTAATGCCTAATGTAAATTTCTTAACGAATTTACTACCGTATCAAATTTCCTCGCCTAGAATGGCTATGGGCGAGGCGTCTTACGAAACCCCCATCGGTATGTTAGTAAAACTTATTGATGGCAGTGAATTAATCACTTGCGACAAGATTGATGAATTGTAAGAAATATGCAAAAGGAGTATCTACCAGTGTGACATATTTTTATCATTTGCACCACCAAATCTTGGGATTGTGCTGAGTGCGAGGAAGATCGATGAAAATGTAAAACGGAGTCATTAGAGAGAATTTTTTTTTCGATGAGTTGTTGCATATTATTGCGAATAAATGTTAAAGGATATTACAGCTATTTTAATTGATTAGTTAATGCAATTAATAGTAATCGATGGTTTTATTCCAAAAAGGGGAAAAAGGTAAACAGAAAAATTAAGAAAATGCTAGGAATATTTAATTTGTTTTGAAAGCTTATCTATAATGTGTTTTTTTTTCTTTTTGTTCTTTAGAATTATGATATTAATAAATTGAATCATCAATTAAATTTGATACCAAGCAAATAAGGTACACGGGGAACAGTCTTTAAAGGGTTACATACGTCCAGCTCCCTCAAAAATTAGCGTGATATCCCTGATTTCTTTTATGAAATGAGAAAAATCACTACATATTTTTTATTATTTTTTTTTACACCAGTTCAATGCTTTACTTTGCATTTTTTCATAACACCTTAAAAATACTGCCTCGTAACATCTTGAAAGATAAATCGACCTGAAATTGTCAGAAAATGCTTATAATACAATTTTGTATTTATAGGGTAGTCTTTCAAGCCAATTTTGTAAATTTCAAATAATTAATTAATTGATGGCTTATAAAAATTAAGTATGTGATTTAATTGTATAATAAACATTGTATAACAAATTATTTTTGTAATGTAATATTTTAATAATGGCTCGATAGACTACAGAGAAAGGATTTTTAGAGACATTTTAAAAAAAAAACTGCGAAAAATCTTATAAACTCCTCGAGTTATCATAGTTTCGGAAAAAAACGCTTTTAAAGCTCGAATAAGCATCTAAGAAGTAGGTACTTTTAGTGAATTATATTTTTTAGTGAATTTATTTCAACAACCACCTGGCAAGTAATTTCATTTGTAGTACTCTTAATATTTTATATTCACAAATTACTAATTACTACAGAATGTTCAAGTTTTAAATTCCAATTATTGTGGTGTCAAAAATAAGTACAAAAACTCTAAAAGCAGTTCTGCTTTCAGAAATAATTATTCCCAAATTAAATTCATGTGTATTTTAATTAGCATTTTAGTGAATAGTTATGTAAAATATCTTTCAATAAGGATTTTATACCTTCAAAGTATTTTCAGTTGGCTATAACTTTATTTTTATTTCAACGCATAAACGGCTGCGGTCCACTTATATAGTCTTCTTCGACATGCTGAAGTGAATCAACTTTATCAGTCGATGTAGTAATAAATTGGATCATTTAAACGAGATGACTACTTAAAGAAACTAACGTAATCTAGAAATGTGGCTATAGTATTTTAAATGTGAAAACTAGTATTCGAATTTGCATATAAATTTCCTACCTAAAAATTCGTGTATAGTTAAGATAACACATACAAAAAATTTATTTTTTAATAAAAGTGATTATGTAAAGACAGGGAATTAATAGGTGAAAATAAAAAAATTGCTTCCACTGTTTGAAAAATGATTATAAAATTTAAACAATATAAAAGATGCTTATAATAAGAATAAATGAAACTAGACCATGCAATATCCTCAAATGTGCTAAATTTCTACATTATGCATGTTAAGTAAGAAAGTTGTTATATAATTCTCTAAATAAAACGCTATAAGTACCTTAACTCGACATTACATTTATTGTGTGGAAACAAAAATTAAATTGCTAACAATTATTAAAACATCAATAACTACCAAATTAGATATCACAACTGCATGAAGAACAGTAGGACCAACCTGCTGGTGTGTAGCTGATCCGTAGCAATGAAATTTATTGTTAATGTATGATGTTGTTTGATCCAGGTTGCTAATCCCAGTGAAGTAGGTGATTCCACAAATTATACTCCTGAGGACAGTAGTGGAAAGCCTTAATGGTGTACGGGAAGATCTTTATCCTCCTTAATTCTAAATTTAGAAAGCAATTTTTTGTACTCTAGTATAATGAAGGATATAATACGTAGCACATTTCGCATATAATATACGTTTTAATACGACGATTAAAATTCTCTTGCCTCCCTAGATGTTCTAAATACTTTTGTGTAAAACAAACTAGTAATCAAATTTGCATATTTCTTATAAAAAAGACTGCGACAAATTTTCTACAAAATTTACTACAACATTCACCTATGCAATGTGCAATTATGGAGGTTTCTTTTACACATTTTTTTCTCTCAGACACATTGCGTTAATAGGCAAATTTAAATTTTTAAGTACATCCAATTCTGTTTTTACATTGTTTCTTTTTACACGGTTTTAATTTAGCATGGCCTAGACAAATAAATTTAATTTCCTTTTTACAGGATTTGATTCGATTTAGCACGGTTCTAAAAGCTAAAAATATTTTCTTTAACCGTAATTTTCTAGATATATTTAAGGCGGTTCATATACGTACGTACATACAATGATTTTGTCAACAATCATTAAACCGTCAATTTTAAAAGTTTGCTCTTAGTTTTTTGCGCAACATTAAATCAAGAAATTGGTCATTGTAAGAACTGATTACCTTTTGTTTTTATGAAACAAACTGCACATATAAGTCCAATTTAGCTTCTTTTCAAGACTCTTAATAAAGTTTGAACCCTTTTATTTTAGCTACTTTTTACAGGACTTAAAGATGTGAAACCAATTCCCTATTTTTCTATGTATATGATTTTTTCAACGGCGTTTTTTACGTTTCAGACAGAATTGAGTGTATTTTAATAATAGCGCGATTTAATAATTCTATTTTTCGATTTGCGCTAAATTCTATTCCAGTTTCAAACCTTCTTTTGTATATGGAGTCCGGTTAAACACGCAAGTGTTTATACTTATTACCGTGTGAGTTGTGGTCGTCATTAAATTTGGAACATTTCCCCAAGTTTTGTGCGTAGTTAAGTAAAGATTTAAAATTATAATGTTTTATTATTTTTGTCTCGCATCGTCATCATAGATCATAGATCACGTAAAAATAGCCAAGAGCATGCCACGTAATATGATGCTGCATTAATTTTTTTTTTTAGATCATGTGTCATGTGCTGCAGCATGAAGATACTGAGCACAGGTGTTGACATGTGTGTATTGAAAGTCTTATTATAATCCGTTCAGTACTTTTGTGTGATGTATACACAGACGAACAGAGAGGATGACAAAAATTGTATTTTTGGCGCCTAGAACATTTATGCAATGCTCAGCAACTATTCTCTTGGTATCGAACTATTCTCCAAGATTAAAAGGAAGATACGATGTGGCTTGAGGGTATAATTTACTCAAGTTAATAATCCAACAAAGTCATTTACAAAGTTAGTAGACGTATATTGTTATCTATGAGTCTGAAGCAAGTCCGTAAAGTGGCAAGAATTGCAGAGATTTTATGTTACCAATGCCTCAATCAAGTCGTTAATAAGTCCAGTAGTCGTACATTAACAGCCAAATCATAAAGGAAAACCTGGAAATCCGTAAGAATTGCAGAATCGTAAAGTCAATATTTTCAATGCTAATACATTCGAGACCGGTATCTGAGTCCTACGTCATTTCAAGTTCTTTAAATGACCGCCAGCAACGAAATCCGGCGTCATTAACTTCAGCTCAGAAATTGTGGCACCGCTTATTAAATTTCTAAATGATAATTTTAATTGACATGTATGATGAAATACAGTTTTTTTTTTAATTCTTAATCCATATCTTACTATTTCAATAAATCCTCCTCATAAGCAATTTACTATTTAATTACACTACCTTTACAATTCCAACGTGATATAAAACATCAAGTTTTGCTCTCAGAAAATATGATAATGACTAGCGACCGCCCGTGATTTCGTCCGCGTGAAATTAGGATTATTTACAATTCTTTTTTTTTGTGTTTCTAAAACGGTGTGTTAACAGATTACCTAATATTACTTCGTAAGTTATGTACGAAACACTAGAAACAACACGATGCGTTACATTACAAAAAGCAGACATCTTTGAAATGAAGTATTACCTTTACAAAATTCACCGAACAAGTTAGCAAGACCCCTCGCGTATGCTACTGCCCGTTAGTAGCAGAGAGATCAAGCTGTAACTCCGTTCCTGGTTATCTGATTTTGATAAAACTAAGTACAAGTTACTGCCTTAAACGTCTATTTTATTAGTAATTATGTGTTACTGAAAAAGAAGTTACCGCTTTAACGCCAATTTGTACAAAATAAACAGACAGTCAAACTACGATCAAAAAAATGATATAATTATAATTATGACAAATCTAATTAAATTAAATAAAACTAAATTAAAATGAAGGCAATAACAATTTATATGACAGGTGGAGAAGACAGTAAAGGGCAAGGGGGTGTTTGAATCGAAGGGTGTAGATTGGGAGGGACGACTTACTTGGACTTGGCTTTACGAAGCATTCGAGAGATGGGTTCTGAATAACCATAGCTGGTGCGATGACTATCTAGGCGGAAGAAGGAACATATTTGAGGTAGCCAGGATTATCATTGAGGGATATAAATTGTAGGAACGAAGGGTATTCGAGCACACCAGTTATCAAGTGACAGATGCAGAAATGTCTGCAATATCACGAGGCTTACTTAAAGGCTGTAAGACAATCAATTTCAGACGATTCTTAAATGTTGATAGTGTACAACGTTGTTAGCCCAATGAAGATCGCGTAAAGCGAAATAGACTGATTCAATAGGATTAATGTATGTGGCCTGAGTGGGCGATACTCAAGAAGGCGTCTAACGAAGAAAATGTAAAAGAATTTCGTAACATTTAATGAAGCCGAGTATGGAGTTAGCTCTAGCAACGATATAAGTACGGAAATTGTCCTCGGTCGCAAATAACTCCCAAATCCCGAAGAGAGAGGAAGGAGGATATTTGTTCCTGAGATGAGTCATATGCAAAAACTTGAGTTTGAACTCCGAGTAAAGCCTTTCGAATCTTACCTCAGATTATTGAGTTAGAGTAAATTGACTGAGATTGAGCTCGCTACTGCATGCGAGCAATTAAGAACCTCACAGTTAAAGCTAAGTCATTTGAGATCGATCTCAAAGCTATTAGTGTAATTATTCGTCTCTGTTATAACGCATCGGTTTCTTTAGTAGTCCTGATACCGAACGTATCGAAAACGAACAAAAGAATCGCGGAGTTTTTGGTAACGTAATTAAAATCGAATCAAATATTTTTAGAAAAATCGCAATTGCCTACGCATTAAAAAATTTTGATTCATTGAGAAGAGTAATTTAGAATCTGTCATGAGACTTCTGCATTTACTCTTGAAACAGTTGATTGATGCGCACCTGTACCCTTTGTAATTCCGCTCTGAAAACCTGGATCTCAAATATATACGCATCTTTTCAATATTTTTCAAAGTCACACCACGCGTTTCTTCATTTCTCATCGAACCGATAAAGCATCTTACAATTACTTTTTGAACCCGAAACTGGCGAAAACTCTGCCATATCGAATGAGTTTCGAGGACTGAAAACACGCAAAATCCATCCTCAACTTTTAAACCTTAACTAAGCTCTGCTCAGCTATTGAGATTGATCTCAAACATTGAGAATTGTCTTATGAGCAAAGTATTCTTTTGATTGCTCCAAAAATTAGGCTCAAAATCATTACCCATCTTTTCGCATATGACCCAAGGTATAACCTCTATGAAGGGAAGGGATGCGCTTACGAAAATAGGTGATGCGTTGGCATTTGGAGACATTGAGTTTGTGAAGGTTTTTCAAGCCCTAGACAGAGAAGATATCCAGATCTTCTTGCGAAAGGAAGGGCCAACGGAGGAGTTTATTTTATCATTTAGACTATGTCGATACCTGTAAATTACAGTTCATCACTTGAGATGTTTTACAGGAGAAGGAAGGGAAAGATATCTTGTTTTTACGTGCTGATATGTGCAGCAAGATGCGTATGTTATAGGTAACCATAAGGTCGCTATTGTATTAATGCATGAAATTGTTTTTATCAAATCATAAAATATACTACCCTTTCTGACAACAATTTAAATCCAGTGCAATTTGGTGGCACATATAACACTGATTTCCAGCAAAAATGCATCGTTTCGGTTATAACAAAAACACAAATATTCCTTTTATTAAAAAAGAAAATTAACATATTTTTAATGCAAGTTTTGTTCAAAAAAATATTTTAAATTAATCCTCTTGATACTCTGTATCTTTTTCATTGGTCTGCAGCAACGCGTCGGAAATTTGATCATCTCATGTAATGGAATTATTTTTCTCAGAATATCGTCTAAGGATCGTCCTTTTTTCAATCAAACGCATAAAATTCTTAGTTTCTGTTTAGACATTCAAAGCTGTTTGATGTGGAAATATTTTGCAGTGATTTTTTTAAACTCTTGATTAGGTTCTAGTCGGAGTCAAATTCATAGCAATTTTTTCGATTGGACTACACTCGTAATCATAAAAAATTCTAATCGACTGAAATGCTCGTTGAAAAATAAAAAATTTAGCTTTGGTTATGTGAAAAATGCTTCCATTCATAGTTTTTTATTTTATTCGTAAGCAAATATTGAAGTGATACCTCTTTCCAGATTTTGGATGATTTATATGTTCATAGGAGAAGGTAATAGGACTCATGATTGAATTACTTATTATAATTAACCTGCTGAAGGCGGCCATATAATTCCATTTCTTATAAAACTCTACATTGCATGAACTGAGTCTGCAAACATACCTACAAGAATGACCCGGCGTCAAAAGTGTATTTGGAATTCGTAATTGTGACAAATCTACAGTTGAGACCTTCCACAATGAGGTGATGATTTCTTTTGCTTTAGTAGAAACGTAGATTACACACTTTATTGTCTGCTTATATTTCATTAACACCAAATTAAGGAAAGCTTTGCTTAACGCGAAATATTTTCCTTCTTGAATGTTATTTCTTCCCTCATAATCATGAACTAAATCCCGAATAATATTTTAAATCTTTAAGAAATTTAGAACACTTTGGGCAACGAAAAATTGAATTGTTTTTGAAATGTTAACTCTGGGAGTGCACACCTCCGAACAGAACTTGGGAGTGCACACGGGGTCAAGCTGACCCCAGCACATTTTCAAACTTCTATCACGCGAACTATGCGTTTTTTGAAGTGAAACTTCTATAGCGAGGATAAGTCTGTTTGAGGGTGGAATACCTCGACGCGACACGAAATATCTTTTGGTATTGGGGAGTACAGAAGACGTGGTTTTTGGAAATTTTATCTGTTGCTACGCTACGTTTTGAGAAACTTCTAATCGAAAAAAATGTCTATAAATAAAAATTATTGCTAATTGTTTAAATATAAAAAACTTTGTTAATTTTTATGTCCACGAGTGTTTTGTATCAAGTGTTTCATTATGTTAAATTAAATAACAAACATTTGAAGATGGAAATGAATCGCCAAATGAGAATCAAATGCGGCGTGGAAAAAACCAAAATGTTTGGCCCAAAGTTTTCGTGAATATCGAGCACGAAAAACAAAAAAACGTTACTAGTTATTTTATCACGATTGACTAGCATTGAGGGACTTTACATTTTGACAACAAATAAGATTTTACTACTGTCGAAGAATACAACCATCAATGGTCATCCTTCAAGGAGATTTTCGTTGACCTTCACTTAATGACCTAGAAACAAGAGATCTACAATTCATCGACTATATTAATAAGAAGAGAAGATTATAAATGATATTCAACGCTCAAATATTTCACTACTCTCAGAAACTTGGCTTGCAAATAAACATGCCGTAGATGTTCCAAATTTAAATTGCATTACTCAATTCACACAACCGGGAGTTAGAACCGCTGGAGTGGCTACCAATGTTATCACACTATCAAGAAAAGCAAGCAGAATATTTATCTGCAAATAAAGCACCCATCGGTGAAATATGTGCTGCGGAATGCGACATCGAAAGTAATATGAGAATAATAGTGGTACTAATTTACATATCTTCAAATAATAGTGTACACTTTGCTGAGCAAGAAGCACAACTGTTAGTCGATTTTCTCAGAGCAAAACTAAGATTAGAAATGAATAATAGTCCAGGGTTTTTATATTTTATTACAAATCTATTGTGTCATTTTTAAATACTGAAGAAAACGAAATATGATAAAAGTTATTTTCTTACATTTGACATAAAACAATGTTCCATTCATTTTTTATAATATCTTACTTTTGTCTCTTCAATAATTTTCGCATAGAAGTTTAACTTCCACCGCGTGACTTTTCAGGTACTCATTTTTTTTAGAATTCATGTTATAAGGTTTTCTTCAGCTAAGAGAATGTACTTTTCATCGAATCGTCGTTAGATTGAAAAAGAACTAATTTTTTAATAGCAAAACATGAACTGAAAATGGACCTACCTCCAAAAAGGAGCTTTTTTTAAAACATTTTTAGGGTCCAGGTGACGCCCTGTGTAATTCTAAGATTAACTCTAGTACAGAAGTAATTGTTGCTAATTGCTACCCATTAACACCTATGCCACCTGAAAAGCGGTTATTACTCAAAAACTTATACACGTGCCCTCAAGATCAATAATTCGATATATCTGCCGCCGCTGCAGGAGAGCAAATCTTCGAAATATTTCGATAAGCATTCAAGGACCCATCTAAATTAAGCCATCACGACCTATCAATTAGATTGCCAGCTACATCTTGATAAAATTGCAAGATAACGCGCGTCTAAATTGCACTGAGTGCCAGTGCTTCCCCTGCGAAGGCGAAAACCGTATCCGTGACTGGCCGCGGTGTCCATGCGGCCGGACTATGCTGTGCATGTCACTCGAAGCTTGCCAAACGCCGCAAGTATTCCAAACAATGATCAGCATAACAAGAAATCACTTTTACTTTCATTTAGCACCACTAAACGCTCGGGTCTGGCAATCCGCTGATTTAGTGATCCGATCTCGGCCAAAAGACCAGTCGACATCCAGTATGACCAGGTAGTGCATTTCTGCTGATCTCTCGAAGGATAAACACGATCGCGCACCACCTCTCTGATATTTTATTATTTTGCGGCTATAAAAATGTACAGTGGCCGTCAAAAGACGTGTCTAACTCGACTTTGCCCGTTTTTTCTCTCTTTACATGGATCTGAATAGCTGCCACTTCGCCGACCAAGTAGCTGGCGAGCGATCGCTGCAAGACTAGGTGTGGCCGAGCACAGATGTCCAAGGTTGCATTTCTGAATCAGCTTGCCGAAGAAAACATCAAATATTCAGATGTAACATTTACTGGGTAATTAAATTGGTTTTCAATCGCAAGAGGCAATCGCTAGATAGTCTAAGATTATGGCAAGAATTTCACTGCTGACTGCAGCACATCGGACTCGTTATTTGTCTAGATAGTGTTCCCGATCTTCAGGCTGCAAGTCGGAGAAAAACCGCAACACGCCCTAGTCGCACTAGATTTTAATGGGTTTCCCAACCTAATTAGTTTCTAGTCTTCTGAGCGTTATTACCTGCGGAACCTTGAGTTCTTATTCAGCAGATATGTGCTCCCTTACAACGGATGCTTACAACTCCGACATACATGTCCGGTGCAAATTCTGCCTTGGCACGGGCCAAAAAACCAATTGATTGGTTTTTGCAAAGAATGACGGGTCACGATTCCGACCCTGATCCTCTTGTGCTCATTAAAAATGCTTTCTAGACTGTATTGAGTTGATAGCTTTTAATAATCATAAGTAGACAGGAGGAAGTGTTTAACGCCTTAAAACCGATTTCCGTTGAAATTAAATTTTGGCTTAAGTTTATGGAGGTTATAGATTAATTAAAAAGAAATAAATGTTAAATTGTTTAAGGTTTTGCATCGTGTGGAATTTGTTTTTGAAATATTTTTCAATATTCACAATTTGCTTGGACTTCATTAATTTTAAAAAGTATTTTTTGTTGCGTTAAGAACAACTGTATGGAAAAATGCTTTGAAAGAATTACGTTAAAATAAAAAAAAATAAATAAAAATATTTTCTTTTGTGTATTAAGCGAAATTAATAAATGTTCTTCATTTTGTATTCTTAAAATGTTTGGACTTAATTTTTTCTTTGTTCCTTTTTTAATTATTTTGAAATTATGGCAGATTTATCCCAAATTCGATTATCCAATTCTTAATCGTTTTTATATTTCGTTTGATTAATTGGGATTTAGACTATTATTCGGATTTCTTTGTTTTTTATATCATCATTTCAATCGAATGTGCTTGGCAAGTTTTTGTTTTAGTCGGGGATAAATTGGATTTGTTAGTCTTTTTGAAGTTATAAGAAAATATAAAACATTTGTTAATGAAAATATTTTTTGTCACTTTCGACGGTCTTGATTCATAATTTTAGTAACAATACTTAAATATAGTTTTGCATAAAGATAGCTTTTTTTTGTCGCATTGTGGGCTATATAAGAATTACTTTGATCTGACTTACAGCCACTGTCTTTAAAAATTACACTACTACAGAGTCGCGTATCCTTTAGTTTATAAAATGTTAATATACAATAGTGGAATAAATATGCATCGTTTAAAAATTTATCAAAAAATTTGTAAAAGTCTTAATCATACTCATTTTTGTTAAATAGTGAATTTTTTCTGCACTTTTTCTTAATTTCTTTTTATTTTATAAATTAAAGTTCAATAGACTGCAAAATTATTCGGTGTCATGAGTGATCAAGAATTATTCGAACTCGCAGATACAAATTTTCGATCACTCAACAATTTAAGAATAAAGAAAAATTATATTTAGATCATCGGGAGATCGGATTTATAATTGTTTTGTAAGTTTAATTGTGTCAAAAAAAAGTAAAAAAATATCAGCTTCATGATCAGATGCTGGGCTATAGGTGAAAGTTATTTTTATAGGCTATCAATATTATATCACTTTTTCTGTCATGAAAGTCTACATAAGCCCTTTGTGTAGATGAATACGAAACATTGTAACACTGTCTACTCCTTACCTTATTAACCCTTTAGTGCCAGACCCCTCTACGCAATATAAAAAAGAATGGGATGGCCCGATTTGATATGTGCACTTTAATGAACAGCTTTATAAAGAAAAAAATGACAATTTCATCGAGGAAAATGTTACTATTTGTTATTTTCAAACTTAAAGGAAGTGGAATGCAATGTTAGTATGGCACAATATTTAATTATACGAACGTAAAAACACAAGCCCGAAGTTTCGAGCTTCGAGGAAGCTGACACTAAAAGGGTTAAGATCCTTTTATAAGTTAGAGAGATTAAATTTTAAACTGTGAGCACCTGACTTCAACTGTTTTCATTTTACGAGGGAGGGTCGAAAAGTTCTTTTAGAAAGCCTTAATTTTCCTAGGTACCCACTTTCCTAGGAGGTACCTAAACCAGGCTTAACCCAGATCCGATTGGTAGTTACATTATGGCAGGGAATAACGCAACTACAACTACAATGGCAAGAAATTGTGAAAATTGAAAGGAACTTGTTATTCTGTTGTTTGGACGTCTTCCTCAGACGTAAGTTCGCGGAAATTAATCGTACACCGTGTAGTCCTAACCTGGCCCCAAGTGGCTTTAATTTATTCCTCAAACTCAGCAAGGACCTAGGAGGATGGTTCCAGGACAATAAGAAGTTGCAGAAGTTGTTCAAAGAAAAAGTAAAAGATTTCTTTTTAAGCGTAAGAATTACTTTTATAAACATATTGAAAAATTATAAAAAAATGTTTGTTTTATTATTTTAATTTGTTTTATTCTATCGAATCGTAAATCCTTTCTACTTCCCCTTGAATTAATGTCCCAGTGTGATAATTCGATAGAAACTCGTGCGTGGCATGTTGCGAAATTTGCTCACAATAAATCATCAATTTATGTCAAAATCATTAATCATAATTGAACTGATACAGTTATTATTTTTTTGTTACTGTGAGTTTCGGACAAATTCTTAAACCTGAATCTGTGGAACATTCAAGAATTCCGCGATATTTGCATGCACCGGAAAAGAACTGGTAAAAATATAAAAAATATAATTTCCTACATTCCCTGGAATTAATTAGTGAAATTAACAGTGTAAATCTAATTTTCGTTCTAGGTGATAGTTTAATTAATTAACGATCGCTGTTTCTGCAAAGACCAAAATTAGGACACAAGTCTTTTGATTGCTTGACTTTTTTTATAACTTACCAATTTTTTGTTTCGCAGTATAAACTTATTCAAAATGTTCCAGTTGTGGAAATACGCGAAAGAAGTTCGAACTAGTTTCGGAAATTCTAGTTTCATATTTAAAATTATTCTGAATGACGGGAAAAAAGACCTTTTCGCATTTTTCGTCAAGTAGAGGAGGAATTGCTCCACATCCTGCGAAACGATCGGTCAATTCAACTCCCCCCGTAATCACCGATTTAACAGTGTAGATTTATTTCCCGCCCCACCCTGTCATTAATTCGAAAAATAAGAGCAGAAAGCCGTGCATTATCAATGTATACAACTTTCGTTTTCACTGGCGCTCTCTTAATCGAGCGCTGCGCTCTCTTCGCGGAGACGCCTTATGTACTTCTCCGGGCGTGATCGGGCTGGTCTCTTGCTCCCTTCTCTTAGCGCTCGCCTATGTACGGCACGGGATCTGCCGGCGACGACCGGGCCCAGTCAGCAGACGAGCGCTGCTCCCCAGCGGGCACCCGCGCGGGGCGCGCGCACAGCTCGGCGACGGGCGCGCTTATCTTCCCACTACATCGCGAGTAGCCCGCGCGTCGCGTCCGCGGGCCACACCATTGCAGCACCCGAGCGCGGCCGCGGCCGGAGATAGTGAACGGGTCGTCTCCTACCACACCCATAAGTGGATTGCGCTTGCGCATTTTTCCAATAGCATTAAAAATTGCAACAAGGTTTTCGCGCTGCTACGGAGTCCCGTGCGATCGCGCAATCTTTTCCTCCTGCCCGTGTCGCGCGGCGCACCGGGTGCCCGCTCCGGCCCGTTACTGCGCTTTTAGGTGATCTCGTTTCGCGGCAATAAATAATCCAATGGCGAGTGAATAAAACAACGGCGACACCGCGCGACACAATGCGACCAAAACGAGCGCGATGTCTGTCCGCGCAAATACCAACAGGAACGAAAAAAAGTTGTCCACAGGTAGTAATAAGTGCCGGGTGGTGTAATTTGCTGTTAGGTAAGAACGGGTTCACGTTCGTCCATCTATCCTACTACGTATAACAAACGTGATCGCCGCACGGCGTTCCTACCTCGGGTCCAGGCTCAGCTAATCAAAGTTGAACCAGGTTGGCGGTGCTCGAACTTTTTGCACCGCTTCGTCTTCGGCTTTTATTTTTTCCTCCCGGTTTCACTGATGACGGCAATCTTGTCAGGTATCAGCAGCGGCGACTGGCCGAGGACTGGTTCAGTAGGTCTCAGCTGATCTGGGTTCTGAACTGCCTAACAGATGTTGTCGACTTTTTATTCTAGCTGGATCTGTAACGCAATTTGCACTCGACGTCGGATGACTACGGGCACGGATCAACCGATGTGGCTCCAGTGACTCACTCCGCTTCCTGCTTTTACTTTTTACAAATAATTTATTGCTTACAAGGTGTTAATACACTTTTCGTAAAAGGACACTCCTCAGGACAACACACCTCCGCCTCCTCAGTTCACATCTATGAGCATGATCCATGCCATTTTGCCTTAATTACTCTCAAAGTAATGAGGTAAGGCATGGGTCCACTTATTTGGGCCTAACCAAAAAGTGCTGCATCAATAATGTAATCTAAATTAAGAATAAGCAGAGACTTCGTAAAAAACTAGTATAGTACTCGAAAATTTCAGCTAACTCCTGGAAGAGCATAGGGGAACTTGTAAGGATTCACTGGGGCGGAGCATAGTCCGTTTTCAACCATCATATCAGTGAGATTCGTAGGATTTGTATTGAGGGCGCGAAGAGTGCCTTTTCGCGATTATTAACTGTAATTTAATGAGGTGTTTTGAGGTAATTATTTATAAAAAACAGCCGATCTCTGCAAAGTGGAGATCCATAAGATGTTTTTCCCAACGGAGGCTACAATTTCTTCGCTCCGCGTGGGTCATTGGCTGGTTTCGTTTTGAATTGCATGTTATTTTAGTACAGACGGCTCTTTTGCGCTCAAAAGATTGACAAAAACACAGCATCATATTTCCGCGGTACGGAATGAATAGATTTACGCTTGAACGACGTTGGGAAATATTGAAAACTCATTTCCAAAATGAGTGCCGTGCTGTCGAAACAGTGCGAATTTTGAAAAGAAATTTTGGTCGAAATAATGCACCAACCGCGCGTGGTGCACGCAAAGTCCATGAGATTGGCATGGTAATTGATAACACAAGAATTCTTTATAAGGACCTCGAATTATTCCCTTACAAAGTCCATCTGATTTAGAAATTAAAGCAAAAGCTTCGTTATCGCTTTGGAGGGGCTCAAAATTGACATCTTTTCAGATGGGGCGAATTTTCATCTCGACGGTTGTCGAAAGAAGCAAATTGCCGTATTTTGGGCTCGGAAAACCCATCCGTAGTCGTAGAGAATCCATTGCATCCTCAGCGTGTGACTGTTTCCTGTAGTTTTTGGGGTGGTGGCATTATTGGGTGGTAATTTTATAGCATTTGTAAAAAGAAAATAGCAGATAGCCCACCCTTTTATAAGTATATTTTATTTGTTTTCAAATTTATTAATATAGTTATCATTAAGTGTAACCATGTTGTGTTTTTGCTTCTTTGGCAAGACTGCAATCAGTTTTATGAACAAATCAAGTTTTTACAACATTTTTTTTTCTAATTATTTGGAAAGGAAATTTTAAAATAAAAACGTTAATTATGTAAAGATGGAAAAAGGGAGGACGGTTATTTTAAATCGTATATTTCTATTACCTCATTAAGATCCTAACTCAAAATTGAGGAAAGATTATAAAATAAGGCACACAGTTTTTTAATAAAACTCGAATATTAGTATTTTCGACATAGGACAACGGACGAAATAAATACCCTTGAAGATATTCATCCTTGAATTATTCGGCTGAATCGTTGGAAGTCAAAAGTCTTGCGTTTAGTTTGAAATCCACGTTCTACCATGAGTAAAACATAAATTGTGGTTTTTTAAAGTATAAAATTTTTGAAAACTTTAACAAAAATTGTAATATTTTTTATACAAATCGTGTAATTGTTACAAATCTTTTTTCCTGAGGCACTTCATGTTCTCAAACTTCATAAAATTTTGAATAAGTGGAAATCCCGCGTAGTATTTTCCAAGTAGTATGACTTTCTGTTAAGCTTTCTAGTTCGTTTTAGATATTGCGATATTTGCATAAGTTAAAAGGTGAGTTAAGTATCCAGTAGAATAAATTTTTCAAAATTTCTGGACATTTTATTTTAATTAATCAAATAAATATCATGAAACTTACACTGGAATCGGTAACAACAACAATTAAAATAGAATCTGTTGGGTCAACAAAAAGTTTATCACCACTTGCTTATACGACTACACTACAGACTTCGACAAAATAACTTATAAAATTTAATTTCAATAAAACGTGCGCAGGTTTGATGCATTGTTGAATAGAGCTCCTTGAGCCCTCCAACTACGATCTGTGATATTTATTTTAAAATATTTAGGAAAGGTAAAAATGACAGAGGAAAACCACGAAATTTTCCTTGTGCTTCCTATCAGGGCGTTTTGGTTTTCTGAATTTGAGTATTGAGTAGCACAAGAACTGCACCAACCACAGGAATTGGAAAACTTTCCATATTTGAGTCATTTTAAATTAATTAGAAAATGTTTTAACTTAGGACATTCAAATTGTCAAAAGAATTTCTAAACATCCTTCGCGGAAGCATGTCGTTAGGAATTCTAAAGCGCAGGGACCACGCTTTAATGTTTTATGGACATTTTATTTCAAAATTTAGATTTGAGGGGTGAAGATTGTCTTTGGAGAAAACTTCGACCAGGATATTTTAAGGAGGGGCAATCGATTGATTTTTACGTATATTTTTAAAACTTAAGGCTTTATTTTTACTTTCTTGTCAAAAAGCTTCTATTTCCTAATTTTCAATGCTTATTTCCCATTTAAGTTGTTCAGAATTGCTAGCACAAATATACTCGTAGTATTTAAAACCTTTTTTAGAGGGCAATCATTTGTTTTGGTAAATTTTTCTTGAGTACTCACATATAGCATATTAAAAACAATACTAGAGAAAAAAGTATATTACAAAAACGTTCTTCACTCTACAAATTCAAACAAAATTAAGCGAAAAAATTGACACTAGAACACATTATTACGTGATATTACAATTAAAAGCGAGTATTGTTAACTGAAATTTTAATAGTTACTTTTATTTTTTATACCAAATTTGTATTCCGAATAGAGAAGATACTCCAGCTGAAGAAATTGAGTATATTACCAATATACTCGTTGTTTACTTCGTGCATGCAAATTTATTTATCAATAAATAAATAACATTTAAATAAATGTTATGTTAAACTTAAAAATTTTGAGTTAGAACCGAATGAGTTAAAGGATTGTAAAAGAGTTAAGACAAAAAAATATATACAAAATCCTAGTATTCTCGTCGCGACTTAGTAATTGAAGAAGGAAACATTTACCATAATTGCCTATTCGTTTCGAAGGAAATCAAGAGTATGTCTAAAGTGGATAACCGACGGACGGAAGGATTAATACCTAGAAGTTCACCTCAGAGTTATCTTATAAAAATTCACTCAGTAGTTGTTGGATATGCTTAAAAACTGTTGGAAATATTCCCAATCTGTGTACGAAAAGTTCAGTCCAATTACTCCCGAGTAAATTGTAAAAATTACAAAAGATTTAAGCGACGAACGCGAAAAAAGAGGATATTCTTGAAATTTCATGGAACTATAGGAGAAATTTTCCAAAAATTGAAATAGGTCCTGCGAAGTACTTCTTTCAGGCAAAACGAGAAACAAACAAAAAAAGAATAATAAATAACAAACTTAAAAAATGGTGCCATTTTATTCAAGAATATTAGAAAAACTAATAGTTTGATTTTTTTTATTTTCAATGAACCCACATCTGAAGTACGTTCTTTAAAATAAAAAAATAAAACTCATCAAAAAAGTTATTCGTAAAGAAACAACAGAAATTTACAGACAAATTGATGAAATTGATAAAATACTACCAACTAAGGAGGACTTTGTTTCACTGGATTGCAGCAATTAATCATAATATAAGAAAGTTTGTCCAAAGAATCTCTCTAAATAAAAATCGTGCCTACAAAGTATGAAATTTGCAATAAATTTTTTTTTTTTTCACGGCTAAAATGAATTGCAATAATGTGTTTCCTATGTTTTCACGTGTTGCGTTGCCAATAAGTCAAAAGTGCGTCCGGAGAGGTAAGCGCATATCTAACGATGTGGTCATCGCACGACAAAGTGCTGAGTAAAATGGTCGCAGTTAGCAAAACACAAAAACATAAAATTGATGCAATTAATTTTAAGAGTGCGCGCCATGAGAAAATTTCGCGGGATACGAGCTCCGCATCTCGGCGCACGAGATGACTCGGACGCATTCCTTGCAAGTTTTTGTCCTTTTGGACCTGTTAACGGCATCGTGTGTAAATCAAGCTTACAAGCTCCATAAATGTTAACATCAATTAAAAAATGAAAGCGAACTGGAATCCATCCTTAAGCGAAAAACGGGTAGAGTGGTTGCGAAAAACTTTCCGATTCATCACTTCGACGCTGCGCAGATTGCGCCGCGCGAAAAACTAGAGTAACCGAAACAAAACCGCCGCGGCACCGTCCGGCGATCGACATATTTGCAAGAAGAGAAGTTAACCTGACCAAATGCAGAGATGGGTCCAGGTTAGTTAAGACAATTATTTGCGGCGAGGAGTTGAGCAACCAGTTAGACGAAGACGCCGACCAAGTGTCCGCTATTGACTAAGAGTCTGGCACGGCACATCCGTCGATCGCGGCCTGAAGAGCCGTGCTGGCGGCGCGGCGACGCGGCGGCGGTCCAGCTCCTTAGAGTGGATGCTGCGGTGCGCCGTCCGATCAGATGCACAAAATTAGCACCGCGCAGCAAATGGTCGACCGACGTTCGCTGTGGTTCGTCGCCGCCGAGTGTGGAGTCTGCAATGGGCACCGGCGACCGCGCGGTGGAGATACGGCGGCCCAAGAGCAACAAAAGTCGAGGAAAATCGTCGGATGTGTTCAAAGTGCTATCAGCGTCGTGGACGTATAAATTCTCCGGCGCGGGATTCTGTAAAACTGGAGCAGTTTCGTAGAAAGTTTCGTAATTTTTATGATTCCTTTTCTGCAGTTTAAGATAATTGCACAGGTGCATGTAGGTGATGTTGATGGAAGTTGCAAATTGATTCAGCCAGTGGGTGGTTGCCTAATCGTCCGACGAATGCACTAAACTTGTCATTTTATTTGTGTTATGCAAAAGAGCTCACTGGAGCGACGACGACGTCGGGATGTTATCTCTAATGGTCAGCCGCCGTTTATCGCTGCCGACGTTTCTACATTCTGCGGCGATCGCTTTTTATACACGAGCTCATGAAATATCATCCACCGCGTGTAGCAATACTTTCATTTTGGGTACTCTGAGCTATAAAATCGAACGCGAGTTCAAGACTACAATTATATAACGCAATTTATAAGGAAAGTTTGCCGGTGGAAAAGGCCTGCACATATAAGGGGTGATTGCTGCCGCAGTTAGAATTTGATAGGCGATATCGCGAAGTACCTTTAGTCTAGTTGTCCAAACAGTCAACAGTACTATTATTGCTATTGTTACTATCTTTATTTGTTTATCAAGTAGGGGCACTAACGTGGGCTAGTCAGAGCTAAACCTCTTATGACGAAGAAGATTAAGTAACTTCCTAGAAAGCACGGCACAACTTCTTAATGGATTTCTTGTCCATAAACCAACATAAAAAATGTTCAGAATAAGATTATTTTCTCGAAAATACTGACATAGATTTAGTTTTTTTTTCAGTTCACTTTTTCCTTCGTGTCATATTCTGCTAGAATTAAGTCCCCAAAAAGGGTTTAAGAATTTCTTTATGGAAAGACGCCGAAAACTTTATTCAAGGTTTTAGCCTTCTAACTAAATCGTTTTCAAATAAAATTACATCAATTAGAATTAATTTTAAACCCTTAATTGTGAACATAAATCAGTTGAAACATATTTAAGAGTTTAAAATAAACTATAAAATGGACAATTAACACTAAATCTCTCATTTTTCCAATTTTGAAGTAGGGGTAAAATAAAATCGTATACCACGAGTGAATCTTCTGGTTCAAAATCGTACAATCCGAATTTACCCTGTAGTGAGTCAAAAAACATATGATCTTTCTTTCACAAACTTAAATTAATTCTTAATGGGAAACAATTGTGTAAAGACATAATTGGGCGCGAAAATTACTTAATAGTCGAAAAATACTAAAATTTTATTTAATAAAATGGCGGCACTTAATTATTATTTTAAAACGCGTATACGATTTAGCTCCAATATCAACGTATAGGAATTTCCGTTCACTGTAATGAATATAAAATAAACTAAGAATCAACAAATTTTAATTTACTTCTTATTTTACCCGTTTTATGTGAAAGAAAAAACTCAAATAATTAATAATCTAATTTCCAGATTTCGAGCGTCGTTTCCGAAGAAACCCAACTTTAAAGCAATAAAAATATATAAAAAATTCACATTCCAAAAGTATAGATACTCTTTCATTTACACCCGAAGTAAAGTAAGACCTTTGTTTATACTCGCAAAAAAGAATTGTACTACATTTTACGAATTTTCCTTGGAAAATTAATTAAAATATGAATTACAAAATGAGATAAAAAAAAACTGCCTGCATCTTAATAAATGTGTATATGTATAAGTGGATTTGAAATAAAGAATTTCTGAAAGACGTAGGTAATTTGTAAGTTCAAGTAGTTTCTAGTACTATAAGTTTGAATTCTTAAGTTTTAGTGGTGCGTAAATTTACCTTACTTTCTAACATCTTTTGTATTCTATGCGCTATATACCATATACCAAAGATCTCTTTCAAGGCCGGATAGTGCGTTAATTCTTTTGAAATAAGAATTATACTATTAGATATAATCACTTTAATTTTCGAAGACTAAAAAGTATTTACTATTGCCCTTCGGGTAAAAGTCATGGTCTTCCATCATATGAAGGAGGAAAGAGGATTTAATCAGACACGATTACGCTCTTCGACCATGATTCAAATTCATGTTGTTGGGCAGAATCTGGGACAAGACGGATAATCACTTGGGCATCTTTAAGTGTCCACAATTTTTTGGTTACGTTCGGAAATAATTAAGCAGTTTGCACTTTGTTTCGGTAAGCACACTGATTAATTACAGCAAGATAAGACTTTCGCTACCAACGATGGACTTCCATAATTTGCTGACGTGCGGGTGGCCTATAAATTACCAAAAATCCTGTTCTTCTGATGAACACTCACTTTTCGTGCTCCTTGGTTTCTGACGTACCCAAATTTCAAATATGTATACGAACATGTGATACCTTGCTCCACCCGCAAATATTTGCATACAATCACAAAGTATTATTAGCCTTTTTCAGCTGCACGCCCGCCGTTTGTCGTTAATAAAAGGTACGTCTGACTTGATTTAAGATGGAGCAACCGCGGAAAGCGTACATGTTATAAGAGTAATTGAAAAGTTGCCGGATCGGCTTTTGCATCACCCATCAGACGTTTCCCTTTTATTTTAATATGCCGCCTGGTTCTCAAGATTAATGATGTGTTTCTGTCCATTTGGGTTCCCATCCATAAAACAATTAGTCCGTCTTCCACATATAAGGACGTGAAAACGCGTCGGATGGATTTACTGCTCCGCTGCCCAATCCATTCATGCTGTCCGCACCAGATTCAGGCAAACGTACCAAAATTTTCAGATACCCACTCGATGGATCTCTCTCAGATTTTGTATTGATTTTGTGGTCTCTTAAGATGTCTTATCGGATTAGTGTCAAATGCAAAGTGATCTATTGAAAGATAAACTTTAGCGAGATTCATCGTCCGAACATCTTTCGGACGTGCTACGTTGTAGTAGTATATTAACATCCGTTGCTGCTGTTGCGTACGTGTGTTCGCCTCGTCGCCGCCAGGTCAGTGGATTTCATTCAGAGGTGATTCTCGTTTCTCATAAAACAATGAGAAGGCAACTTATATGTTCCGCTTTATCGGCTTATCAATCAAGCCAAATACCTTCGGGAACTAGTTCGGATTTTACCTGCATGGACCCGTACGCATTTTAAAGATGGGTTTAAAGCTCCGTTAGGTATGTACGTTGTACGTTTCTCGAACCACGATTGAAGTAAACAAGATCTCGCAAGACGTTACAGCGAATGGAGAAGATCACAATTCACGAACTAGTGTGTCAGCGGCATACCCCTTGGTACATATTTTCTATAAATGGTATCTGCAGTACACGAAAGTGGTCATCCATTTCCATTAGAGCAGATGCAACAGGGTTCCGAGAGGTCAATGTTACATGAAATAGTTTACTGCATCGATCGAGATTAAAGGGTTGCGGCCGGCTCTTCGATTTAGACGATCGACGGAGAATGTGTACTGCATATTGAGTGCTAGTGATGTAATTTTATAAACAGGCCTTAATGGTATTGCATTAGAAGGTCTAAAATGGGAGCATGTTCTGTGCCTTCCTGAAACAAGTTACTTACTCGAGTTGGCGAGTGCTATTTTAGGTCTACCAACTTTGCAATTTCTTTCGAAACATCACAGAATTCAAAGGCGGTAATGTAAAATCTCGCATTGACTTTTCGATCCCTTCAATGGAGCCCCACTTAAGCACAATTTTCAATAAATATTAAATTTCATTCCATTACTTTGATTACATTTTAATTTTTTGTAAGGTTATCTAACTGTACAGAGGTTTGTTTATAAATATTTAAATTGCGATAAATGTACAATCTAAGTTTTTGTTGTACGATGTAAAATTGAAATTATGTTGTATTACTGCGGTACGAATTCATCATATGCCATTTAATTGTGTTGCGTATTTCATTCATAATTCTTACACAAACTTAAAATTTAAGACAGCTTACTACTGATATTAAAATTTAATTTCGGGTTTTTGAAGTCTAAACCATTAACGTGTATTTTTATTTGATAACTTCACTAACACTTCACTAAATTTTAATTATTCACGTTATTTCTTTATAATTATAGTAGAAAACTTAAAGCGTACACATATGGAATTTTAAATGTTTAAGTTTTGTTGATAAATAAGAAGTAGCTTTAATTTAACAGCAAATAAAAATGCTTGAAATGTTCAGATTCATTCTGAAAGACAATTTTTAAGTTCTAAAATGGAAGAACAGAAAAGATGCTACCTTCAATTATGAAGGTTTGGAAGGAAACCTAGTTTAGGACCTGAAAACTATTTCAAACGTCATGACAGTCTTCATTACTACAAAATGAAAAGACATTAGTAAAGCAAAATTATTTTCTTTGCATTTCTGTGAACCGATTGCAGCATAATTTTATTTAATTATAATTAAATTAATTATAATAAATTATATTGATGTACTTGAAACGAATAGTAACGATGTTACTTCGGAAGGTCTACCCAGGCTTTAGAAGAGTTTTGCAAGATTTGCTCACTATTTTCTGAGATCACCGTGGATGACTTCATAAACAAACCTTTTTCCTCTATGAAGTTATGTAAATCTATAGAATTATTAAGAAACAAAGTTTCCTTTTCGGGAAGATGTTAAGCTGATCTCAAAAAGCAAAGAGCCGATTTTAAAAATTCTTTTACTATTCGAATTGTTACGTCTTCTGATATAATATAGACTATTTGTATACCATCATATTTAAAAAGACACTTGTTTTGAAGTCCGTACTTGTGATGCTTTCCATTGCCATTCTTGTGTAAGAGTTGTAGATCATTCAAAAATCCCTGACAAACCTGCTTACCACAGATCAGCGTATATTTGTTACTTTACTTATACTTACTTAACACATACGAGTATTTTCCAAGGATCTAGTCGGGCCTCTCGGCTACGATCATGAATGCAGATAATAAGGCCTTTGGTCTGAAGTGAATTCCTACAGAAATGTTATATATTATCACCGAAAGTGTGAAGAAATGGAAGACAAAAAAGTTTTTTAATACAATATCCACTTCTGTCGAAGACTGTACAAGTATGAGTAAAATTTGGACCTTCCTGGTTAACTACAAGATGGACACTAAGGGAAATTTAAGAAAACGAGTCGTAATACGTTTTTGAAATCGTGCTAAAAAAACGAATAATGGTTCACAATCAAAATATAGGCTTCCACACACCAAAACCTGCCTTTGCAGCATCATAAAATGCATCAATAAAATTTGCGAATTCGCGATATTATATTTGCCGCCTTTCTTATGAAGATGAGTGTAAAAAAACGAAAATACAAATTAAAAAAATAATACAAAGCAGGAGAAAGTGACGATCCAGATCTTTTTAGAAGATATGAATGTACAACATTAAAACATATCGGAGAGCGTCCGACAAATTCGGATTGTCCAGCAGTATTCACATAGAATATTATTGTGTGGGTGTGCAAAGGTAATTATATGCAAAGTTCAGTATTAATTGCAACAATTTTTACTGTTCACCTTACACAACAAACTCAAATGACAGCCCAAGAAGGAGATAAATGGTTTTCTTAACTCGTGTTAAATCAAATTCGTGTAAAGACAGGTTTAGTTGTAATCCAGACTTCCGACAGAATTAAAAGTTGTAGTAATGATGAACTAAACTGAAATGACGGATCTCAGAGAAATAACAATTAAATCTCAGTAATTAAAAAATAATAATAGTTAGAAATTGCGCACCTCATATATAGAACGAAAGGTATGGTTCTATTTGGTTCAGGAATTGTAATAGCAGTTTTTCCCCAAAGTCTTTATCTTCCGCAAAAAACGCATTCCTGTTCTGACTGCTGGAAAAAAATCACAGCGATCCGATAAAATTCCCAGAAGACTCTCTGAGATCGCATAGCATCCGTGAACTGATGATTCCATTCGGACAATTGGATCTGAAGCAACTGAAACGGAATGCGACCTGATGTGTATCTAATGTCAAAAGCCGCACGTGAGCTGGATGTGTGCTTTTTTGTGGGTGAATTTTCCAGTGGCGACAGATCCGTTTTTAGTGGTTGCGGTTGTACACCGCGGCGATTGGTCCGCGAAAACAGCTGCCTACTGGGCTTTTGTGCGCGGCTAGTTTTCCGTAATTAATTCAAATGGATTGAATTAATTGGTCGAAGCGCGAATTTGTTTGGAGAATTCCGATAAATGTATCAAATTAATCATTGGGAAAAATTGTGTCTCATCTATGGCCTGATTGGTTCCGCATGGATTTCTAGTGAGCTTGAACCATTCTGCCGCACCGGAACAGATGCCAGCGATGATAAGCGGGAGAATTCCATGGATTGATTTATGAGTGGAGCGGCATCTCCTCGAATGATTTGTGGCAATTAAAGCGTTCTGATGAATTCCTATATACACCTTGGTGGGTTGATTAAAGCACGAGGAGCCTCTTTTATGACATACATTAAATTAAATCGTCATTGTCACGCTTACTGGAAAGTAGAAAAGGTACTTCCTTATAACTGGCGTTCTTTAAGACGACATTTTCAAGAAAAAACTTTGTAATTGATTCTTAATTTGTAGGGATTTTAATCTGTAGCGTTACAAGTTTTTTTTTATTTTTATTTAAGAGGAATTCCAACGAACCTTACTAAGAAATAAGAATAATTTTTTTTAAACGAAGACAGTAAGTTAACATTTTTAAATCTGTTTCTTCTTAGATGTTGAAATTTTAATATGCTGTCGCGAAGATTTAGCTTATATAACATTGAAAATATACGGACTTTTAGTAACTACAAGTGATATCCCCTAAATGCAGGTTCGTCCTGATTCTTCCGTCTTGATTGCCGCCCGACTCACTATGGCCATTCTGAACCCGTCATCAGAATGCTGCGTAAAGCTAATGGACAATTCTCCTTTGATTTCCACTTGAGTAAGTCATCACTCGGATATGCCCCATATCTTGATTAATCATCTTCTGATACTGTCCCAATTTTTTCCTTATCGAGTATTTCAATTTATTTGAATAAGTTAGTTAATAATGGTTTGTTATTTAGCCGAAATAAGTGAATTAACTTCATAGACGTTAGGTCGGATGATGGCTTTTAATGGTGGACTTAATAAATCAGGTCTGACTCATCGCAAATCTACAAACAAACAATTTTTTGTTATCAAGAAGGTTGTCGATACAGCCTGGACCATAATCATTTAAACTGAACCAAAAACACCAAGAACATAGTGATATGAAAAAGAGCATAAAGTTTTAGCCCTTTTTTGAGTTTTAATAGCTAAGAACAATAAAAAATACTTAATAAATCATTATGCTTCTAGTACGGGCTACAGAGGAAGCATCACGACTTAACTGAGCTATCTTTCAATAAAATTGACGCATTAGTTCCGGAGATATCGTGCCCATCACTTTGAAAAAAAGCAGTCTCGTGAAAAACGTGTTCAAAGTCAGATTGCGACGACTTTGACCACGCGTTTCTTTGACTTCAAACCTTCATAACTTCTAATTATAAAAGTTAAAATTATATGGAATTTTCAAAAAAAAATATTTCACGGTCATGTTTTTAAAAGATCATGGAGACATAAAAGAGAAATTTATTAAAAAATGTCGAAATACTATCTCAATTTCACTTAACTTATAATTTCACGCACAAAGCTACTTCAACTTAACTATAGGTTGGCAACTTTATTGCCAAAGGTCAAAATGCGTTACTACGGCCAGTCGATTGTAACCTCGGGATTTGAGTTGCTCGGGCCCGGTGATTCAGAGCTAATATAGCAACAAACTAGAAATTAATACTTTTGTTACTTTATTAGTTCTTCATTTAAGTGCTTTTTACTTCTTATTTAGTAAAGGATACTATTTTCCCTATGTCTAACTATGTACATAGATATAACAAAAGATGACCAATTTACTGCTCTTTAACCGAAACGTCTGGCTAACATCGCAGACCTTTTGGTATCCCTGTGGTAGCTTCTACATGAATTTTACTATGCAGGGGCTGAATTGACTTAGAAAGCGTCTTAAAAAATATCATCCCTACAGCTTTATGACATGAAAGATTCTACACGTAATCATAATTCAGGTGTGCTCAAACAGAAATTTAATTTTGTAATTGAAATTTAATTTTATTTCCCTCACAAGCTTAAAATATGTTATATTTTATATCTAGTACTATTACTTATGTAGCTTCTAATACTTATTCGTCGGTATCGATATTATCTTTCATCTGTTGCAGCTTGAATATATCACTGATTCGTATATTCAATTTCATTACTTTTTAATCGTATGAAATTATCAGTTTTGCGGACAGCGAATAGAATAGCAGTCTTTTTGTATGTGATATGTAGGAGAGATATCAAGACTGAAAATCTAGAAATCTAAGCATAACTCCAGAAACAGTCGCTTTTTTAATTTAGTTTAATGGTTCCATAACCCTACTGCCCCTACAAATCATATTGAAAAATGCCAGTGACGGTATAGGTCCTCTAGAGCAGGTCATATTAAAATTAGTCTATCGAAATAAGAAGGGAAATCGAATCACCCACGACTGCAATATCTAAAATGACGTTTTTCTTTACCTCCCCCTCATTCTCCAGTGACCGCGAACATTTTTGGATAAAGAACGGATGACTATAAATTCAGCATTTCTTAGATTTTGCATTTTTACGTGGTTCAGGAGTCTTAATTTCACTTTTATTATACCAATTACTCAGTAATACTCTAGTACCACATTAATCACATACGCAATTTTCAATTTATCATAATCATAAATTTTTGAAAGAAAACTATAAAGCTTATGTTACAATTAATTGGACACTTGCAGGTATTGTGAATTTTTAAGTATAGAAACAACAAAGTTGATCCCATTGGGGAAAATTAGTTTATTATTACGATAAACAAATTATTGTTTTCATACATACTTGAAAATCTCTGCGAAATATCCAAAGATATATTTAGAGATATCTTAACCTTACAATCCATATGTAATGAAGCTTTGATCGTACACAAATCTTGTTAGGGATAGGACACATATCCATACCTTTTCTGAATTTTGTGACAGGAACAAATCATATTTCTTTTTGATAAGAACTTAAAATAAAACTAGTGTAGGCATATTAACACGTATGAAGTATACTTTTTTTGCCGATATGCCCTAATACAGATAATCCCCACTTTGTACCTTGAAATAGTGACATTTTTGTATGTGTTAAAGTTTTTTTTAAACAAAATGGCGTCGTTGAAGGTTATTTTTGTAGACAACTTTTGTCACAGAGGCTCAAGCGGTGTGCAATGTTTCTTAACCCGTTACAGTCACCGGGGGTCCAAAAGACCTCGCAAATTTTTTCAATAGAAATTATTTTAATTTCTTTTTGTGTAAGTGTAACGTTAATTTTAGTTAAGTAAAGAAGTTGATCTTTTAAAAAAGGCCTTTTATATGTCCATAAATTTTTATGAGGTGAAATTGTAAGTAATTGATAAACAGTAAAAGATCTCCCGTGTGGGGTTCACGTTCTTATTTGAAAGTGTGACCGCAACAGGTTAAATATCTGGACCGAAAAAGCAAACTGGTTTGTTGTTTTACATGGATGCAAAAAATAAATATTTCGAAAAGTTACCAAAGTTCAATGAAAAGCTCATTTTTGACTTCAATAAATTGATAGAAAAAATACCATAACAAAGGCATTGTCCTTACGAAAGCCCTTCTTTTAAATAATTGTAAAAAGCAGCTTTCTTAAAATTTCAATCAAGTTAAAAAGGTTTAAAATTGTAATTTTATGCTGGACATCAGTTTGGAAAAAGTCAGCTTTGAGAAAAACGCATAAAAAGTAGCGTGCTATAATCAAAGATTTTCTTGCATTACTTTTAATTATTACTCTTTATTCCTGAACCATACATTGGTTCTTTCATAGAAATCGTTTTAAATTGTTTTCTGGCCGTTGTATGTACCTGTACGTACCCACCTACACAGTAGCTACATGAGACGCGGGTCTATTCTTCGCCGCGCCTACTTAAAATCGCTATAACTCGGATAATTTTTGGAATATTTACATCTTTAATCTCGCGAGTCAAAGCAATAAGATAAAGCAAAAAAAATCAATTTTTTAAAAATTTCCATTTAGACCCTTTGATGAATAACCACTTTCCTACAAATTATAAGTTCAAGGTTAAGGTGAATTCACTTTGACGTAGAAAATAAAGGGTATTTTGACGAAATGTTTTAATTATGAGCATTAATTTAATTTAGTGAGAGCGTATTTATTTTAGGGGAGAGTTGCAAGGAAGTTACCAAATTAATTATTATTTATTTATTAATTAGAACTGATCAAAAGTTTAAACAGTTTGCCTGCAAGCTTCGGTACACTTTACTAACGTTTTTTTTAAGAAGAGAATTTGGATCTTTCATGACATGGCTATAAAAGGACAACCCCAAACTCTAAGAAAATATAATAAAGAGAAAACGAAGATATCAGTACACCTAATTCTGCTTTTACGCGAGCTTTTTTACGCGAATTTGAATTAATGCGATTTAAAAAATTCATTATATTCTTTTTTTTACACGATTTGATTTGATTTAACGCGATTCCAAAAATTTTCACTAAAATAATTTTTAGTAAGAAAAAACATATGTATACATGTTTTAACCCTTTGCTTTTAGGAATTATTCAATTCACTCAAATATTTTAATTTGTTTGATCGATGCACTTATACAATGCTCAATGGAATGAACCGAAATTCTAAAAAAATATTAACAATTAACACATTAGAAACGGAGGTTTAGCGCGCCCAATTATCGCTGTACAGCGGGCAATATTTAATAGTAATATTTTGTTAACAATAATCACCAGATTACAAAATCGGTAAAAATACTCTTCCCGTAGTCTACCACCAGTAGGAGATAAAGATATTAATATTCTATAATATTCATATACATATCCTATAAGGTATTTATTTATTTTACGCGAATTTTTTGAGAACGCATCTATCACGTAAAAACAGAATTAGGTGTAATTAAAGAAGATGTGAATAAAAAAGCAACATTGTATTATTTAAATGAAATGTTTCTATTAAACTACGAACAACAAAGTTAAAATATAAAAAAATAAATAAATAAAAGAGCGTTTTATATCTTTCTTAAATAAACATGTGATGAGCGATAAACAACGTATGAACAATCTGTTTTTTCGTAACATTAGACTGCTATTACTTCAAAATGCTGAGCTTCTTGGCCTGGAATGCCGTACAATGCACGTTACAGTTTTAGTAAACTATACTAAGAAATTGTTAACCTTATTTACATTTATTTAAATAATATAACTATACGCATTTTTTACACGCAATCTGCTTAAAACTTTAACAGAAATTATTCCAAGTAAAAGCTCATTCGGAGATGCTTCGGGCGAGTTAGACACGGGATTCGTAAAATTAATTTCCACCGCAAGAGGTTAGAAAATAAAAGTATTGTATTTTTTAATAAAGCTGCAAGCAAACTTAAATTTTATTAAATTCAAATAAAACAATTCCCGTGAATCGCAAAACAGTGTAGTTCTCATATGTTCGTGAATTAAGTGTTAATATTACTTCATACATAATTTTAGACATAAAAAATCGATATTTGAGTACGAATTACTACAAATAATCTTTGTTTTAGTTAATAAAGGTTTCTAGTTGAATAAAGATTTGCTTACAATTTGAATTTGATTGAAAAGTTTTTGAGGAAAGCACGTTTAAAGTTCAGATTGTTCAGATGCCTCCTGCTTTCAACAATTATGTATAGAAAAATTTGTTTTTCTAAAGTTTCAGCGTTATTTTACACTTGTCTTTAAAACCTGTGAACCTGTAAAATTATGAAATATGACGGGTTAGAATTATTCCCCCATTTGGTCGTTAAGATTTAAAGAAGTTTGCAACTTTTTAATAACTTTGGAAGTAAAGTGTCAATAAAATACCTTGACTTTGTTAACTAAATTAATAAACAATTTTGTAAAGCAAAAATTCGTCATTTGACGAAGTTCATTGATGATTAAATCGCAATTTCAAGTTCAATCGATAATTTAAAGCGAAATGTTCGTAGCATAAAAACTAAAACACGGGTAATAAATTTCTGTATGTATTGAAAATTGTTTGCTAATTTTGGCGTTGAAGAAAACTCTTATATCCACTTAGCTACTTACTTGATTTGCGAATATAGCTGTCATAATGTCACCACCTAAATATATCTTCAGCAGGTAATTAGTCTCCAAGTGCTTCAGAAGGCGACAGGAATAATCCTACGCGTTATAAATTTCTTACCCCAGAAGCTGAAAGTATACAATCCCCGACAATATCTCCAATTAGTCAAGTGTTGGTTTTTCGTTTTTTACCTAGGAGGTATCTACACGCCTACGCGACGGCACAATGACCGCAGAAATCACTTACCCTAGACCCAATCAAAGAAATCAATCTACCTATTCAACAGGTACCACATACAGCAATTTAATGCGATTACCCGAATCTTGCCAAGCTTGGACACGTTTTCGGATGTCACCTTAGGCTTCTTCTTCAGCCTCTTCACACTTGTGCTAATTAATGCTTCGTTCGCTTTGATCTTTTACTCCCTGCCTCCGCTGGGTACCTCGTTCAATATTCGCCTGATCCAAGGAGAGATTATATGACACGTTGATGGATTATTGGGTTTCAGGTCTGAATGTCAACAGAACGGTGCAAGACAATGTAAGCGGACCGCGATGCCTTCCACTTGACTGTCAAACTTGTTTCTTTCCAGTGGTTGATCACATGGACAAGACGCCTTTGTCATTGCCGATGATTTAGATGGGTGTTTGGTTCACTGCTATTTTTGGATTAGAAAATCTCGAACTCGATAGTAACATCACCAATAAGAAAGTAGAAACTGTACTTACTGGAAGTGGCTAGATCTAGGTGCCTGGTAGATACAATGGATAATACAGAAAAGCGGCAAAATTGTAACAGACCGTAGCTGTTCTTAAATAAAATGATATCTTAAGTTCTTGGGTGCAATAAATCTGGACGAGGCGACGTATCTTCTTTCAGATTAGTAGTTTTCCAAATGTTCCCTACTAAATTATAATAATCCGGGGAAAACAAAGATTATCGGATATATTTATAATCGGTGAAGCGCAAAAATGGCTGGCACTTTGCAAGGAATAAATCGATGCATATATCAAAACCATCGACAATTTGAACGATCAATAAAAGCCGTTAATCGATAAATAAATCTTCGGCTTGTCACTGGGTCGCTCTACGGCCCCCAACCTCCCCTGTCCTCCGGGCCGGGACACGCTGGCTCGGAGATACCCAAAAGACCCTGATTTGAAAGCTCTTTGAACTGAGGTGAAATAATTCTATCAAAGCACCTGAATGCGAGAGCAAATTTACCGCCACGGGTTGCCCGGGCTGACACAGGCGCGCGCAAATAATATTTCATGCCGGGTAATTGGCATTTTTCAATTAATTTCATTGAGCTCTCGGGGTCCTGGGGTATGCGCCAGAATGGTGTATGCCATTGGACACAGTCAATGTGCAAATAAATGAGTCCCATAGATTATGGTTAGAATTTCTGAAATTTATTTCCGAAGCAAGCTAGGCGGCTCCGTGACTATCAGATATCAATCCGCCCGATGGCCGTCTGGCTTCTTCCACCCGTCACCCAGGTCATTTGTGATCTTCACTTCTTCTTATGAGTAAAGCAAGTCCTAAGTAAGTGATACTGCAAATTGCGGCTGACTTTATTTGTAATGTTTAAACCAAAAAAATTTCCCTTGCAGAAGAGAACGGGCATTTGATATAATAAATGGCCCAAGATTCGATAGACATTGTTGATTGTCCAGCTCGGTCGCCACCTGGCTTCAATTACGACACTACCTGGGAGTGGTATGCATGCCCCGGGTTCCAGCGCAATAGAGATCGAATTGCATACAAGACGAGACATGCGGGTGTACCGTACCGGGTAGTCCTGCGTACTCAAATTATTTTCACTGTCCACCCACAAATTGATTTTCAGAATGCTAAAATGTCACGATGCCTCTGACATTCCTGGTCTACTAGAAGTTGTGTGAACGTTTCTGTTTTAATGTTTCATTTGTAAAATTCTTTGAGTGTGAATATGAAAATTCCATTTAAGGGCTACAGAGAAAGACTCTCTAGAGAGATAATTTAAAAGGGTAATCCTTACATACTCGTGTCGGTTATTTCAAAAGTAGTCTATCTCACTATTTGAAGCACACATTAAGAAAAAAAAATACACTTAAGTATATCGCTTTAAAATAACAAGCTCAATTATAGCAACATTAACACGATGTGGTATCCGCGGTATCGTACAAACATTTGGTTTCTCGTAATGATGAGTCTGATAGAGATACTAGTTTTAAATATTTCTCGATAACGTACAAATGACCACTTTGAGTGCTTTCCTCACGGCTGCTGGGCTTCATAACAACGTTACAAGTTACAAGTCGCAAAAGAAGTATCCTCAGTAAACTTTCATCTTATTTCTTTATTCGGCTTTAATAAATCCAATAACAAAAAAACAAGACTTTTATTTGCATAACTATCTCAAAGTAGTTATTTATAGTTAGTTACATCCCCTTTCAGAACTATGTCATCATATAAATCTTAATTTTTGTAATAGTCAAATGAAAATTACTTCGAATAAGTATTATAACAAAAATTGGCAACATATGCATAAACTTAATTTCATAAAAGGTGAATAATAAATTTATTCTTTTTGAAAGAAAATAAAACAAAATTTGTGTACATCCTTTTTATAACTCTACTTAGCTGTGCCCGCGACTTCGTACGCGTAGACTTCATGTTTTATAAGAAAGGAATCAAAATAGCCTCGGATATGTTTATAATAGGCTTGCTACTAAAAAAATATTTCTATAGGATTGTAAATAGAAAGAAAAGAAACATTTAAAACTTAATATAATATAAAAAGACAATAAATAATACCTCCACGCGATTCGAATACACGATCTTCAATCCGTAAATCTTGTGTACTATTCGTTACGTTAACAAATCCCTAATGGCAGGTGCAAATTTAAGTTAGACATTGCAAACCAGACTTTGAGAAATTTGTTTCAATTAATTGCTAAAATTTATACATTTGTATCATCCCTAAAAATTGGATATTTGTAATGATAACTATCATAAATTACTACGAAAAATTTCATCAAAATTTACCTAGTGATTCGTGCGCAGAAAAAAATTGTATGCAGTATGCATTGATTTCTATTTCATTTCTCGGGAAGCAATTTTCTTTGTCTAAATATAAACTTTGAACCCCCTTATGACCCTTCTATAATTTTGAAAAATGCCTTCTTAGTGAAACTACTGACCAAATATTTCATATATCATATTTTCAGCGGTTTCGGCTCGGCGATGATGAATTGGTCAGTCAGAATATGTTACTTTATATATTTATAGATTACCACTCAATTTACATTGAGAAAAATGTTATAAAGCTGCAGGTAATCAAGAAAAATTAACAATTTAATATTTTATGAGTCTTCTTCGATTGTCAGTAATGGCGAAAAGTCGATCTGGCATCCGTTCTAAAACTTTATACAATGTTTGCTCTGGGAGTTCAGCCCAAGCAGATTCTGCAGTAGTTTGAAGGGCATTTAAGTTGTCGTATTGCTTATTATTTTTATAACCTTTACGTACTAAATATTCTCTGTAGGATTAAGGTTCGGTAAGCAAGAAGGCCAGGTAACAACGTTCACATGACTTGTGTGTGAACAGGGGCGTTATCTTGTTGGAAGAGCCTTGATGTGCATCTAAGAATGGTAAAAGTTTGTTTTCTAGGACACCTATGTGTGGTTCCCGATGACGAAAATGCACGCCTTACCTAACACCACCAAAATCCCTTTTTGAAAAATGCACTGGTTCCGTGCGACGATCCCTCTAGTGGAATTGGAAACCGTCCGGGTCGTCAAGGTTAAGTCTTTTTCATTAGAAAAAATAACCTTTAAAAGAGCTAAAAAATAAAATAAAAAGCACGAGCGTTATACAAGCCTTTTGACTTTAACTATTAAAAATGAACCTTCCGTAGTTGTAGTTCGAAGATTTTAATTAAAGATTAGAAGATCTTTTTTTACGTTATCTCCGTCTTTTGCCAACATTTTCTTAAACATTTGGAGCCCATCCCATCTTACATCTAGTACCACTGGACGATAATAAAATGGTCATACACGTATGGCTAGTTTCACGATTTTTAGATTTTTTTATTTAAGATGGGCGTGTGACTTTCGTAAACTACGAATTGAATAAAAAGCATTAATTCACAGATTAAATTATAGCACGGAAGACTTCTTACACGAGTGCAATTCACAACGCCTTATTTACAAAGTAGAATACACATGTTTTGGCATATCTACACTCATGCTATTTCTTTTTGTAGAACCCTTCAAATATGAACTTAACACGTCGACAAGAAGAATTTTATTAGTAAATACGTTGATTCCTCATAGTACGAAATTATGACTTTTCCTAATATATCACACATAAAAGACAATTCCAAGTCATTATAGCTTATACATCGTATGGCATTAATTATACAAAAAACAAATGGTGTATGGTACTCTGTCTAACTAGTGGTAGTCGACCCGTTACAGGATTCCAGTTAAAACTCTTTTTCAATATTTTAAAATATTCTTATTTCAATTATTAATTTTTCCCTTTTCATTTTAATTGTTACTTTCCACCTTAATTGTCAAGTTTATTTTAATTAAGTAGATCCTCCTTTTTTAAATACTCAATCATTAAAAAGAGAAATAATTCAATTACCGAGGCAATTCTCCGATAATGAAGTGTTTTAAAAACTGCTATAATCACGTTCATATTAATAAATCTAAATTATTGAATGGCACCGAATGTAAAATGTGGAAAATAATTGGTTTAATCGGCACAAAGAATGCAAAATCGAATTAAAAAACTTATACGTGCCCATGTAATTTGTCCCTGACGCAAGAAAATTTTGCTTTCATCTTGAGACGATTATCAAATTTCAAGATTTTAGCAATTTTTCTGACACTGACACTCAGTTGAATGCCAGCCGAAAAGCGAGTGGCGCACGTCGTGCTAGTTAAAGCTCGTACGCAGGCTACTGACCACTCCCTAGAAATAAATCAATCCAATCTCATGATTTTGTGGATCGAATTGTTTGCTTTTGGGCCGCGGGATGATATGATTAATGAACGCGCGGGGCAACTTGATGCCCGCGTGGCTGCCAGCCGCGGTAGGAGCGTATCAATGAACGAAGGATGGTAAACAAGAATTACTGGTCCCAAGCGAAAAATTATTGATTTCCAGAAAATGTTTCTGCAGAGTGAACTGCTGGCCGATCTTGACGCCCTGGGCAGTTCTCCATGGACGTTATGAGATCTATCAATCAACTTGTGAAAGGCGCGTGATAGTACGTTTCCTCTCGTCAACATTGTTTCCATTATTTGTTGAACCGGAGGCGTGCATTACGCAACAATGGGGCTCAAGAATGAGCAGTGACTACGCGCACATTATCCCTTACCGACACCCTGCACCAACGAATAATAAAATTCCAAAAATGTGCACACTCATCGTAACCGAACAACTGAAATCGAGCCAGTGAAGATCACTTGCAAGTCGCTCGATGAATCAAGAAATTAATTTGTTACAACTTTTGTCAGCTTCGGCCTCCCATCATCTCCAGATCGAAACCCGACCTGGCTCGGTAATAGAAGACCGTCAAGCTCCAGTGATGGCAAGAGGAATTGCCCAATTTGGTGGCTTGTTGCATGGGCTAAAACAAATTAATTATTCTTGGAAACATACTGGCATCCCATGTGACGAACTTGATTTGTCAATGGCACCTGACAGTATAAAGTCTATATCGACAGAGCGATCATCCATCTTGACGACTGAGATCAATTCCTAGCCCTCGATCGGCATAGTCGGAATACGCAAGTACCGTCCAGATACCAGTGGTAATTTTGAATTCTTGGAAAGCGTACAGCGCCGGTAATTGGTCAGATATTTGGACCGCAGCTACTAAGATTACGGACGCTCCTTGAATTTATATTATTTATCGATTGCTTAACACCGCGCTTAATTAGCACTTGGGCAAGCGCAGAGCTGGGTCCGGAGCTGTGATTAATTTACCTGAATGGAGCGGCTTAATGCCGTCGGTTCGTTTTCATTTTTGCACAGTTGCACCGTGAAGGTACTGCCAAGTCTTCTCTCTGCGATCGCCTAGACATACTGCACCACATTTAAATATCTTGGCGAAGATTTATTGTCAGACTAACGCCCTGTCACGAATTTCGCGCGTGCTGCACATTACGAGGTTTGCCGGTGTTGAGTTTTTCTTCTCGTGTTTGTCCAAATGTGCGGCAGCGGTATTTCCTCAGATTCGTTGTCGTCGGTCGAAAACTGTCGAACGAAAATTGAGCAAAAAGATTGGAAAATTTAAGCGAAAAACACCGAGGCAACGGACTATCGCAGCGTAATCAAATGTTTCAGACTTCATCCAGGTTAGAGGAGGAGTTGAGCAAGACTTATACACGTCGCGACAAAGCCGATATTTTCAGCTAAGGAAATTTGCTAATTGGTGTATCTGGGCTCGCAAGTCGACTTGGATGTCTGCTCGGGTCGAACTATATACTCCCATTCGCTCTATTACTGTATTCATTTTTATATATTTCGATATTGATGGCGCTCTTTTAAGTTTAGAAATATACCTCATTTGGGATTAATTAACAACTATAAAAGACAACCTTTTGGTATCGTTATATGTTACCAAATGCACGGTAGAAGCAAAATAGTAAAACAGCTTATAGTGAAAAAATAAACCTTATATAAAATATTATAACCTCAAGATATCCACTAAAACTTGTTTTTCGTGGTGATTTTGGCTTGATATTAAGTGAATGCAATTGAACTCGTCACATACGCTTTATTTTGTACTTCTGACGGTCCAGGCTGTGAGTTATTCATTTTGAAGTCCATGAAACCAACACACATTGGATTTGGAACATTGGAACATACCTTTAAGCTTTAGTCTATTTTAAAGTGGTTCTTATCTCTGCGGCATTTCTTGACTACAAACTGATAATTCGAGTTCAAGATCACACACGATGTGTAATCCGTCTTGAGTGGATTAAAGTTTACTTTTTACTTCCAGTTTACTTATACGCAGTTCTTTTAGGAGCAAAAAAAAAACTTGATCTGATCATACTGGTAAAGCCGAAAACGATATTCGACTTCCTTAAATTTCTACGTTATTGTACCATGTTTAAGGAACCATTTGAACTCTTTATCAAATAATTTTAGTCGTAAGCCAATTTACCTACACACACACGCACGCACTAAAGATTTTCCTAGTGAATTCTTACTGAAAAAATTTAGAATAGTAATTTAAAATAGTTCTCGACAGTAAACTTAGTATTTTTAATTAGGAGTAATATGAAATGAGCCTTAGGCTTATGTTTTAGAGAATTTTAATGTTTATTTAACGATTCTGAAATAAACCCAAGGTCAGCTGAAACAACCACTTTTATGATTTCTTTGGAGTTTTCTTGTTCTTTCTTGTGCATTGCGTGGACCCTGAGAACGCAGTGCGTCTGTGTAGCGTCTATACTTGATATTTTGAACGGATTTTGGCTTAAGTTTGGACGACGGGTGAAGTAAGAGCCAAAAGAAAAATTAGGGATATAAAATAAAATGCGATTTAAAAGAAGAAAGCAGACTAATCAATCTAAAAAGACTAAATTTTATGAAGTATCTATTACTAAGATCTTACTAGGCCTTTAGAAAAATATAGTTTCAATTACTATAACATAATTACCTACGAAAAATGTTGTTAGAACTAAGATTGTTTTATCTCTTTGAAGTCAATTAGAATTCCTAGCTAGAGTGTGCTTTTATATCAAGATTAGATTTGATGCAACATTTCTAAGCTACTCAAACTAGAATTCAAGAAAAACATTTCTTAAAAAGGATAAACTAAGTTAATTAGAACTACAGGGACATTTTAAACCAGATTTTCGTCCGCTAGATTTATAATTCGGAAAGCTGGCAGTTCAACTCTAGTCCTTATTTAATCTGTTCGAGTTGATCTAGAGTGTATGGTACATATTTATAATTTCCTTATATGATGAAAAACAAATTATATAAAATGATAGCCTGCTTGGTGCTTCGTGCTTGGGGCAGCCCTTTGAACTCCATGAAGATACAATTAAAAATAATTCATAAAACATAACCTTTTTTAAGTCGGTTGTCAAGTATGTCAGGTGTAAATAGCATGTGTGAACTTTTAGTGGCTTTACCGTGTATTGTTAAATATTTTCGACTTAGTTCTATTGAATATTTTTTTATCCGAAGCGCGTAATTTGTAATAGCATCATGAAGCAGCAAATATTCAGTAATTTTAATTTTATATTACATACTTCCATTACATTCTCGTTCAATTTAAAATTCTATAATTTTAAAAATAGACAATTATAAATATATTAATCAGATTAAAACCCAACTGGGTAGGTTCATAAGTTTGTTTCATTTTTACATATTTACCAGGACTTTGGGAATCAATATTTGATTTGCAAAATTCTTTTTACTTCCTAAGGAACATGAACTAAATGTAGTTAATGTCTTTGAACTGAATGTTCCGATTGTTATGTATATTATTAGTATCTTTTCTGCTCAGGCATGGTAATGAGTATAAAAACGTACCAACATTTTGGTGAAAGTATACCTGCGACGGCATCACCCACGAAAAATGTAAACATACAAAATATACAAAATAAATAAATTTAATTAATAATGAAACAAACATAACATGAAGCGAAAAGAAAAAGGTAAAACAAAAGCAAGGCGAATAAAAATAAATAAATATACACACCATGTACCTGTTCTGTTGCGTGCTTTTAATATGCATCTTTTGCACGGTGTTATGCTACATGCCCACTGGATGTTCTCCGGATGAAAGTTATTCTATACGTTCGACCGGGATGCAGCTTGTAACCAGGTCAAATTCCATATCGATCGATGTACCACGCGTGATCGAGCAAAAACCATAAACGTAGATATAAAAAATTATCGTACTGAATATATTCGTTGAATTAGATTCGGTAATACCATAACAAAATATTTTTAGATTATTTTTAAATGTTTAAATACATCTGGGCGGTTACAAATATTTTTATTCAATTGCACAACTGAAATATGTTCCGTCAAAGTTTTATTACAAAATTTTACAAAGCTGCAATTACATCCTACAAGAGACGACTAGATTAAATCAAAAGTACTTTTCTCAAAATTATGTTTTTGAAGTCGAGTCCAAAAGTATTTAAACAAATACTGAACTATTGTAATGAAGTTGAATACCATTACATTAAACATATTTATTCAATCTTTGTTGCAGCGTTTTTTTTTTTTAAATTTTAGTCGACTTTTAATGATTAAAAATTGGTTGACAACGTCTACCAGAAAAAATCTAATCACATTAATTTTTCTAACTCAGGTTAGGTCAGGTAAGTTATGTGTACTCGTTGTATATCATTACAGATAAAATATGCATATACGATTTGAATATAATTCGCAATTCCCTTGCTGTTTTAATTAATTAATTAAATCATATTCGAACAAGGTACATCATTGCTCAATGTACTTTATCCATATTGATACAACAAAAATTCTGCGCTGATGGGTTAATTAAGATTTGAAAAATCGGTCTTATTGATGTACTCTGACAGATTATTATTTATTCTTTGAATCACACTATATGCTATAACTAAGAAGTATAGGTAATCGATATAATTTTTAATGAAGAACTATAAGATGTATCAATTTTTCAAAATTACGTTCAAAATCATTAAAACTGCTGTTCTTACATTTCTACGCGCATCTAGCCTCTTAAGTCAAAATAAAAGTGGTGATTCAAAGTCTTAGTTTAATTTAATGGCTAATAAAAAAATATTTTCAAGAAAAATAGAGTTCTCTTTACGATAGACTGGTTGTAGGTAAGTAATGGCACGCATGTTCCTTAGTCAGCTCGGCGCATTAAACGCTGCACTTCCGTTGACTTATGATACTAATAATCTATACGTCGGCATGAAATATTATGCCAATTAATATATTCGATCGTTGTTGCGGTAATGTGCCCATACTGATCAAAAAAGAAACAGCAGCGATGCGGCGGACAAATTAATGGCTGACCATTAAGAAAGAGCACAACACCTGTCCGGACTTAACCAATTCAGTAGATTCATTGGCGGCCCGCAGACCCGTCAATATCTTTATGAATAACTCAATTTCTTGATTCACAAATCGCGATAATACACAATGGAGCTGCACTCGCCAGAGGCACGGCGCACTCAATAAAATTTCACAATATAATAATATCTACCGCGGCGACCTTCACCTAAATCAATTTGTCTTAAAAAATCAAACGCAAAACCAACAATGTTGGCCATCCCAGCACATTGCGAGCACCAAGGTAGCTGGCAGAATTTTTTGAGTAAAATTTATTGAAATTGCCGCTCGTGCCGCCCAGGGAATTTTGCAATCTGAAAGAGTTTGGCCACAACTTCCTTCTGGTACTGGCGGTCGTGTTTCGTGAAACCTCCGAATGCAAGATGGACAGAGATATGATTGTTAGGAAATTTTCATATCGATCACAAGTCATAAACTTTTCTTTGGAAATGTCGGTATCACGTCTCCGAATACCTTCGGGAGTATCAGATGGCCGCCGAATCGAACTTGTGGCCGCGCAGGCAGAAGTGGTCTGCCTGGACAAAGTACAAGCCACAGATGGCCCGATCTATAAACGATAGCCAATTCCAATAATAACAATGATTGGACTACTGTATCCAGGCCCCTCGTGTGCCAAAGGTCTCAATTTTGGTTTGCGAAACCTCAAGAGACCTGCTGCTGCCCTCCTGTGCCCGACTTGATTTACGACCGCCATCTTTAGGTGAAGCCAAGCTCGTAATTATGCTATAAGGAATTTAGCTCGCTCCATTGATGTATTTATTAACAAATATGTGATCCATTGATGATAATTATTGATCACGACTATCAGTTTAGAGGATTTAATTGACGTGCGGCTTACGGATATTGTTTTGGCGGGTGTTCGGCTACATTGGCCCAATTCTCAGAGAATTTTGCTAATAAAGTAAATAAAAGACAATCATGTTTTCACACAAGAAGATTTTACTGGTATATACGAGAAAACATTTTTATCCTCCATATTTTAAAAACAATTGAAATGTTCTACTTTACATTTTTAAATCTTTTTACTTTTTTTAATAGCATTTTTAATAATATTGTGTAATAATCGTTGCATATAACTCTTAAACCATAAACATTTAAAACATATGCTGTACAATTTTGGAACGGAAATAATTTAACAGTGACCAAAAATCTAATTAAATATTAATTGATTTGAACACATTTTGTGGACAAAAGATTTTAATTATACAATTTTAACACAATTGAACTATCTACTGACCCTAAAAAAAGTAATATAGTAAATTCCACGCTTCTCTAAGGATTAGTTAAATTCTTTAAATGCATCACAATATGGTTCCTTATGGCATAATATTTTCTTTATTAAACTGTCATTTTTGATATTTCTTCTATTATTCATCCATCTTAATATTATAAAATGTCTCTGTCCACCTGCCAGTCATTTCGTCTACTATGCTAATTTAACCATAAGAAGAATATCAAAATAAAGTACGGATTGATCATAATTGACACCTCAAAAACTTACGTACAGATTAAAAGATATCATTCAATTTGTTCAGCTTGAGACATCATTTTATTTATAATCGATTTGCCCTCATGGGTTACTTTTATTTGAAAATATATTCTTAACAAGTGGTCTATAAAAACTGTTTTTTTTTTACATTTTGACATTTTGGTAAAATTGTCCTCATTGGCAAGTTCTCTCCTTAAATTTTTTCCAAATTTTCAACATTTTCTCAGGTATTGACAGATTTGTATAAAATACTACAGAACTAAAAATTTATATACATTTTTGGATAATTGAATAAAACAAAATACAATAGAAAGTGTATAACTTAGCCACTTATGTACTTCCAAATGTTGAATTAAATGCATGAAAATATGTGTACAACTTTCAATCATTTTAACTTCTAATTTAAAGATATAAATAGGTTTTAATATTAACATTCATTTACAATACGCAGCTTAAAAAATTTCTTTTCAATCTAATGTAATCATTTTGGGGCTCTTGAAAAGAACAGATATGAAAATAACGCTTTTGTCTTACCATGGTGTTAAATAGTCGCCTAATTCGAAATAAATTCGATGGTTTGAAGAATTTTCCTCTTGCAAATTTCTTTTGATATTTATAAAACTATAGAACTATTAGATTATCAAAATTTATAATGTCCTTAATGTCTAGTACTCCTTTCACGTAGTGCATTAAAATTAATTTTAAAACTCCACAAATTGGCGTGACATTAAATTCTCCACGCCAATTTGCAGAAGTCCTACCCACACGTGGAGTTTGCGCCTCGGAACTAGATGAACTATTGGATCCCGGGCTCACTAGACGAGTCTATCTGCGTGGTATGATGCAATTCCGTGACATTCCTCTTCGGTATCACAAGACTAATTTCCAACTGCGATGAAGGCATTAAATATCTCTGGGTGTTTATTATTGTTATTGTCCGCTTATCGGCGTTACCTGCAAGGCTCGGTTCCGACCTCGACGGCCACTAAAGCCCGGGTGGTAAACCAACAATAAGAGCAGCGTCAACAGCCACAATAAGACAAAATGAGGCCTAATTTGGTTGGCCAACTCTGGGAGGCCTATGGAGCCTATGGAGTCTACGGAACCTACGGAGCAGTGGTAGATACTGTAGAAAGTCACGTTCGAATCTTCGAATAGGAACTTCTGCGCGACCTTGCTGCGGCCGCTTTCGGGCCCCCAGCTAAAAGAGCTTCATCTTCAAGTGCTTCATTGTTCGGCCAAATTACCGTGTTACAAACAACCTGGGCGGAGTGGATGGCTCGGGGTCGAACTACTGCAGCCGATTCTTAAACTTCTTCGAACGGCGAACGGCGGTTTCTACAATTAACCACGAATTATGACATGGCTTGCAGCGGTCCATTGTGCGCTAGCAATTATTCCTGCAGCTCATCGTAAAATAGACCAATTCAGGTCTCCTTCGCTGAATGTGAGTAATGTCAAGGTGAGTTCGCTGCGGCGATTCCAGTTTGCAATTATGAAAGCAATTACTATAGATTCACAGAAAGTGGCAAAGTATAGGTGGGTGTATATTTCAATGATCGTACGGTTGTTTTTTGGTAAAAATTGTAGTTAAACTTCAGTATGACTACTTTTCTTCGTGTTATATTCTTCAAGAGTCTTTTCAATTTGAAAATTGAATTTCCCTTAAATTACTTGGAGATTTTACAGTTCCAATCAAATTTTAGTGGTCACTAAATCAAAATTAAATATTACTCTTGTTATTCCTTCGACATGTTTTCATGCTTTCTAACTGAAAGTAGTACCTTCAATTTCAGCATAAATTCACATGCAAATGCGAACCTCAAACATAATATTTTATTATTATTATATTGGCGTTTACATTAAAATGATTAGGCTTTCTTTTTAAGTGGTAATTGAGACTAGTTGCACAACACTTAAATATTAACAAAGACCACGAATTTTATCTTTCACCAGAACTGATATGAGGAAATTTGAGGCAACGCCAAGTAAAACTGCGTATTCCGTGTCCGGGTAAATGATTTACAATTTTAATAGGACTTTTTCTGTAGATTAGACTTGAAAAGTTTAAGAAAACAACTCATTTTTTATAAAATTTTTGAAAACAGCGAGAATTTAATTCATGATATACAAGTATGTAAGTGGTTATGCCCTAGAATTTGTACGTAGAAATGTTGTTTCTATACAAAATTTCAACAGGTAAGCTGAAGATAATCACGTTTTTTAAACAACACGACTGAATCTTAAAAATCGAGTTTTAATTTAAATCATGCCCCAAGATAGTGTCACGCTTCTCCTCATTTAAACAAATTTTAAAACTAAAATCATATTTAAAGGTCTTTCAATGCGTTCGTATTTTCAGTGGGTGTTATATAGAAAAAGTTTTATTAAAATCATAAAGAACTAAATCTGTTAAAAATTCCTCGTTAAACGGAATAAGCAAAAAGATCTCAACGTTTTCATAGATTTAATTTTTTGTTTGAAGGTTCCACATATATAGACTTACTTTCTCCTTGTTGAAAACTTATTTCTAAAAAAGGTAAAAAAATTTTCAAGACTCAGACTCTATTGTCTACCTTTTTTGTAACAAACGTCTCAAGTGCGTTCAAGAGTTTTTACATTGTATGGAAATTTTGTAGAGGCTTTTTTATATAATGTAAATTTATTTATTCTAAAAAATAAAAAATTGAAGTAAAACAATCGAGTGTTTTCCAAGAAAATCAAGGACACATATAAAATCAGATTATATTAAAAGACATGCGAACAGGTGAGTAAAGGATTAAATCCGCGTAACTTATATTTTCAATTTCTCTGAAAAATGCAAATACTCATGAAATTTGTTTAGTTATTGCACAGTCTAAGATCAGTCTAGTAATTTAGGAAAATATCGTGAAAACAAATTGATAAAATGGCGAAATTATTAAATAATTATTGAACGAGTTTTCTGAGAAGTTTTATGGACCTAAGTATTTTGTTTCAAATAAAAAAGGAATCATCGCAATCGATTTATTTAGTAAACTATTTTGTTTGCTCGAATGCAAAAAATATATGCAACTGAATTGATAACTTCTTTTTTTGAGTTCAGTTCAAAAGAAACTTTTAAGGTCTCATCACCAAAAATTATAATATTAGAATAATCGTGAAATTTTTCATGTATATATGCCTTTTACTACACTTTTCCATTTGTTAGAATCGGTCACATGTAAATGAGTGAGATGAAGTATGATATTCTTCACAGATTTTGAGATCTTCAAGAAATAAAGAAAGGATCCTCAAGCCTCTTGTCTTGATATATTACACTTAACCCACATTTCACGCGGCTTTAAGAAAATTTTAAGTACAGAAATGCATGGTGTCAGTAGTTCCTCTTACGTGAGTTCTACTCACGCGTGTTTTTTAGGAGCGCATCTATCCCGTAAAAAGAGGTTTAGGTGTATATAAATGCATATACATATTTAATATAGTACTAATGACAAGCACAATAATTAATAATATTTTCTTCTAAATTGATTTTGTAAACAAATTCAAGGGTATGATGTGAAAAATTATAGACTTAACAAGCGAATAGTGAATTTTTATTAATATTAATAGTTGTAGAAAATTTTTCTAATATTTATTTAATTTTCATTGATTTATTTACTTCCTAGAAGAATTATTGGTAATTTATTAGCGCAAATCAAAACCAACTTGACACCAGTAACATTGCGCTTTATTCTCGATGGCTAAGTCTATCAAGGTTTGGAGATGATCATGCATGTTTGTCCAAATTAACTATCTGATGATCGCTGATGATAATATTGTCATGGGGGCTCAGTATTTTAGCGACCTTCGGAAGTATTTTTGTCTGCTCTAATTACAAACCAAGTCTCTTCAAGGTCACGTAAAAAACTCGGAGGCGAATAAAGCCGTGTCACAATTTTAAAGACTAACTTGTTGGCGTAATCTTGCATCAGTCAGAAAATATTTCCTAAAGTGGCCTGCCGCATTTCGATTCTCTTGTAATCGGGGTGGATCTGATTAAAACGCTTCAAGCTATGAAAACCATTGCAACAAGGCAAACGCGAAAATGATTTACTTCTTCACTAGACCTCCTGAAGGTTTTCGTCGTGGTAATCTGAAGCGACAAATGAATCAAACCAAAGATACGAAGCTGGAAAAGGCATAATTATGAAAGTCAATTAACAGCTTTTATGACGTTGTCTTGAGGGCCTCAACTGAGGTATTTCTGAATGCCTTATACACCTGGGCGTAGGTGAAACCTTGAAATAACTGTTGAGCTGAAATTATGATCTGCTAACTTCTGGGTATGATCGAATAAGTGCTTTCAATTTGAAATTTTCTATTAGCCTTGGATGCAGACTAAGAAGATGTATTTCAAAAATGCACTTAACCAAAACATTGTTAGCACGTAGAGACGACCCGGGGAATAGCATTTCGTTGGGCGTTTTGTTTTAATTGAAACATGCATTCGTTTCGGTTAAGATAGCGAATATTGTCTGACATAAAATTCTTCTATTTAATTAAAGCTTCTGGGATGATTAATATTTTTTTAAACATTTCATTAAAAAGCTGAAGCTAAATATTTAGGGAGAGTTTAAATAAAAATCTATGAATGTTAGTCAACAATGATAAAATTTTTAAAGTTTTTTTTTTGTGCTACATAAATATATTTAGATAAATTTATAAATATCGTAGTTTTTGATATAATAGGAAGGCGTATTTCTGGTATTTATTAAACTCTTCTTTCAGACAAAAGTCGTATATTTTACAAAAATTGTACAATCCTTAGTTTTACAATTTAATTTATGCCAATAGCTAACTTAGTAATTGTTGAGGTATAAAAGCACTCTAATAAAATTTAAAAGAAAAGTATTTAAAAGAAAGAAATCCTCTTCCATCTGTTTGTAATTATTTAACCCTAAAAAGACAGATCTCACGAAAATATCAGAATTGATCGTTTTGTACCAGGAGTTGGGAATATTTTTCAAACTTTTACTATCTTTGCAAATCAATTTAATTTTTACTTTAAAGAAATTTAGACGCTACAGTGGGACTTCCAATAAAAATGCTTCCTTAAAAATATCGAGGGATAAACATTTTACCTCGGAAATATAGAAAAATATTTACAAAAAAAAAATTAAAAATTATTTTCTGGACTGATTGGTTATAAGCTATTTTGTTATGGTTAAAAGAGTAGTAGCATTTCACAGAACAAATCGCTAAAAATCTCACTACATTTTATTTTATATTCACTTCATATGGGACACAAAATTCCTATTTAATTTAGTTCTTGACCAGATCACAGTAAAGTGCATTTGCGGATTCATTCACTACTTTGAACAGTTGCTAAAATAAATGAATGGTCAGCGAAGTAGGGGTGGTATTGAAGAGGGGATATTTTAGACCCTGCAGATGCACTAAAAGCTTAGTAGGGAAATTTGGGCCCAAACTTTGATTGAAGTCAATTCCGGTCGCAGTAGCCGTAACAGCGGCGAATACGTTCATTTAACAAATTTTCGTATCGGTTAAAATTGTCTCCTTTAAGTATTTAAAAATAGGTTAAAATATGTTCAAAACCTGAAACTTCAAAGCGACGTTTTCACATATGAAAGGCATATAGTGTAAGGCCTACACTCTTAACAATGAGTATTGAAACATAACAGCCCTTCAAGTAAAATACAGAAAACTTCCAAAACTGAAAAAATTATGAGAAAAATATTACTTTCTTAAGTGTATTTCAGTTTATCTTAATTTCTTTAGCATCATTACAAGAAAGAAAATAATAAGCAACGCTTAAAAAGCAAAAAAGTCAATGTTAATTCCAAAGAAGTTTCTGTATCCATTTTCGAATTAAAATCAAAAAGTCGTGACCTGTTAACTCATTTTTAAATTGAAACTTTCTTTTTTCAAATGTGAAAATCAGGAAATTTCTGTTCAGATCTTAGTAAACGATAATTTAAAGTCTGTAGAATAACGTCTTAATGCGTTTTCGAAATTATTTAAGCTAGAAATCAACACGCTCAGGCATTGTTTTCAAACTTTGAACACATCTTTCTTGAAACGCTATTTTGCACCAGTTTTGTGAATAATATTTCCACAATATCCACACCATCGATGTATGCAGACTTTCTCTCCTTATCCTAACCTGCCAGTGTAGAAATTTGTTATATATTTGAGATTTGTTATACATATGTACACATTTTGTATTTTAATATACTTTAATAAGTATAAAGACCCCAAACATTCTTACCCCTTAACTGGAAATAATTTCAAAGATAAACCCTATTTTTGGCGCTTTAGACTGAGAAGGGTCCCTAAGGTTTGTGTCGGAGGTACTTTGTGGTAAAGATACCATCAACATACATAGTTCAGAAGTTATTGCACAAAATAAAAAAAATAGATAAAGTTTGAGTAAGGTACTTTAAATCTAAGTTTAAATCCCAGTTCAAAATTTTTGAAAACTGCAAGAATGATTTTTCTAAAATGTTTGTAAGACTACCTAGAAATATTTTCATTCAAACAAAAGAAGAATCATCAGAACAGGTGGATCTAGTAAAAAGTTATACGCAAACATACATTTGAAAAGTAAGCAAATGAGTTCTATTTAGTTTCAATTTTTTAAATCTACTCTATTTATACCTTATTTATATAAAGAGTACGTTTCACAGCTGTCCGCTGTCGTCGTAATTAAGGAGTACGTGAACACCGACGCGCTGATCGCCGCCACGGATCAGTCAGCCTGATGTCCATGGAATCGGTTTTCTATAAAAGATCATTGCATCATCATCAGCCCCTTTAGTGGAATTTCCTGTCGCAGAAGAATTCCTAACAAGAACATTTCTTCGCGCAAAGAGAACCGCATCGACGCGTTATTATGCAACCCGTCAATTTTACTTTCGATTTATGGGAGCACTTTTTCTTATAAAATTCCTCCGTGGCAATTTGTGGTCGTCGACGACGCTCTGCACGGGCCGCTCGCGGTGTTGTGCCGCGCGCAGAAATCGGCAATGAGGTGGATTTCCAATCCATCGACCACTAGAGGAAAATGAAAAATAATAACAAACGCGAAAAAAGAGCAAGGCGGCAGCGCCTCGGCCCAAGAGGCTAGAGATCCAGTTTATATTAGAATGGCCGCTAAGATGCTGGGCTGGATGCTGGATGCAGCCGAGCTGCTGGGCTCTAAGATTTCTTCGTCGCGATAATCCACTAACACACTGGGCTGGGACGCGGTGCTGACGACGCGATGTGGATGTCGAGCGTGCAGGTAATGGAGTGCGCGGGTGTGGTCGCCGCCACAAACTAGCGGTACTCAAGGTTGTGCTATGTGCACTGTGTAATAGCTCTGGGGCTATCTTGGAGATTATGAAATCGGTCTTCAGGAGGAATTTCTTTGTTGCTGGTTCTCTCCTTCGCTGGTGATGTGGTGGATGTTGCAAAACGTTCCGAGTTATTAGACGCCAGCAAATTTATACTGACATCGTTTGATTGCGGTTAATGTAGCCTGCATTTATGGCGTGGACCTCAAGAAAAACGAAAATAAACTGTAGCAAAAACACCTAGCAGATGTTAGGTGTCTAGAGCAATCTGCGACTCAAAAACACCTGGAGGAGATTTACCCAGAGAGCAATATATCAAATGAACAATATTATTTCGGACTGGTGTAATCAAGACGCTATCTTAGCAGGTATCATACTGTTCCTTAATTTAACCATACCTGAAGAAGACCTAGATGTTTTCAAGCTTCGAATTCTGTTCTCATTATTTTGGAAGAGTCATTTTACAAATTACATACACTTTAACATTCATTTCTACATCTTCTTGAATTATGAAGCTTATATCATAATTGTACATTAACAGAACCTTAAACTGCAAAAAACGTGTTGACCACTGAACCACGGCCTACGTGCAGTTCTAGCAATCTTATTTTATTTAGAGTATCTTAAGCCATCGGTGATGACGTAGGTGCTTGTCAGTTCTAGTTTTTACCAATATTATGATGCATTTTTAAGATTTCCTGAATATTAATAATTTATAAATTCAATTTTGAATAATTTCCGCCACCTGAAAACGACACTCAAGGTCTAGATTTCATCATCACTAGTTAAAGTTATTAGTAGATTATAAACTAATCCTGGCATCTATTATAAATAAAATTTGTTAAGATAAGATTTGTAATGTAAATACTAATATTTCACACTTTCAAAAAATATTTTAATACAATGTATATAATTTATAATGGTGGATAGTTCACAAAGAATTTACCTTCGGGTTAATTTTTAATTTGTCGTGGTTTAAAGAGAAATAAATAAATAATACAATATAGCAAAATTGAACAAACAAATCAAAAAAATTGATTTCAGAAATGTTTGTACACTGTGCATTTTCGACACAGTAAATCAACTAGTTGAGCTTCTAGGTTTTCTAGTTAAAACCCTAGTTGACGGAAATTGCCTGGACCCCTGCATATCTCAGTAATATTGAAATCATACATAGCATCACTGTTTTTGTGAATTTATTCTCAAAACTGGTCAATGTGCCATGATCAACTGATAAATGATAATGTTAAATTATTTCTTAAATAATAGACTAAACAAAACAAAATATATTTTATGAAAATAGCCGTATAAAGTCTAAACTATTTTAGTGCGTTGGTGTAAATATTTTTTATCTTTTCTTAGTTAGGGAAAACATTTGACAATTGGTTAGAAAAATGTAATCTCAACGTAACGTTGACATCGAATTGCCTGGTTTGTTTCTGAAGCTTATTGTCCATCAAATGAATTGGACGTTACGTCAAGAACTAAACAGCAACAACCTAGAAACACTTTTGATAGTAAAAATAAGAAAGAAAAAAATCGGAAAAGCAACAGCACCAAAAATGAGTATTGGTATAAAATTAAAAATTAAATTTAAAAAAGATAATGTTTTGCGCGTTGTCAACTCTTCCAGCTATAACTCGTATTTATCCTCCATATACTAGGAAATCACGCTGCCTTAGTGCGATAATTAAATTGGAATATTATTTAAAGTTATTTTCAAGATAGTCTAATTAGAAATATTTAATTTTACTCACACATTTACAATAACATTTTTGCAAACAGCGTTGCTTCACTTGAATGCATATTGAAGTTTCACATCCTCAAACAATTCAATTTTTTTAATCAAGTCTCATAGTAGGTTTTTAAATCAAAGACTGTTTTTGATACACATTTTCCACTAAGCTTCTAATTATAAGGTCGGATTTGCTTTTATTAATAAAGAAGGACAGTGATAAGAAAACTTTTATATTTAAAGAAAAATCACCTCATTTTCAAGATTTTAATTCTTTTATAAGATAAAAAATAAAATATCTTAGCCCTCAACTGATTACAAACTGACAATTTCTTAATTAAAATTATTATTTTGTGCGAAATTCGCGGTTAATATTGTTAAGTTGAATTTATTACTAAATTAAGCTAATACATCAAGTTATATTTGCTGACTTCAAAACTTAGTTTAACCCAGAATTTTCCTTTTTTTTTATGCAGCCTCTTCCGGATCGAGTACGTATAATTAAACATACTTTCTCTATTCACCATGTTTAATTTACGAACCTTTCCATTTTTAATTTAATATTCTATTAGCGTTCCACATTTTAAAAATGTATTGAAGGTAAATATTTTTAAGATAAATATTTTTATCCGGAGATTTTTGGTACACTATAATGACAATTTTTCGAGAAGCAAAAATATGATCTTCCTCAATACAAGGACAGTATCATTGAGGACGGAATGCTGGCTGGTTCCCCTGTGTTTAAATTCTCCTAATTAAATCTAAAATCCTGAATAATGAGTTATAGGAATATAGAAAAAGTATTAAAAGGACAAAATAAATCAATCCTATATTATTTTAAAAAATAATGTACTTTGTACTCCAATCCACTCCAAAAAAATGCTTAACATTTTTGAACAAATTGGCACCTACAGAAATCTAGCGAATTGCCTTCTTTTAAAATTATATCATTTCGGAGTGTTGTGAAGTACACTTAAGTGACTCAATATGTGACTATATGTCAGATCCAATTTCTAGAAATACTACCGACTTTTAGACATGCAATAGCAAAAGTCCCAATCAACTAGATTGCTGTTAATTTGAGGAGTTTTCAAGGAGAAAACGCGTATAGAGTACAATTAATATGGAAATGAAATCAGTTCAGAAAGAATAAATTTTCCGCAATCTGTCAAAGGTCAAGTTTACACACACTTGGGTCTGATGTTAACGCGAAACGCAGTTTTATTAAAACATAATAGCAGAAAGGTCTGAAATATTTCAACTGTCAGCAATTTAGCTCTGGCCGAGAACAAAAACCGTGTTGATTGTCGCAGCAAGGTATAATCATCGCTAGTGTAGCAACCGCAGCCGCAGCGGCCGCAGAGCAGTCGTTGCACCAAAAGGTCCAAAAAGATCGTCCAACGTGCTTCACTATCGATATTCCTATATATAGCGAGGCTGAAGCGAGTGGACCGTATCGGATGTTTTAGAAATATGAAAGTAGTTCCAATGAGACCACACCTAAGCCTGAGGGCATGCAAACACCATCAGCGGCAGCCAAGACAGTGGCGCATTAGATGCAGGAACTGAACCGCCGCCGAGTAGCTAACCGCCGGTGATAGTAGGCAGGTTAATCTTAGGTGGACTATGTTTGCTGCTCTACTAACCATGTTGACCACAAAACAACGTATCCGCGTTTCTGGCCAATATGGCGAAGCTGATCGGTTTTTTTCCTTCGGCAGCAGCGACGGCACTTTTGAGTGGTTCCCTGCAGCGATAGCCAATTGCGATGACATTGCTAATTAATGGACTTCAAAGTCTTTCGTTGCTAGCATAGTCGCGCGCATGTGTCGGCGGAAAGTTCAGTTTTTGCTAGCTCCGATCAAATAGGGCCTGGTTTACGCCTTTCAGCTAAATTGCTGTAATTTTCTTGCATTTTCAATTAAATGTCACACTTCCAATCAAGTTGGGAGTAGCTGCCCATTCGAGCTTCCGCGGCATAGCGGCCGCTGTTCCATACACTTCTAGCTGAAGCAGCTCTTTTCGAATTGAATTCTTCTACAAAAGCCAACCATGTCGGGCGTAATTAGTCACGTGTTAGCCTCTGAGTCGGTGGACTCTTTGTGACTTTCTCCCCGGTTTTCTGCGATACGATTAGGTAATGGCTAGAACTGCACTTATGTACGTATACGTATTTTAATTGGTAGAGATTTCGAGCCTTCCAAACAGTTCAAAATTAATTTAGTGTATTTATGCCACAGTATAAGGTCTTTATCTCTGTCCGGGCCTTGGGCGATTTGTCCCTGAGCAAAATGAAATCGGCAATAAGTAAGTTGTTCCTTTGAGAATCCCTGGAGTGTTCAAATAAAACCTTGACAAATTAGACAGATTTAAACCCAATTAAGCTCCCAAAATAAAAATTATTAAAGAAATTATTTCCGCCATAAACAAAGCTAATTAGTGGCCACTAACAGAGCCAATTGATCTTTTGCTTTTGTCAGGAACGCAATACCTGGTCTGAAGGATAAATTTTCAAATTTATGGCAAAGATGCTCGGTCACAACAGATCAAGGTATGATTTAATGAACAATTAAGAAATCTCTGGTGGCAAGTATTTTACAAGTGTCAACAGGTTCTTAAATGCTAATTTTTTTTCCTTTATTCTTATAGTCAGGTGAAATATTACGGACGCTAAAGAAAAACAATTTTTTTTTGTATTTATAAAAAGTATATTTCAGCACAGTTGACATTTTCCGCTCTTGTTTAAGTCTTATATTGAAGTATTTAAAAAAAAAAGTTAATTGAAGTATATCAGGGAACGAGGCAATATTCTGTTGTATCTTGGTTACTTAAAAACAACGTAGAAGTAATTCTACTTTGTAAATTGTAAGGAAAAAAACATATAAAAATCTTAAAATATAAGAAAAAAACCGATAGAGAAACAAACATTTCAAAAATGTTTATTTTGTTATCTGTTGGGTTTATATATTCTCTCGAAAATACTTTTGCTTAGGTATAGATTAAGCAACTAAATAATCAGGGCAATTAGATTCACCCAAAAAATATTTATCGCGGAAATCACATTCTAGAATAACACGATTTCCTTTAGGAAAACTTTTTACAACACGATTAATGAAGTAATAATTTAGGATAATTTTTATCGTGTAAGAATTTCTTTCCTATATTTTACCTGTTAAGAAAGTACTCTGTCTTTGTATAAAGCATTGTATTTCAATACGGAAAAGAAAGATAAATTTATTGAATATAATGAATAAGTAAGAAATATAATAAAAAATAGAATTTGGAACAAAATTGAAATATTTTAAATATATTGCGACGTGAAAGTAAACTTTTCATACCACTTAGCATTGTGAAAGTAATGCACCTTGAAAGAAGTTTTTCTTGATCCATGTGGCCAAGCGGCATGGTTTTTCGTAAAGATTTTTAATTCCAAATTGGTCTGCCATATTTGGAACTCTTATCTTTTACCTACGCATTTAAACCTTTTAGAAAATCAATTACGTGTTGTAGAAACTCAATGAATTGCTTATATGATAGCTAATTTTAAAGTTTGAGCTGTAAACAAATATTTAATCAAGAACATTTCATTTTTCTATAGATCTTTAAGTGTTTGAGTATTTATTCTTCCATATTCAAAATATGCGGAATAATCTACAATAGAATCATTCATTGCTCGTTCAAAACAAAAGAAAACGACCTAAGGAGCTAAAAACTATTTAATAAAAAATTGCTAAGATTTATGTATCATTGTATAAATTGCTTTTTTATTTATTTATAATAAAATTAAGAGTTAAAGATGAATTGTTTGCTCTATTTTCAAATGCACACATTGGAGAAATGCAAAGGAACATATTTTCTTAAGTCTTCTGCACTTACCTGATTTCTATTGTACGATAGAAAGTACATCAAAGAGCGAGGTATTCCATCCTACATCGGAAGATGCATTCTAAGCGGTGCGGTAAAGAAGACGGTGGAAAACGTTTTAATGCTCTTCCGGAGTAGAAAGGAAAACGTTGGCTCTAACATGCAACAATCGAGGAATTTTAAGGGAAAAAAGATTAAAAGGTGCATATTTCTAAATATTTGCATTCAAAGAAAATAAATAATTTAAATACAAAAAAAAAAACACTTTAACAAAGTATTTAGTTCAGTGTAATCGTCCTCGATTTCGCGTCGCCTGTTGCTTTTTTACGTTTAAGATGTAAAGGTAAACAATCTCTTGATACAAATCTTGTATCACTTTAGGCCACAAAGATACTTTGATAACTTAATTAATTCATAAATATGTAAAATTTTTTTACATTTTGCTTAAACAATAAAAATTTATTGGGCTAGATTTTCATATATAAAATTTGTTATTGTTATTGGCCTCGAAACTCAACCTTTCTTTGTAAAACCCTTAATTCGTATTTTATTGATAATTAACTTAGAGTTCTTGTCCATTGAAATGCGTTTAAATTTTTTTTAAGTCATATCCATTCATCATTAAATCTTTTATTTGGACCATAAAAAATTTGTTTACTTAATTTTACCTGAGGCCAAATATTTTCATAATATTTTATAATATTTTCAGATTTAAAGCTGGCGAGTTTAGTTCTTTGAGGAATAATTCAATTATGGTTACACAATGCAAAATGGGCAGTTCTTTCCATGTTTGGTATTTGACCTAACCGTTGAAGTTAAAGGAGCTACATAACTCCCTTAACGTTTTGATGGCTTAAATTTGTTAGGTGCCCAGGTACATCATAAATAATGAAACTTTAAAATTTAAATTGGTTCCTGGTGTAAAGCAATTAAGAATAGTTATAACTTGCTAGTAAACAGGACTTTTCAATCTCTCCACCCATGTAACATGTAGGTTTACCCAGTCGTTAATAGCATTAGATAACTTCCAGATGCATTGCTGCATAAAAGTAATGTTCATCTATTTTAACAATTTTAAATTCAGAAATACTAGAAAAATTTTTTAGTTTTAGGAATAAATGTTCGTCCTAATATTCCTCTTAAGAATAAACTTAATGAGCTATACCACCAGCTTTTCAAGTTTTAGGAAATTCTTTTCTAAATTTCTGGGCAGGGAAACCTTTTTTTAGACCATTTATCTGTCATCAGTGATGACTTTTTTTATATTTTTAGTCGCCATCATTTTATTAAACAATTTTCTAATTGTTCTTATGTTTCATGTCTTGTTTCGAATACCATAGTTCACTCGTTATCATCATTTTCATACATACCAAATTTCAGGTGCATCTAGGATAGTGTTAGATAAGTTCAAATGCCTCAGATTCATAAACAAAAAACAGTGGGTTCAAAACTTCGCGAGCAGGTGTCTTTCACAAAAAAAAGAAATTGTGGCAAAAAATCTCAGAGACCTCCGGCGATTCATCAAAGGATTCTAAATAGTTCTTTAAAACCGGAACCGGAAGAGTAAAAATCCCATGTGGAATCATAACGGGCCATCTACTGCTCCATGTGTTCCTTGAACAGTCATATGAACCTAAACCTAAACTTAAAACATCGCAAAAACAATCCAAACTTAGATTGAAATGACGCCTATCACGGAATATGGTAAAACAGCCAAGTGCTAATAGTTAAAATGTAACATTTGTAAAAAACAGAAGAAGGTTTTGATCCAATCCGGGCCATAGCCCTCTTTACTGCTTGGATTATCTTTTGCTACCTTTTTCAACTGCTTGCACTTGTAACTAAACTAAATACGCCTGGAGGGAAACTATACCTGTAATGAGTTTTTGTTTAAACTTAAGCATTATCCTCTGATCGACACAACTACTAATCGTGAGTTATCCAATTCTATAACTTGATTACAGCTGTTCCCTAACTACAAAATCTAGTCAATTTAACCAACGACTTTACCCTCACTATTTATGAAATTTTATTTCACATTGTTTGTAAATTTGTACTTTTTAAACGCTACAGCAAAGTACTGTCATTCCGGCTCAGTTCTCTAGTTAATTAGTCCTAGTACCTTAGATCTCACATAATCGAAAGCCGTTCTTTTCATAGATGGACAATGTTTTCCTTTTCATAGCTAAACATGTTTACTACTATAATAAAGTATATTTTGTTTACTTAGTTGGATTTCCCCAGGCTGAAATATAATATTTTTTGATTTGTCCGAAATATTTCTGGTGTTAAGTACTGCAAATGGTCACTATTATATAGAAATTAATTCCAAAAGGCCAAGCCTCCTTTATGAATAAGACTTTAGCATTTTAATATTTTAAATAATATAATAAAAAATATAGTAATATCATTTTATATATAAAAATAGCACTTAAAAACTTTACATTTCCTCAGTATTAATATTTAACCTGAATTTTAGTATTTTTATTATTATTTCAAATTATTCCGTTTGAGTAAAATTATAAATACATCTAAGCTCTTGTACTCAGTGTTAAAAGTTATTGGACGCTACGAAATCTTCTCTCACTGAATTGACCTACAATTGTAAGAAATGTAGTACAAGTAACCACAGTAACCTTTACCAAAATAAAACCAAAACACATTTAAATGGTAAACATTTCCAAAACATTACTTGCCGTAAACCATGAAGACTTAGTCCAGCAAAAGTGTCAACATCAGAGAAATCAAATGAAGCGAATTCTACTTTTATAGGGGTCTAAACTTGCATATTTACGCAACCGATTTCCTTCCGACGTTTATTGCTTTTGGTAGTATTTTTAATATCCAATTAAGTCCAAATGGCCATTGTCACACTCTTGGTCAATCCCGAAATGTTTTCACTCAACCGAATCGTGGCTTTTTGTCACCCTTGTCACCTAAATTAAAAGACAAAGCGATCTTTTTCGCTCTGAATCCGATCGAAAACTTCTCGTTTTTTATGGCCACGCGAATTCGTACGGCTTTCTGTGCGTTTAAGCAATGGCCAAGTAAAAAAAAATTGAGATCGGTGAGACCCGATAGCCGACCGCTACAGAAAACCATCAGCATTCCATTTGCATGGTGGAAAGCAAGGTAGGTACTTTCCACTCGCAGTACTGTACCTGGACGTCGCCGCCGCGCCGCCGGATTTATAAAATGCACGCAGCCGACACTCCATCTTCAAGGAAATTTTATTATCAATTGAACGGTGCCGCAAGTGGTGCTGGCCAGCAAATAAAAGCACACCTCCACGGGCTGCAGCTAACCCCAGATCGAAGATATACGGCCTCTACGACCGTTGCTGCGGAGCCCGCGAAGACCAGCAGTTCTGGCCCAGTTTGCGGTGACAATAACTCATCTGATAAGACTAGGAATCAGTGAGCTATAAAAGATAGCACGAAGAAATCATTTTGCACTGTCCTCCTGAGCCCACTCCCTCAGGTAGAGGCCACAGAAGAAGAGCTCGCGTCGCTGGCCAGGTTCGGCTTCTAATCAAGCCGCGCTAATAAGCATAAACTCGGAATTGCTCGCGCGGCAATTATCGCCGCCAGTCCATCATAGTCAAAGCAACGCCACGGACCGCTCGTGATATATGAGGCAGTCGTGCTACTTTATGGGAGTTCGTCGGCGATCGCGGCAGCCAATTACGAGGCGTATATAAGTGATCGTCATGCCTATGATTCTCTATGTACGTGTGTATATGCGTACAGTATGTACAAATTATGTTAATTTGGCATATCCATAGAACCAATATAGTGCTCGGTTTGTCGCGGACACATCGCGCGGTGTGGCAGACTTCTTCACTTCGCTTTTTGTTTGATCCCCGATGTGGGGAGGCATGGCAAATAAGCAAATGGAAAAAGTTTATTATAGCGCGCTGTATGAGCGCGATTTTTTCGTGTTCACTGCCTACCTAGCGGTAGGTAGGGAGAAAAGCCTGCGATCATCTCTGACTTTCTTGCCATTGGACGTAACAACAAGAAAACAGGTGATCAGCGCTATTAACATTAGGCTAGACTACGCGCCGATAACAGAAGGCTTGTTCCATCGTCTCGATTTTTACCATACGAGTGCAAGCCGAGGATCATTTTGGAAAGTTTAAGAGATACGGCATGCCACTTTATATTCGTACACTTGTGATAGTCCAATGTTGAGATTCCGATCAAGTTCGCTAGAGCGTTCAATGATTTTTAAGCTGGAACATGGGAGTAGGTGGTTATATCTTACGAAAGTCTGCTTCAATTGGAGTACTTGTATACCTGGTCATTATCAACGGTTATAACATGTCGGTAGGCAGTAGTTTCATCGATGATAACGGATATAACTGATGTTACTGGTCTTGAGCCTAGATTTACTTAACGCTATTCCTAACAACCAGGAAGTTTAAAGGAGAATAAGTAAAGCATAAACTCTTTACATTTTAGGGCTAAAAAGGCTGCTATTTTATGGATTATTATATATTGATACGAAGTAATTAAAATATAATTGTAAATCTTAACTATATATAGGAACTTTAAATTTTCAGGTGGCCTTATTATTTATAAAAGTGTACATACTCGAGAACAAATAAATAAACATTAATGTTTTTTCCAACAGTATTAGCTTTTAGTCTAAATAAACAAATATTAAAGAATTGTAATTCAAAAAAAAAAAAAAATAAACAAATATCTGATCCCTTTAAATTGTCATAATAATGTACTTATATCAAATCTGATACAAACAAAATAAACGAAACGATATATAAATCTCTGTGAGTGTCAATGTTCCAAAGGATTTGTGAAGTAATAGACAACTGAATATTTGATCTAGAAAGGTAAAGAGAATTGCGTATGTTTTTCGAACATGATAAATATTATTGAAAAAAAATCTCCCAAATTAATGAGTTTTTATAATGAAGTTAGAAACGTTACCTGCTTCCATCTACTGAATTTAACCCTTCAATCACTTTTTAAAATTCGAAGGAAACTGTAAAAACTTTCACCTTTTTTATTTAATGTGCATCCATCCTCAAAACACAATTGTCGATTAATCGAAACCGGATTCCAAAATGCTGCAGTTGTAAATTTTCGAGGCCGCATCTCCCTCCATAAAGTTGGGAACTGGTATTTTATTCCAGTAGGTGATAATCGAAATATTACGGAGGGGGTCGTTAAGGGGTTGAATTATAGTCTTATTATTTTCATCCAGATTAAGATTAACGTTAGCTTCTTAAAACAATCCAGAGATTTATTCAATTCAAGATCGGAGAATTGGGTGGGAGTATAATTACAAACATTTTTAACAATTATCAAAGTGTATTCGATCACTTGATTTTAGCCGGATCCGCAAATGGAGTCCGCCGAACCACTTTTACAACAAGCCTATGATGAAGCCAAAGCTTATTGGTATCAATGAAAATGTATGACGAAGTTTAAAATAAAAGGAATATCTAATCCAATGTTTGTTTTTTACAAATAAGTGATCGTGAACAGATGAAAAAAATCAAATAGGCCGATTGTCCTTATTTATCTATACTGGTTTTCTATATGAACTTATATTTATATAATACATACATTTGCGAGTTTGTGGCTAATTAAACTAGATACCTTATCAGTTAAGAAATAATTTCTTTCTAAAAGTAGACAGGTGAAAAGTGATAAAATAGGTACAAGAAATATTACTCAACAAAAGTTAATAAGTACCGTACGTTAGCGTACATAATATAATTCAGAGCAGATTACTCTTTATTCATCTTGTAGGGTTAGTAGGCGGTAGGTACTCTGTCGTTAAAAGAGCAAAGAGTAGAGATTTTTACAGGGTTTGCCTTCCAAACCATTTTGGAAATCTAACTTACCTTTTCGCGAATTAAATTCACTCATTTCAATCTTAGGCTTTGAAGGTAAGTATAGCATATCCCAAATTTATTGATTTTAGAATTTTTTCCACTATAAAAGAGATACTTACTTAGCAATTACAAAAACATGATTAATTCAAAAAATAGAATTTATTTGATCATTCTTTAATATTTTTAATTAAGTTACAGAAAAATTGCCGAAACTACTTTCAAAAAAATATAGCCTCTATTCGCATTTTGCGAAATTAAATTATTAAATTCGATTAGTCCAAAACAGGGCTTTTGTTTTAGGTCAGGCATTATAGTAATACTTACTAAAGTTTGATATCTTTCAATTTGATTCAAATTCTGTTTTTTCCTTTTAAATTATTTTTTATTTCAAATGCTTCTTTTTACTCGCCCTTGATTTAACACCTTTCGGAAACTTTTGGATTTATTCCGATCTGCAACTAAGTATCTATTACTACATTAAAATTCCGAAATATATTTTTTTCAAAATGTTGGACTAAGGAATTTATGCTTTCTCATTATAATTTGAAAAAAAATGTTGTAATCGACGTAGGAAAGTATTCTTTATTTTCGATTCCAAATAGAATAAATTCTAAATGTTTTCTTTACAGAATTCCAATAATAATTCCAGTAATTCATTTTATTTAGTTTGACTATCCAGTCCAATATTCATATGTATCCGCGGGCATTTTTGAATCAAAAACGAGGTGTCAAAATAGTTCACATTTGAAAAAAACATTTACACTGAGCGACTGAAGGCCAAGGTTCATGGAACCATCATCAGTTGTAAGCATAACGCCGGAAGCACTCATTAGAGCCTGAGATGTTCCCATTTCCAATTTGATAGGATTAGATCAGATTGGAGTTGTGCAAGACCCAAGCTAGACACTCGGTACAGGATGTCAGCCATCTGCCGTAATTAATCGCAAAAACATCACTTAGCAAGGCTAATGAGATCGACTGCCATTTGCGAGATTGATACGCCTCTAACGCGTCGCTTTTTTTCGCCAAACACCGGCCAGAGCACTTACTTAATGAAAGGAGCAGAGCGCTGCCAATTTGGTTTTCGCATACGTCCATCATCGGGTCCGGCATATTTTAGAGCCGTGCGGCCATATCGACCATGTCAGCTCTATTACGGCTAGAAAGAAATATTGGATCCCCTGGCTGATTTGAGGCCGGCTAGCGGCGTGAGTTGTCGACAGAACCCGACGGCACCGTCGCCGCCTGATTCACGCCAGGCCAGACGCATATTATGCAAGCACCTTGGCAAACCGCTAGTCCGTCTGTCCTGCGGCCCTGCTCGCAACCGAGATTCGTCACAGATATTTACTGTCCGCGGAAGATTACACGGATAATATGCGAAGTCCGCCAGAATTGAATATAAATCATTACACATGCCAGCCGATCGCTCGGATGGTGTTAGTGCGCTCTCGGTGAGTGCTTGACAGTCTCGAAGTGTCTTATAATTTATCGATCGCCTCGGAAGGGGCTATTCTGGTCGGTCGTGCTCATGAATCTCAGAAAGAGTCGGCGGAGGTGAAATCTTGATACGATCGCACGATAGCAACCTGCCGGCAGAGCCTCAACGTTTTATCACTGTGGGTGGAGCTTCGACACATAAGAAAGCGTTCGCTTCTTACGACGCCGCGTCAAATGCGCTTAAATAAAGATATTATTCATATCCAGTAAGTGCCGCTGCTACGGAGTTGAATCGGGAAGCAGAAAGCGCTATCGAGCAATCGGTTAAAGATGGAGCTGATCCGATTAAGCAAGCGCGTTTAATGTAAAAGTCATGTCGGGGCAATCATGCACTTCAATGGCCGTGTGCGAGAAGGGAAATTTTGACTATTTAATTGAATAACTCCAGTGGCCAATTACACGCATAAGCTGTATGTGATAAAGACTGCTACCATTAGCAGCCGCCACCTCTTTCATTTGTGTCGCCGATCAGGTAAGGCCAGATTTTTCTCAGGCCGAATTTCATTCGTGACCGCACATTTGTGTCAGGTAACGTTCACGTCGCTGCTTTTACTGTCATCGATCTAACTGTCCGCAACGCGACTGTATTGCCAAAAAACAGACACTCTGTACTCCAGTACGGCGGGTCTATCCGAAATCAGTGAAATTGATTTTTACGTAAATTTTCCTTCCATCTTCCTCTAGTTACAGTGCAGTTTTTTCCTCTGAAACCGAAGAATGACCACCATGCTTCCTCCTTGGTACTGGATCACGGCGTAAATGCGTTTCGTCTCGCTACTTCTTACAGACAAAATGAGTAACTAAGTGTTACGCGCATTCTCACTGCGTCAATGAATGATTCGATTGTCCAATAATCTGAACATTGTGGAAAGTAAATCGAATCCATTTGGCACATTCGCTAATTGAATAGAAGACCTCCTGATGTAAGAGAGCTGGTAAATCTCCTATCGCAGTAAACGACTAATTTTCTCCGTAACAAACCTTTTTCGCTGTAACTATCTATCTAAATCAGCAAAAGAAAGTACAAGAATTTACAGGTAGCTCGACTTTGGACCGAAATGTCGGCCAACCTTTAGTTTTTACATGTGTTGTCGTAACGATGAATATACTGATTTTCTATCCCAACCTTAGTTTTTCTACACTTCACACTTTTAACTGGGACGTGAGAAATATTGACAGTGATACAAAAAATTCTAGGGAAGTCAATTTATATAATACTTTCAAGGTATTTAAACTTGGATTTAGTCTATGTCAAATGCATTTTACATACAGTTTTAACAATAGAAATTTAATCTAAATTACTATTTAGATCTTACTTAGCTTTAAAAGTTCCAAATTGTTCTTAATATCGCTCTAAAAATCCCATTACTTCTTGAAATCAAAGAAAACATGAGTAGTTTTACCCCTTTCCAATATAAAAAGGAATCATCGACGTTTTTTACCATATTTAATGCAAGTGTAACGAACGTAATACAATGAGTACATCCTCTTATAATTTTTATTAATTAATAAAAAAAAATCACAATAGCAAGTTGCAGTAATTTAAAGTGAAGACGCTGCAAGACTTCTCTGTTTAATAAGACATACTTCTAAAACTACTGCATCGGCTTGTTTCAAATTTCGTACACTTATTTATACAAGTACAATACAAAGCAGTCTTTTAATATAAACCTTCTTTGTTTTTATTCGCCAATAATGTGCCAAATTTTCATCGTACTTTTGCACTGTTTAGTTTAAAGGGTGTTTGTTTGAAATTTCATCGATTAAAAATTGTATTTATTCATAAATTACATAAATCAATATCATTTTATCATTTTAGACGATCTTAATATCGAAAATAAATCACCGCGTCTCTTTTTGAAAGCGTTTTGGCAAAGCATTAAATAAATAAATATTGGCTCATATAAAATGTTTCTAATATTTCTAACAAATAAATTTGTAAGAATAATTATAAATTTTATTAATTTGCTATTAAACCTCATGTCTTCAGATAGATGACGTAACTCTACTCCTTCAAAGTTCCATCGTATTTCGCTTAAAAAGCGTTTTGAATCGCCATTTATACAAATAGATGTAAATGGTCATGAAAAATGTGTAATTTTAATCTTGTTTTTGTTTTAAATTGCCATAGTTTAGGATATTTATTTGTTTTGAATCTTAAAGTAAATTGAAAAAACCATACTTACATTAATATAAATAATAATTACCAAAAATTTTATATGAAATATTAAGGCTAAATAAACTGTAGGAAAATAGCAATGAATTCGTACTGATGCACTTTATTTTCATTAAAACTATTACAAATTCAGAAAAAAGTAAGAATTTGAATTCTTAATAAATTAATCGGCTTTAATTTTACCACTTTGAATAAACTGCAACGGCAACATCCTAATTCATTTTCATTACGAAAAATATTGCCATTAATTTGCACTGGGAAAAAAGAGAAGCCATGATTATGCCACTTAAAAGAGTTACTCCGTTTATTGAGGAATAATTTAACAGCGGACGGTAATAAATTTCATCGATTAAAATATTGTGTCCACACCACCCCGGCAAGGAGGACTGACTCACCTTCGCGACAGACTTCCTCATTTCTTTGAAATATAAGAGTTATCCATAAAATAGAGCAAAATCGCCTACCTTTGAGCGGCAGCACTTCAACAACAAAACGTGGGGTGGACTGTACCATTTGCGAACCGCTCCCGAATTAAAATAGTTAAAAGTAAGGCTGTCAGCGAATAAGGCTGGAAGTAATTTCCTCCGTAACGTTCTTTCTCATCGACGGCCTTACCCAGTTTAAAGAACGCGGCTATTTATTTTCACTAGCTAGCCCGCACCTGAAAGTTATTATTGAAACCGGATGATACATTTAATTAAGATCAAAAGTGAGTTTCCCCTAGCAAGCTGGATTTTCTTAAGATTAATCCAGTTGTGGCCAGCCACGACTCCGCGTTGCCTACGTCCTGCATTCCGGGGCGATCGATCGACTTTTACGTTTTCGTCTCTGGAGTAGGCAAAATGATTCTTTTTGCTATCGCGACCAAGTCGGGCAGTCCCCGCACGGTTGTGCACGAGCATCGTCTAGGAATGGGCCTCGACAATCTGCACCTATGCACCTCGCTATAAAGCATCGCCCACACTGTCATGTAATATTGCTTGTTCGAATCGCCATGGAAATATATCAAGTGGTCAGTAGCGTGCCGGAGGATGTTACTGTGGTTGACAGTTTCGGTGCTTGTGAAAGAGCCTAATGTGCTCACCTGGCTGGGTTCATTGGGTAAGCAGGAAGTCACCGAATTGACGGTTAGCAAGACTAGAAAGTCGAGAAGTGCTGTTGACTGTTCGGACTTATATGCAACACTTGTTTAGGTCTTACAATCCGCGTCGTGCACTTGAGAAGCTTTCCCATCTAGGAACACAATGCCCACTGGTGCGTGATATCCTACCAGTTCGAAACTAAACGCATTAAAAACTTTAATAGTAGTGGCATGAGTTGTCCATTTTTGTGCGCGACTCTGTCCGAAATGACTCAATTACAATTAGATAACTTCGGAATTCAACCAAAAAGAGGCAATCAACGCGCCACTGTGGTTGCTAGCCCACGCAATACCCCATACAGATATCCTACTAGCCGGACAGCAGCAAGTTACTTAAAAGTAGCAAGACAACCTGGACACCGGCTAACTCGTACATCTCCTTCGCATACTCGTGTCCAATCAGAAGATAGATTTACCGCTCCGGCTAAAATGCGGTTCTTAGAGAAGGTAGCGAAAAAGTGAAAACTAGAGCAATTTGAGCCACATGAGCACATAACCGAGGCATGTTCGAGTAATCACCTACATCGGGCCCCCAATCGTGTCAGAAATAAACTCGCCTTTCGTTAACTGACCAGAACGCTACCATCGGGCAGTTACAGACTGTGCCGAAAAAAGCTAATTAAAAGCCTCAAAATGAAAGTAACCTTACACACCTTGATATTTTTACTAACGCGCAAACAGCGCATCTCGTAAGTAGCTAAAAGCAGAGTTGAAAATATTTTTGATATCAGTTAAAAATATTAACTACATCCAAACGCTGAATATACTGGACAGTATTTTTGAACTTTCTTTTTTCACAGGAAAAGTTATAGATAACTTCAATAGGATGCTTGCAAATTACGAAATATAAACGATTACATCAGGTTTTCGGGTTATGCGATTTTATAAGAGTAAAAAATGCTATAGATATATACGAAAAGTATGTCAATTGTCGCTATTCTGCTTTAGTAGATTCTAAAAGATGTTTCTACTAAGTAAGTGAATCGTTATTTGAGCTACGAGTATTTATATTCGAAGTATGTGAGCAAAAGCGGGTCTTTGGTTCTAAACACATTTGGTTTTACTGGGAAAAAAATCTATTAAAATTATATGTTACAAAATTATTATAGCGCGCAAGTTGGTTGGGTTTCAAGAAAATGCCATGAGCCTTAAATCTTAACTTGTATATCATATCAATATCAAAGCTTGACCGATGAATCTGACAAGAAAAGGCAATTTTTAAAAATTATTAAAAGTATTACTGGGTCTATTTCTCAAATAGTTTTCGAGAATCACTTCTAAAATAAATACACACAAATTATTACCAAAATGAAGAAACCAATTGATCATATGTTCTTTTTCGAAGTTTATTAAAAATCACGAGATTTCATGCACACACTACTTTTTAGACATTTGCAAATACCAAAGAATCAAAAGTTTCCTCGAGAATAAATAAGAGAAATAATTGAAACGATTTCAAGAAAAATCACAAAATTATAATGACAAAATTTAGAAATGAAAAGAATGCTTGATGCGTTGCATTTTTTTCATGAACAATTAACCGTGACATCAAAAACGCGGCTATTATGATTTGATTTGTATGAATGAATGTTAGAAAGGACTTTTAAATGCACGTTCATATTTTTAAATGCCATCTCTAAGTTAAGGATTAATATCCCATGCATTAATCGAAAATGGGGTATAAATAGCACAGGTCTACAAAATTGTATCCTTCTCGGGATAAAAATAGGTGGTTGTACTTAATTTATGAGTCCTGAATTCAAATTTGTAAATGATATTTTTTTATGTAACGTTTTTAAAACAGGGTTGGAAAATCGAGAACGTTATTGTTTGCAAATTTTTTGAATCTGTAAAAAAATAACGATACACTCAAACCTGTTTTTATGCGGTCCTTTTGGTGGTTTCTTTTTGTGCGATTTTGTTTATACACTATGTAAAAAAAGTAATAAAGAGTAAGAAATTTGAAGATTATTTTGCCATAAGGTCGCCTGAATGCCCAAATGTATAGGGTGAGCCGTCGGTTGGTTTCTTTTTAAAGATCCGTGCTCAAAAGATCGATTGTTGGACGACTTGTGTGCCACGTAGCGCCATCCTGCCGGAACCACAACTCGTCCAAGTCCAATTCCCCAATTTCTGGCCAAAAGAAAAGGCATAGAAACCAAGCCTCTGTAGTGCTCTCCGTTGACCGTAACGCTGTTACCATCGTCATCTTCGAAGAAAATTGGGTCAATAATGCCGCCTCTCCAAGCCGCTGAGGATGCAGTGGCTTCTCTAGTTATTTTCTATGTGAGACTTTTTTATGCGGTCCCTGTCCCCCGCACAAACACAGATTTGAGTGTTAATGTTTTATAAATTGAACACATAAGCTCGTCGATTATGGAGACATAAACCTTAGACTAAAGTTATAAAGTGAAAATTACGTGAAAGAAATAGTAGCAGATTGTGTAGACACACATTTTCTCATTTATTAGGTTGAAGTATACACTACCGAGGTTTTCTTCTGCTAATGAGTCAAAATATGGAAAATTTTTCAAATATTATGTTTATTATGTTTCTATGCCAAAGTTTAAAACAAAATCTCCCAATTGATGATTTTTTACAATATTTCATAATTTTTCCAAAGATGTTCAAAACATTTTTCGATATGTAAGTGCTCTTTTATTAAAGGCCTTACGTAATTCAATGCCTTTTATTGAAAATGATGGGGTCGAAAATTAAAATCGCTGTTGACCTGTGTACGCTAAAATAATCTGCTCCGACCAAAAATATGCCTTAATAAAAAATTTTCGTACGTCCTTTTATTCAACTTGTAAAGAAAAATATTCTCCGGAAAAGAAAATTTATTTTACTTTTATATTTTTTCAATATCTCTAAATGTACATAAGCAATAAATTTTAATGCTTTGTTCACATTTACATTCATTTTTTTTTAAAATAAAAATGATATTATTTATATTTTACTATTTCTGTCCTGAGATTACACAATAAAAAAGAACACTAATTATTTTTTTATTGTTACCTGAAAGAAAAAAGATTATTAATTCAATTTAAATTGATTAATTAATTAATTGGATTATTTTGAATTACACTTTTTATAAAATTTTATCTTTTTATTGGGACTGGCTTTAATCAAACTGTGGACTATCGCTATTAGGAAAATATGAATGGATTACGTTTTTGTTTGTTTGCCCATTGATTCGGAATATAATTCCAAAGTAATCATTTTATCAACTTGATATAACAAAAAACAAAAATATTTTCCGTAGTATATACCTTTTGCCTAAAAATGTTCAGAAATAAAATAGTTAACATTAGTAATAAACACGTTTTATATGTGTAAGAGGTAGAAAGTTGCAAGTCCTAAAACAATTAAGCAATGTTCATCTATAAACTACCAAAGAAGGACGGCTAATTTAGCCTTTTCTTAATCTTTTAAGTCTTTTTTTGTATTTTATGAGCTTCGATAGAGAATAAATTTAATTTATTTTAAATTTAGTTTAACTCTATTAGCCAATTCCTAGAATGAAGCAAACCGCACCATTGTTATTGATTGGCTTTGGTGATTTGATTTTACTCTCTGGAGACTAGGCCTAGCCGACGAGTACACTTCTGCAAGAATGCTACAAAGGGTGTGAGAGTAAATGATCCACTTCGGATTAATTCAATTAATCAACAGCACCGACAAAAAACACAAATTGTCACAAATAAAATCCTCTTGTTCCTCGCATGCAGGCTTCGATCGTAGCGAGAGGTGCAAGGTAATAATGTTCTCATATTAAACGCTCTAAAATTTTTATGCAAAGTTGATAGTTCCGAGCTACATGAAGAATTTATTTCGATAATCGCACGTGGTTAAATTCGTACTTGATGGACAGATGGGAATGAAAGGTGGCCTAAGAGGCGGGTCAGACAAGCAATAAAGAGGTGAAACCGGATAGGAGTTGGAAAGGCCCGTTCCTTTATCATTTTATTGAGCCAAATTCGATGAGGTTTTTATTTCCTTGTTTATAGCACGAAAACTCATAAACATGACATTTATCGCCTTTAACTTTTTAATTGCTCAAGTGAATCTCTGTATCTGTTGTTGTCGCAGTTCAAAATGATATTTTAAAACGATCTGAATGCAAATTCAGCTACGGGTCAATAAGTTTAAAAGAGCTAAAAGTCTACAAACTGATATTGGAGGATAATTACAAGCCAATTAATTTAATGAACAAACCTTTCATTGAATAACTTAAAATCTGGCCTCTCCGATCGTGGGAAAAATTCATTACTTAACGTAAGCACTTCATATAAAACTGTTTATCGTAATTTTAGATGCTATTTTTAAGATAAAAACACCGACATAGTTTGAGTCCTTCTTCAGGAGCTCTTTATAAAATATTTAAGAGTATAATGAAAATACAATTAAAAAATTAAAAGCTGATTACAAGAAAGTACTATACAATAAATAATTTAAGCAAAAGTAGCAAGAAGGCAAAAAATGATATAGTGCAGGAAATTGAGTTAATAATATTTCCACAGTAGTCCAGGCTCGTGCAGTTCAAAGACGATGCGGCTTTTGCCCCCATGTCGGAAATGCAAGACTGTGTATATGCAACAAATGAAAAATTCACATATGTTTTAAAGTTTGTCCAAAATGGATTTTTGGAAATTGTTTTTTCATTAATTCACCCTAAATAGAAATAACCCATGTTCTAGGGTTAAAGTCAAACAATCAGTCAGTTAAATGAAGTCATAAAATCAAATTCTTACGACAATTTTCAGAAGGCTTTTAGTGTCTGAAAATATGGTCTTTGATTTAAAATTCGCCCCGAACGGATGAAAGTGGATCTTGATTTTTGTTGTATTGTCACCGAATTCAAAGGAAAAGAATGATTTTGTATTAGCAAAAATGTAATAGTCGTTGATTGAGTGTTACGGGGTGTGTGAATAAGTGACAAAACATTCAACACTTGATCTTTTGACCAAAGTGTACAATTTCAGAATACTCTGCAGTAGACAGAAACAATTAACGCCTTAATAATTTCTCTAAATTCAGATAGGCAAAACTGACGAAATCTTCGTCTTAGTCCTTCTTAATATCAAGGACAATTTACTGAATAAGTGTACTACTTCAATTGAAAGTAGATTTTGGCTGAATCAGTCAATTAGTAAATTATGTAAAACGTAGTTAATTTGAGGTCTAAACTTCTTTTAGTTATTTTGAAATATGACAAATGAAAGGTGAATGAATGTGTTCAATTGGAACTTAAAATTGGTATTTAGGATTTTCTATATCATAGATAAAACTTATTTAAAGTTAAAACATTTTAAAAGGCAACATCGAATAAAAACTGGGATTTGGAAGAAGCGGAGTCAATTATTCTCTTACAGAAATTAAATCAAATTTTAACAAACTTTCATTTGATACCAAAATCGATGATCTTAAAAGAAAGGAATTATTGCATTTTATTCGACTCAAAATCGCCCTCTCATTTTACATTTGAATTGGGCCACCACTATCTGTAGCTTTACTAAACTTCAACTTCCTTTGTTGGAGGGCCTCCCAGAAAAGACAATAATATCATCTTTCCAAAGTATTATTTATAGAAATAACTAATTATACTTGATCGCATTTGAATACTTGATCGCATTTTCTAATCATTTTCCAATTACTTGGCTCTAACCATAAATTTACTATTATAGTCTTTTAGATGTGTTTTATGGCTAGAGCTATCCATCAAATATTTTACCTATTAGACATTTACTTAGTAGTACATAAGAAAACCTTCTTTTTATATACTCGTATTAATGCTGTAAAAGCAATTAATTGTAAAATAGTAATTTGATAAAATCAAAGCTGCATTGTCTGACAAAAAACAAATGCTCTTAATTAAGCACTGACTAGGCTTAAAGCGCAGACATTTCCTATAGATTTAAATACATAAGTCGAGGTATTACTGATTGACATTAGACAGCAGTCCATCAAATACAGCCGATGGGTATACGGTCTGTCCAGCTGCAAGGGTAATCACTCCGCTTGCTTTTATAGCGACTTTATGAGGAGTTCCCATCCTTTACTTTGGGGCTATTTCATTTTTCGAATTGCTTCCGCTGATGGAGTTGCATTTATCAGAGACGTCGTGGGCATTTAAACGCCGTTGTTCTTCTGGTGCTCCCATTGCGGAGCTATCCAAGACACGTCTAGTCGCACTATAGGTCCCCCAATCGTCTGAAAGTGAGTCCTATCTCGAAAGCCATAAACCATTTCAGGTTGCCAGTACTGCCGAAGTGTGCAATGTGTAGAGCAGATTTTCTTATCCAGATTGGGAACTTTCAGTTCATTTGATTACTGGAAAGTACCTTGCGATATAGCGGGTACTGCATGCGCAGACCACGCTGACATGACAATGCTGTTAGCGTCGGCTGATGGGATTCAATTCCATGGCATCAGGAGCCTCTTCTCCTGGGACTTCTTTCATTTTAATTTAGAAACGCGTCTTGAGCATCGATCAAATCGGGGACAGGCCTACATGACAGCCACAATTTAGATCATGGCATGAGATTGCTTAGAAACTACCCGGCCCGGATCTATACAGTCTTCCACGAAGAAATGTGGAGGCTGGGGCTTCTGGTTTCTTGATTTGATTGTTTGCCGTGGCTGTTTCCGATGATATCGATAGCCGGCTTCGGCCATAGCGTGATCTATGTAATTCGAAGTGACGCGAACAATATGTTGTCTTATAATTGAAGTAAATTGGATATGAAAGATATCGGCGATTGGAAACGTCTTTTATTTTAAGCGAGTCCCACCGTCGCGGATTCTTCCAACTCTGTTACTTTTTTAACTTATGTGCGAACAAAAATAGAAATGGTCCATCTTTGGGCAACACGTGATTACTTTTATCCAGTAGATCCTTTTAGAGCTGTACGGTACTGCCAAGTTTGTCTCCGCTGTGAAATCAATTTAGCAGTTAAGTGTGTTGCGAAGACTTCAGAATAAATTTGATCGCTATTGATAGCGTTATATAAGTCTGCAAATTTTCATTTCCGCTAGAGGAAAATTACAAAATTGATCTAATGGCAGTTCACTTGCCATATCCCTTGTTCTTTCATAAGAAGTTAAGAATAAGTTTTTCTTCTATGATTTTAAAATCGCAAAGTCGTTTTGGTTTAGAGAATTTTAAGACAATCAAATGCCTTGTCTTGAGAATACCGACAAGCATTCTATCAAGAATCTATTGTTTCATATGCTAAATAAATCCTTATTTGGTTTTTAAATTACGTTGTATGTAATATGTAACATTGTTTTTAATATTGCCCTTAGCATGTGATTTCGCAAGTGAACGGATATTTCAATAAACTATATTTAATTCTACCTCACAAGACAAAGCAAAGCAATTTTGTGCCCGTTTTTTAATTTTTTTCCTTCATAACACATGCCATTAGGTAGTAGTAAGTTCTTAATGTTGAGTTATATCTTATATAAGCAAAAGTGTGGCTATTTCAATAAAAAGTAATCGTCATTCGCCACGACTATGAAAGAGCATTACGTACTGGGACCATCAATTAGAGCGTTTTGTATGTAAATGAAGAGGTATAAATTGAACTGTATGAACACTTAATTAGAATTGCTTCTTGTTTGTAAAATAAAAATTTCATCAGTTTCATTTATATCAAATAATACTGGACTAGCGTAACTATTTACTTATAAAAGTGTGTTTTAGATTTTAAAAATAAACTGTTTTTGGAAGTCATTATTTTTATATAACTACTATTGTGAATTGTGAGCTAATTTTTGTTTTATTTAATTAGTTGAGCAATATTTAATATACATGGAAATCAGATAACATTTTTTTTTGGCATGCATGTGTTGGCGTGGATACACAGTTTAACACAGACTATAGTTTTGATCGCGATTAATTAGATATGTAAAATGTGTAGAGTTAATGGGCCTGGGATGAGACTATTCTTGAAACTTTTTAAAATGAAAGTAGTCTTGTTTAGTTTTCAACAGAAAAATTAGTTATTTGTTAGTAGTCCAGGGCAAGGTTCAAGAGACTTCTAGATTTGTGTTTTTACCACATATGAGATAAATATACGACGTGCTATGTGTCATATAACATAACACAGGAGGCTCTACGTGTGATATGTATACAATTTATATTATTTATTTATATATCTTGTTAAAAATTTTAAAATTAAAGCCAAAAACACAGAAAACTTCGAAATTTACTTGGTTCAAATAATTTGCAAATATTTGTTTAAGCAATCGTCCATAAGTGTCATCAACTTTTATCCTGAGTTCTCCATTATTTACGGAATTTCTATTATATTTCTATTATTTTTATTTAATACCTTTTGTATATATCGCCTTTAAGAAAGAGTCCTAAAAAATGACTCATGTTGTCGATGTTAAAAAGTATGTAATAGTAGAATACGCGCAGTCTTGAATAATTTAAAGATGTTTACTTAATACTTATAATTGATGTAAGATTACTAGCTAATATCGAATTATATAAAGGCCGATAGAGTCGTCGATGCGATCGTACATCTGCTCCTCTGCTTTAGTCATTCATGAATCAAATGACAGAAATGACTAACTGAACCCACAACAAAACTACGAAATTTACAACGTGCGGGCTAGTTGTTAGCCAGGAGGTACCAAGAGTAAGTGCTGAAGCACGTTTTCTGGTACATAAGACGATGACGATCGCGGGCCGAGAAATGAAGTACGAGAGCAGCAGCATGGCTAAGGAATAAAATAAGAAGCAGGTAACCGCGCACCACATAAAGTAGGATGGCTGAGGTGAAGCACAAGAAGCAGAAAGCCGACTTCATGTGGGAGAGGAACGAGAGCAAATTCATTTAATTGAAGTGACTCTTACACAAGTGCCTCGCCCGCGAAGTGCGGACGAGTTGGTCCGATAAAGAATACCTGGAAGTAAGACGCGATACAAAGGAGATCATTAAGCGTGATGGGTCCATTGCATGAGAGCTGGATGCTGGATCCTATTACTGCTATCCCCAGTGGGGTCGATTGTAGTCTTCTCTTGATTCATTCATGTGACTCTTGCGGACGAGCCTCCAGCGTATAGTAGGCTTCGCGCGCAAAATTTTCAGGTAATAAGAGAGAAGAATGATTGTAATATACCTGTCGAGCATTACTCTTTACCGCCATTATATACACAAAGCTCACCTTAAAGGTAGTTCATTCAGAGCAGAAATACAATGATATCTCGCGACTGTCTTCTTCTTTTCGTTTAATCTTCCACTGAACTGCTTGTTTGTATGCACCACCTTTGCTCGTCTTATATACTCAAACCATTCCTTCTTGGTCGAGTTTTCAACTCGATCGCATTATTACAAACTGCCCGCAACTGAAGTATGCTAAAAAGTTAATACAGTTTTCAGTTGGTATCTAGTACTCCGTACTTGTAATAACGACGATATGTCGCTTTTGGTACTTTGATCGCCGCTTCCAGTTAAATATGATCGTTGGAAGGTATCGTTGAAGATTTCGCTGTTTCACTCAATTTTCCCATATGGTGTAAATATTTAGGTTTAGTTTACTTTTAACGGTTGTAAATATATGTTTTATTTTTTTTAAATTCGCGGCTTTTTTTCGATGGAAGTGTTTGTGATCTATGGAAGGTTTGCCAATATAAATATAGTAACAGTTTTGGTAAATTTAAATATCCTGTGATCCGGTCTTCTTCACTATCATATATGGTATTTAATTTGACGACTTTAACCGTTATGCACCCGCCGTACCTGTACAACGATAGACAAAAAGAAACGACAGAGGATACAGTGATTACGAGCGGATGTGATTACCATGCCCTAGAATATAACTGCAAGGAAGTGAGCGACAGTTTTAGTGCAATTAAGTATTAATGAGCATAAAAGTGTAAAAATCGTGCGCAGTTGACCTGTACATGTATAAGCTGTGATGTGATCGGCTTCTGCATACTTAGCTTAATTAGCATATAAAAATAATTGATGGTGAGGATGGCGAAAAAGTAAAAAAAAGAAGAAGAAATGTTCAATGTTACAAGTGATGTGCAAACTCCGCAATTATCTTATATTAAGTACATACTCTTTTGATATAATAATCTTATAAGGGACTATACCTGCACTCGCACTACTCCTTTATTGAGACATTCCTTTTGACAATCTTCTTTCCTACCTGTAATTCTTCTTAATCTGTTGTGATTACCGACCTGATGACAATATCACCTTCCAACGATTTTTGTTTTTGTCTAAATATGAATAAGGAAGTGAATAGATTTTATTTTATAAAATTTGCTCGTAAATAAATGGTTTGAATCAAGTGACAGTGCAAATGTGTGCAACTAAATTAATGTGCTAATTACTACAATAAAAATTTATGAAAGGGTGATATTACTACGTCCATCGATTACAATCCACTCTTAATTAATGTTGAAATTCCGTCGACATTAAATAAAAATACTCTGTTGTGGTTTAATTATAGACACTGCCGAATAAGGAAATTGGATTAGCTGTCAAAGGTGAGTAAAATTTTAATCTTTCTAACTGGAGTCCGTTTACTCAATTATTTTTCCGTACATCGCTCCTTTTTCATTAAGATATTCATTTTGCTATGAACACAAGTTAAGATCCAATATGAAGACAATTTCGTGCTCTACATTCATTCAAATTTATAGTTTCTTTAAGAAAAAGTTCATCTTTGAAAATTTACGAATGTACGTGTGTTAACTATTGAAACATTGTTCAGTAGTTCATTGTTAAAATCTTTGTCGTTCTGGATATTTGCAGATGATTTTTTTTCAGCTGTGTAAACTAAGCAAGCATTTACGTACAATACTGGAAAAGTAGTTCATAAATTAGCTTCACTATTTACGAGCTTCTTCACATCGAAATTTTTTATAGATATACCATTACAAAAAATGAAAACCTTTTAAAACGCTAATTGTTTTTATTTTTAAAATCTTACATGTATTTGATACTGAAATTTAAACAAAAAACAAAAAATACTGAAGCCGATTCTTGTTCTGTTCTGTAAAATAAATTGTTAAAGGAAAAACATTCACACCAATTAATTCTAATTAGAAATGTTATGTTAGAACACTGCGATCATTTATTATTTTGTTTTGTATTAATTCGGGTTCGTCTGCATTTTTAATTTTAATTGGTGCATAATTATTATTTATTATTTAATGTTTCCGATTGTTTTATTGTTTACTTTAAACAAAAATTGAGATTAAATTAAAACAATTTCTTCCCTTGAAGAGGAGAATCTTACATAGCTGTTGATATACGATCTTAATCAGCATAAACTAAAAAAAAAACATAAGTGATTTAATAGAACATGCTAACTACGTATAACGAGAAACAATAATTGTTTATATATTTTTAACAAAATTAAAGCGTACTAATCATTACTATTTCTGTAGACTTTTGCGGGTTTTATTTAGTTAAATTATTTTCATACCTTTTATCAAAGTAATGCACAACTTTTTCACGCGTTTATTGAAATTAACAAGTAGTGTGTGGCTTCTTATAGCAGGCTGCCTTATCTTTATTTTCAGTATAATGATTTATAAAGGAATATAAAATTCAGAGATGCAACTAAACTCTTAAATACAAATAAATTCTTATATCGGTCTAAATTCCAAAATTCGAATTTTATTATGTCGAATTAAATATATCAAAAAATATAAAAACGATATTTCCATTTTTATTTCTTGGAGAAAAATGTTGGGTTTGTTTTCGTTAATCTTAAACTACAATTAAATGTATCTAGAATTAAAAACGGGTTAAAAAAAGGTGTATCGATTAAATTTTGTGCTTACATTTAGAAAATTTTAACTTTTATGTGTTTGTGGGCGTCATATGAAAAGATTTAAGTACATTCTCCGATTTAATGCGGATGCAAGACGATTATTGAGAATTCTTCACAATTAAGTTCTTTAGTAAGATAATTTGAAAAGACTTTGTTTCTACGCTCCTCGTGTGATAATATCTTTTATAAATTATGCCTACAGCTAAAAGTACATGGAACTCAAAGTAAATAGAATCAATATATCGCGAACATGCAAATACATAAATATAATGTTTATAGTAGTAGTATGAATACGAATCAGAGCATTTATGGAAGTGGTCACACATTTTACTTAAGCATTAAAACAATAAGCAATTAGAAAAACGCTTAATTATATGAGCTAAATACCGCCGGATTGCTTGTGTTTTGAATTCGTTGTTCCAATAATGTATCATTCGATAGGGAAGTGAACGAAATTGTATTTTTCTTGGATTTATATCATCACGGTGTCTTCTTTTTATAGTTCCTTTATTTTTATTAATTCAAATTTTTCGTGACAGATTAATGTTTCTAATATTCTTATTTGCTACATCAGTTGCAACAACCCAGTGTTATATTTATTGTTTAATTTATATCCGTGATTTTACTTGGCTTATAAAAACATGGTTTAAGTTAAAAATATTAATGTAATATACACCAAAGAAGTTCAAAAATAATTTACAGAAACTAAAATTAAATTAGAACGCGAATTAATTTAATTTAAATATAAGAAAAATTTATGTTCTTTTTTCTTTCCATAAAAAATTTATCTAAATTTCCATTTCTAAATTGTATGAGCAAAACGATGCGGGGATGCGTTCCGCGTTATAGAAAGCCGCCTCGCATGCATGAATTTATGCAAGTTTAAATATGTCTCTATGTTGGAACTGTGATCGAATATTTCTAGTTTAGCTTATTGTTTTTTTTTTATTTTTTTATAAACCCTTAGTTGTTCTTAACTACCAGCTTCACTGTGCACATATAAACAACTGGTAAGGGTATACATTTGGTTTTTTAAACAGAAAACCAACTAAAAACTTATCCAACACGTTATACGGGACTATCTATAGCGTTGTATGAGGGATAATCGAAATTTCTCGCGTTTTAGCAGAGCGCGTTATACGGGAATTCTCCGTGTATTCTGAAAGAATTATTAAGCTTTTTTTTCTGAATACGTGTACTCTTCTTCGGTAGAATTAAATATTTTCTTACAAAAAGTTCACATTTCAGCAGAATGTTTTTTTTTTTTGCTAGATTCGACTCTGTCGAACTTTCTAAATAATTCTTTATACAGATTGAGTGAGTATAAATATTTATTATAATGTTTACTCAATACATATGCCTTTCTTATGTTCTTTAAACGTCTTATTTCAACCCTTAACTAGCACAGAATTGAAATATTGTACAAAATTTATTTTTTATTTTCTAGTATCAAAAACATAGGGTTTTCTATTTCAGTTATTTTTAATTTAATAATACTTAAAGATTTTGTTCCATACCCATCGTAAGTGTAAATAAGAAATTTTCAGATGGATTGGAGTTGAATTTTTGGAAAATTCTCCCAAATCTACGTATAATTTTTACTAAATCTTGAATCTATGATTCTACCAGATTAATCCAAGATATTAGCTCAAAGGAGGTGCATTGAGTGTATTTTTCTTCTATGTACACCTGAGTGTATAGTTGTAATTAAACAAATTTGCTTTCAATTTTATTTAATTAATAGTTTTCATTTATGTACTTTGAAAGCATTTTTCGACATTAGCATAAATTTTGCCAAGAATTAGCATCAGCATCATTAGCATCGTTTAATACACATTTGATGTTTATTACTGAAGAAAATCGAGTGAAAATATATATTAAAAGTTTTAAAGTTTTTTCCATATCGAAAAAAATTCTCTTGTGTTTTTAAGATATTTTATTTTTTACTATATATAAATTTAATATAAGTGCATCCCTTAAATTTCTAGGCACCATATTTAGCAACAAATTTATTTGGAAAGTCGGTAAACTACTGTAATAAGTTTTCTCTTAGTATTCCCGCGGAATTTGGCATCAAGATAACCAGCGTAAATCACAAATGTTGGAACAACTACGTTTTAAAGCTAACTGTTAGGTAGTTTACTAAACATAAAAATGAACAGCCAGTACGCAATAAATTCCACTGAATGGATTCACCGCGAAAACATCTCTACTTTAAACATTTCTCAGCAGTTTCAACTATGCCAAACAGAATCCATTAGTGCATATCTCACATCTCCGAAGTGCTCCAATTTTTAGTTTTTTATTCCGGCAAATGATTTGCCTAGAAATGAAGCCCAAGCAACTGCCGCTGTTTCCTGCAGTCAACAGTTTGGCTGGAACCATTAATCAAAACAATAACTTCATTTGGATCGCTATCTCTTGAATACCTTAATGATTTCGAGAGTATCCCGATCAGTATCCAATTTGTCATAAGTGATTAAAACAAGACGTTTTTTCCTGTTAGCCGCGCTAATTTTAAGAAAGTTCCCCCTTCACTACTGCGTGCTGCGTGCCAGGACCATTTTCCCTCACGATAAAAATATTCGCCATCACAAATATCGTGGCCCTATTTGGTGCTCCGGAAACGGTTCGATTCCACCAACCTAATACCAATAATTTGTTGCAAATTGCAGTACATCAAATACCTGCGATTCAAATGTTGAGATTCTTTTTGCAGTCCTCCGCAATCTTACCTGAGCCTTTTCACGTCGCTGGTGTAAAACTGTCTTGCTTTCATTTCTCGATCATTTCCTAGTCTCAGTGCCTCAGCCGTGGCTCATTTTAAATATGACGACAGCGGTGCGCGGACTCCTTCATTGTGGTAGCGAGTGAGCACGTGCTATGCTATGCCAATTTACGAAATGTACTTGGCGTGGAGCAGACTTGCCTCCAGGTCGCCCGTTTTCTTCTATTTATTTGTCAATGAGTGTAATGAAAGGCTTACTAGCAGCAGCGAGTACTCGTTTTGTGCTTGCTCTTTATATGGGCGACCGTTGGCTACGACCAATTTCATAAATCAAATCTTTTTTTAGTGAGGACTATTGAGCGGCAATTTTATATGCGAGGTGCTCTCTAATGCCTCAATCGGCAATTTGCATTGAGATGTCGTTTACGGCAGAAGGGAAGATGGACGCGGCTATTAACTAATTAGCATTAAGTTGGTATACATACTCGTGTACATGTACATATGTAGTCTTTCAAACGTTTTTGTTTAGAGGATCTTTATACAGATGTTTATAGAACTATGCAAAAAAGACAACAAGCACTAATTTTAACTACTTAGTCCAAAAATGGCAGCATTAAAGAACATAAAATGAAACTTATTGAGACGTTTGTCGTCTAAGTCTTTTGTTTTTAGTAATTCTATATTTTAGGTATTAAAGTCGGTGCTCTTTGATAGTAGAACAATTTCATAATATTTCTACATAGCAATAAATGTTTCATTTCTACTGTCATAATGTACGAAATAGCTCCATATTTCATCTGTGAATTTCCCAATCAACATTGACCCAAATTTTCAGTAATTATATTTCTCGATTTTCAGTCGCACATTTATCTGAGCAGAAGAACTTTCAACCTTAATATCTTCTCATCCATAACATTTTAGTTTTGCATCATCAGCACTACCTTGAAGGATTTGGATTCTTTGCGTTCCGAGAGACAACTCTTTATACAATAATCTGAAAGTAACTCATATAAGGTAATTCAATTTCCCTTTAGTAAAATTTAAATTGTTGAAAGGAACAAAAACGATGAATCAAAAAAATTACTTTGAGTTGTTCCCTACTCGTATTATGTCATTATGGCCTTTATTTACTTCAGTAAACTCAGCCGGGCTGTAAATACCCGTACTCAACTGGTAGGTTTCCTTCGTCATTAAAAACGAATTTTTAAAAATGAAGAACTTGATCGCATCATTGAGTGCTTTCGGTCATTAGGACCTCTCGATGTGAGTAAATTCTGTCATGACAAAAAAATAAAAAAACAACATGAAACGTGAAGTTATATTGTGAGCGTGCTATCTGAATGACCGCTTCTCATGATTGTGTTTTACCAGTTTTCAAGATAACGGGCCAACCCATATAAGATCTTAATTAAATTTTTTAATAAAACGCAAATCAACACAAATGCTCGATGAAAACGAGGGTTCCGTGAAATGCTTAAAATTTATCACTAATTGATATCGCCGTCCGCGGAGCACTTTAGCTTTTTCATTTTCATTCAAGTTCTGGCTCATTAACTGCTAAATTTGTAACCATAGTCGCGTACTTTAAAGGGAACGCGTTTATCCGCCCTCCATTTCCTGCCCAGCTGCCATGTCAATCGTCAGGGTCCTTATAGGTCTTAAAATATTTTTTATAGTTAGTATGGAGGTTTTTATAATATCATCCCATTTAGATCTAGTTGTAAAGAAAATAGCTTCCTAATTATCGTAGGTGTTTTGTTTTGGTATATTTCTTTTGTCTTATTTGCAAAATTTGTAAAATAAATAAAATTTGTAAAGTACATCACTATTTTAAAATTAACTTATTTTCTGAAAAGTAGCAAGTGAAGGCAATACCTTACATAAATCTGTTTTAATCCTAACTCATTATTGTAGAATGCCTTCAAGACGTGAAATATAAAGGACAATTTTTACAAAGGTGATTTTGTACAAAGGAAGTATTTTCGAGTAGCAAAAGTGAGTGTGGATGTTCCACACGTCCTTAATTAAGATAATTTATTACATAAAGTATAATTTTAATATAATTATAATGTACCAGTGTTATAAACCATTTTTTTATATTAATTCTGAAGTGGCACACATGCAAAATACTTAATTGAGAGAAAGTTACAATGAATTCGCTTTAATTAAAACTGTGAACACTGACCAGCTGGTCTTTCACGTGCTACTCTTAAGGTGTTAATTGATTCTTGAAGAGGTGATAATTGAGTAAAATGTCATTTTTAAGGAAAATTATTGGCATTTCTATAAAATTCGCCATATATTCTACATAAATTTTCGCTTAATGTTTTTATCATCAACTGCACGATTTCAAGACGATGCGTAATACTTTTTTTTGCGTTAATAAGAGATCTTGATGGTGTTAATGGTACTACATATTTTAAAAGCTTACATGGAATGTTTGCCTCCTCGTCTTATCTCCTTGATTGAAAATTGATAACACTTCAAATAGTGTCAAAGTTTCGTATAATAGCAATCACGAGTAGTGCAGAATACTAAATTTATTATTTATTTTTATGTGCGAATTCCCAGAACTTCTATTAACGTTGGGACTTCAAAAAAAAAAAATAAAAAGAGTAAGAAAATAAATTCGTGCAAATAAAAACAACATGCACTCTACTAATCATTTTTTCATTGAACGAGAAATTATTTAATTCTATCGATAAGATTTCAATATTTTTTTTATTTAAGTACAATAAACTTGAAAATCGTTAAAACTCAGCAGGTTTTTCAGATCATGAACTCGATTTTTTGTTGATATTACGCAATGAGCAGTAAAAGATGTGCTAAACAATTTTTCTAGTCTAGATTTTGGTTTAATATTTCCAAAGTAGGTACGTTTCCTTAAGAATGTCTTATACAGTTTTTTATAGTTATAAAAATTACGTCTAAGTACTGTTTTTGTTTTAAAATTAATTTAATAAGCAATTGCCTTCACATTTAATTGGAAAAAAACCCTCATAATTTTACAATTTGTCATAACACATAAATCAGTACAACGTACGTTACAATTTTATTGATAGTTACTGGACATTTGCACTGCCGGTTGACATGCCGGTAGTCATATACACGCTCAACCCATACTGTGCTAACCAACATTAGTGTATTCCATAGTATGGATTTCCGTTCAATTCTGAATCAACAAGTTCGCAGATTATAGAAAGGAATGTTCGCGCAATAGCCATGCATCCATTACCACTCGACTCCATATCTTCATGCGTAAGGCAGGAGTAATGCTTACTTTCCCATTTCAAGAGGTGTCTTTCCATTACATTCTGAAATTCATTGAATTTCACACAAGGATTCGATACGAGCTACTTTTAGATTATAGTGCACCCGTAGCTGATCGCGATTTACATCAGAATTAGATCCATGGTGCTGGGCAGCTATGCCCACGATCTTCTACGCCAACGAAAGAAGCAATTGGGTGAAGCGAATTCCAATTAATAATAAATTTGTTGTAATTTGATCTACATATTTGTCAGGGATTGCTTCCGCCCACACATAGCACAGATTTGAGCGGTATATAAAGAGCCTCTAGTGATGTAGCGGTGTTTCTGCAGGAAATTTGTACCTGGGAGAAGCGGCCTTGTCTTTATCCCTGCAGTGAGCATTAATAGAAAACAGAAAATCGTTCAAAACTGATTTATGGCGGCGGCCCTAAGACAGTTTCATTTGTTCGAAACTTTACTATAAACCACCCAGGCACTCGCCGGTAACGCGGTGCTTCTTTGGCGATAGGTCTCTCCGTTTATCTAGCCTTGCACCGTGGGGCGAGCACAGTTCTTTTTGGTTTATCAAATCCGCCTCTAACGTACCGCGGTTGCTTAATATTTTAATTTGCCTTAGATTGTGTCGTGGCTAAACCGTTGATGACATGGCTATGTCGGCAAAGGTCAGTGCTAGATGCAGGTAAGGCACGACTGATGAATGACGAAATCGTGGTCTCAAAACATTTGGAGATTTACGCTCTTAATACACGTATTTATGCAAGACTGTGAAACAGCAACAGAAGAACCGAGCCAGCTGCTTAGACTTAGGTAGGCTTTTCCTCACAAGTCCCAGGTCGTACAATTCGCGGAACTGCAGTAGGGCGGGGCTGCTTATTAAACCGCAGCTTTTTATGCAATATTTGTCACAGTTAATTGTTGACTTTCATCATTTACAAAAGTTCAGAAGGTGAAATCGTGTAATAGTGGCAAGTAGAACGAATACTTCAATTAGGTGCACGTGAAAGTCAGAATACGATCTGAATTCGTTGACCGCAGAACGTCACGAAGACCTGCACGAGGTGTCAAGAAAATAAATCCGTCATGTCCATGGCTGCACTATACACCGTCGTTTCCTGATTCGATTAATGCACGCACGCCGCGCAATAAAACCAGGAGCTCTATATTTGCGCGCCAAACCGATTGCGAGGAACCATCACTGCATACCTGTAACGCAGCATCTTGTTAAATCGTGCAGAACCAGCATACCTGAATGAGATTAGATAGGGGCATGTAGAGCACTTTCACTTCACTTGCGGTATTTCTGCTACAGTTTCCAATATACGACTAGATCTAAAGCTGAATTTTCCAGTAAATCTTAGCATTTCTTCAAAAAGCCATCTCCTAGCCATTTGTCACGTCTTCGCGATTTGTTTTCCACATTCCTGTATAAAGCAGCTGCTGGGTCTGATTTGCCCGCGTAGATCCCACTAGCGCGAAATAAGATACTATCTCAGTGCGGCTGGCCGGGCTCTCGGGGTGCTGACTGATCAGCTCTTTCTTTAAATGCCACAACTGAAGATGATTGAGGTGTTTGAAATTGTTGATAATCGATCTTGTTTCAAGGTTTCTCGGAGCTATTTTTCATCGTTGATATGTGAAGAGCGAAAGTTAACGATATCGTCGCGTTCGGTGCACTTTAGGGTTTTAATTTCATTTAATGCACCGAGTGGCGCAACTTTTTTCTATAGAAACTTCCAAGAAGAGCTAAAGTTAATTCTAAAATCAAAAGGAGCGCTACTAAGAAGTCCTCAGATGTAAGTAATATACTAGAGCATTTCATTTTTTAAACTTTTTATATTTAAAACTGATAATTTTCCCACAATATTCCAACGTATTGTATTTTTGAATAAACTCAGCATTACTTAGAACTGTTTGCAAGTCCGAAATATTGATCAGATTATTTAGGAGTTAGAAAACAGCTTTTGGAAAGAAATAGGATCGACACCTAAACAAAAGTGGCCTTCGGAGAAAGTAAAAATCGAAACTCGCTGTAAATTTTTATCAAAGCTTTTGGGATATCAATTTTACGTAACTCGTCCACTTGCTTGTGCTCGAACTCCTAATTAATTGTATTTTTACTATTTTTTAACGTTTTGCAAATTTGATTGGAATGTTTTATACAGAGCGAGAGATGACGTATCACTTTCATATTAAAACATGTTAATTATATTTGTATAAGAGTTAATATACATCCCTTATACCTAAAAGAAATTTGTTCCTATTCCAGTCTGGTCGTCAAAAAAAAAATGCCTATGAAAGGTAGACCAACAGACACCCAAGTCATTCCATAAATATTGTGTTTTTTGAAACTCTAAAAGTTAATGGTTTCGGTGAAGTAATTTTTCCGTCTGTTCAAAAATATGAAATGTTATCAAATCGTGACGCAAAAAAATGCAAAAAAATTTAATTGTTACTTTCATTTAAAATACTTTGTAGTTACACGTCAATAAAACGTAATACTCTTCATTTATATCGTCAGAGGTGAGATATTTAAAAAAAGAGCCACTTAAATCACATCATAATTTTTTAAATATGTTTGTTCATTTAAGTTTTTACTTTTATGGATGTATATGGAATTGTAAACTCCTATTGATATAGATTTACAATTTATGTTTATGTTATACTTATGTTTATAAATTTATTTTTATGCTTGTTTCTATAAATAAATAATGTAAGCACTTTGAACAGAACTAATAAGTACACCCACAACAAATGCACTAAAAGATGTCCGTCCACAGCAGTACTTTTCGCGTTTCTGCATTGAACTGTTCCGCATTGAAAGGGTTAAATCGTGTACTTTTTGATGAAAAGTGATAAAAATTCACCAAAATGACAATCGGCAGTCAAATTTCTTAAAGTATATTTTTAATTATTCGTATGAAAATGAATGTTTCATAGAACGTATTTTGGAATGTTCTTAAATAAAAAATCTCTAATTTAAAAACTGCCGAACTATATGTGATTATAATTTATAGGCGAAAAATTTTATTTTAATTAACCTACTTTATTTTGTTGTATGCTCATCTTAATTGATAATAATAGAACTTGAAAACTGATAGACTCAAAATATGTGATTACTCTGTCTGGCTCATTTTTATCTATGCGACAATATAACGTTCAAAAGTGAAGATTTTTAATGAAATAAGTGCAGTTTGAAGTCTTTCACAATTAAGAAATTTTGTGCTGCTTATTTTAAGGTAGATTTTGCGAGATAGTCTTATTATTGGATCCGGATATTCGGCTGCATTCGGTGAACTCAGAATTTGAATTGTAACTTAGAATATCGAAATTGGGAAATTTAATATTTTTCTCAATACAAAATCTGCAAGAAGTGTCAATTGTCAATCATCGTTGTCGCACATCCGAATATATCAGTGATGTAATTCATCAACAGAAAATTTTCCTTGAATTTATCACATTTTATAGTACGTTTTGTAGCTAAACAAAAATGACATGAATTTTTACTTTAATTTTGACCAGCAAAACTTAGTCTGATATTTCGGAGTGTGTGCAGGATTTCAAGCTCGCATTCAGTGAGTATGAAAACGAAATTCAGAATTTATAGACGAGTATATTGACCCATATCTCGGCCAACTTTGAAGGTGGCTCAAATCAGTGCTTTGCTTTCAAAATGGCGGCAATTTATTATTAAAATTATACGTTGAATTAAATATGTACATGCGATGCATTCTTGGATAGGGCATATCTTGCTCAATAAAATCTTTCCGATTAGCTTCCGCCATCGGGGCAATTTTAAATTTCAGACTTGGACGCTTCAGCTTCAGTTTCGAAATTTTTAGACCGATTTGAGAAATGGAAATGACATTTAAAGCCTTGGGGATTTCGTAGTTATTCATATCGACAAATATGAGTGCACGACGCAATTCGTCGTCAAACATAAACTCGTGGAAGTAGGCACATTTGTTTCCATTCAAACATCACCTTGCCAAGTCGGCTTGGGGCCATTAATTAATTATCGGAATGAATCGCCGTGCACTAGAATTCTATAATTGATAACAACTTCCGGCAAAGATGCTGGGTGTGATAATCCTCAATTTCTCAAAGGCATTAAAATTGCTCAATTGCGTTTTCGATATCTGATCTAATTTAAATGCCTTCTTCTCATCACCGTGCTGCTGCCGGGCAGACCACAGACAGCATCTGTGACCGCAAGAGGAAAGGAAAATAGATTAAAAACAAAAGCAGAATGAAAGAAACTGCCAAGGAAAGTTCGTCGATTGAGCGGCCGCGGATGGCGCAGAAGTTTTCGTTTCCAGCTTCATAATTGTCCCCGCAAAGCTACGTGCCATTTATGTTTGTCCGTCTGTCCGTGTTCGGTTCATTAGGTCCGAAAATCGGTTGCATCTCTCTTAGCTGCAGCCAGCGCCACAATGGCCGCCGCTTCTAGTCAGAGCGGCAGCAGTGCATAGTGAAAGTTTTCTGATCATTAAAAGGAACTGAGTCGATGCGTCCATGGACCCAGTATGGACGTGTCCAGAGCAAAGTCGCTGCTTCTTTTGTTTATATTGTCAGTTTCGCAAAAACTGCTCTCGATTCGAACTTTCCTTGTTCACCCGATAGCGCAAATATTGCTGCTAGGTTTGAACACCTGACACTTTCTATTTTCAACGACCAGACTTGAAAGGGCCAGACTGCAAAGGCTCCGTCTTGGAACTGCTAATGGTAGAACATTTCGTTAATGGACCTGCTCTGCTGTAATTTGTGGCTTTCGACTAGGTATCTTTTGTCCCGCCACCAGAAATAATTGTTCCTGCCTTAACTGAATTACAGAATATTTAATAATTTTCAGCTTTGTTTTTTCGAGCACGTAATTTTGAAATGCAACAACGAAAAGAAATCAAACTATATGGAAGGCCCACTACAAGTCCAATGAGTACCAAAAGTATACACAGCCGTAACTAAACTCACCATTTGGGACTTTGCTCACGTAACAATCTTTTCTGCTTCCAAAATTGGCAAAATCGTTGGTGGACTCAACAAGACTGCTCTTTCTAACCTTGTTATACAGGTGAAATGCATAATATCACTCGGAAATTCGCGCATGAATGTCGCTATGTACCACAGCCTGCATACAATATAACACAATTTTAATTCAAACTTTCAGTAGGTTATGCTTAAAATGATGATTGCGAAAATGATGACAAAAGTTCTCATGGTCTAAAAACTAGTATCAAAAAATTATACCCATCTTTTGATTAATGACTACAGAAACATTTAGCTCGACATTAGTGGGCGAGTACGACTTATATATAAACAAGAAATAAACTGCTATTCAAATAAATCTGCTCACAATTAAATGTATGATATGAAAACATCGGTGTATACAAATGAGATGTCCTTGATCCCAAGGCGTTTGTTTAAAAAGACGAATCTGCAAACCTAAAGAATGAAATAGTGATAAATAAATGCGGCAGTCTGGATAGATTCAATAACATCATTATGACTTTGATATTGTGTTGATATCAGACTGCACTGCCATATTTAAAAATATATTGAAAACATGTAAATATTCATTTCTTTAAAAATTACGACGGTATTGATGAAACCGCTGCTTAACGAGATCTAATTTAATTTTGATATTAAAATTTTTAGTTTAGTTTATTTTCATATGGGTTTAAATTCAAGTTATATTTACATTACAGTCATGCAGGAAGTGGATTGAGAACAGGGTTTATAAAAGTATTGTTAAAGTTTAATAAGTATTTATTTTTAAAAATTTTTTTGTTTCAGATTTATCGAAATTAAAATCTAACACATTAAGAATAAAATGTATTCAATTATTTTAATTGTTGTTGATTTCCCTACGGGAACCCAAGTTAGGATGAAACAAGTCCTATGGATATTTTGAAGTTACTAACTGAATTGGTTATGCACAAAGCTGTTCTTAATAAAGTACGCACATTAATTTTTTTTAATTTTAATTGAAAACTGGAATTTTTAGTCTCATCTACAGAACACTTCGCAAACGCGCGTATGTTATAAACTCAATATATTTAAATAAATTGTGTCACTGTTCAAAACAAATACAAAATCATACTTGCATTTTATTTCTTAATTTAGGCACATTGTGGCACTCAAACTGTCCAGCGTTTGGCTTTATTATTTACGTAATAGAAAAAAGTGGATTTTTCATACTGTTTCACTATCGCATAAAGCTCTTTGCAAGTACACAGTAGCGAATTAATTTGCACTACCATCACCACTATCAAAAGTGTAGCTGTGAAACGGGCAGCAATAAGAATATAAAAAGTGGGCACGTTTTTTTCAGGAGTAACGACAATTCCTAATTAAATGATAACAAAGGTACTTCAACAGCTCCTAAATACTTTTTGGTTTTTCTCAAAATCTGAAGCTCTTTTAATCTGAATAAAATGAAGTAAAAGTGAATTAAATTGCTTGTTTTCATGGAACAGTACACTCTGAAAAGTGAATACTTATGACATGTGTATGACCTCCAAAACTCATTACTGGTTAATTATATCTGCACTTAATACTTGAAAATATTTTATGGTAGTATCCATAGTTAAAGAAATGACTCTTCAAGGAAAATGTCAGCGCTCTCCGCAACACCCAACAGAGTTATCCGCAACTTTCAAAATTGTCATTTACAAAATTAAAAAAAGTGTCTGAAAGTAAAAAAGCAGGAAGCAATTTTAATCTAAATTTAAATTTATTAAGTTTACTGGTTGGAACCACCTTTCTCCTCTTTTAAATTTATACCATTGTAAAGGGTATTCAAATTTAAGGCTGCTATTTGGATTTATAAAAGAACTCAAAAATCATTTATATCACATGATATTTTTGTCTTCAATTAAATTACAATGGTCACGGAAAAGAATATTGGATAAATAATCTCCTGGTGAATTTTAGCAAGACAACAATTTTTTATTAAAATTACCCATGACCGTTTACGTAACCATGAAAAATGATAATAAAAAGTTGATAGTCTTTTCATTGGTTCAATAGACAAGCAGTCACATAATTTTATTGTTTTTATTGACGTGGAACTCCAAAAATGACACACCTTCGATTGGTCCGGATATTTTTTACACATTCTCTAAAAGGTGTACAAAACAATAGATCTTTGAAAAGAAAAGGATGTTGGATTAAAAACATGGCATTGCTGGTAGCCTACGTGAGAAAGGAAGAATTAAAGTAGCAACGAAGGATTCGTGCCATTTAAGACTGTTTTTTAAAATATATTTCAAATTAACAAAATTTCAAATAATTTTCTAAAATTTCTGTGAAAATTATAATTTTCCTTCCATAATATTTTAAATAATCAAAATTTTCCCATTATAAAATATACCAAAAACTAAGACTTCACTTTTAAAAAGTGTGATTAACTGAATAAGGACTAAACTTTTGCTTTCATAGAAGATTCAAGGAAATTGTATTGTTTTTAAGAGGACCTTCCCATTCCATCTAAGTAAAAAACGAATAGTTTAAAACAATTTATTTTTAATAAAAGCAAATAAGAAAACAATTTGCGGTTTTCACATTTTATTCCTTTATTTATTAAAGATAAAAAATTTTACAATTTATTGCGTCCTTAAATTATTTTAGCTTTACATTTCTTATAGATTAATAAATTAGTCAATTGCTTTATAAGAAGTTTTTCTCACCAGCTAAAGAATTTTATTTCGAGGAATAAATTTTATGATTTAGGCATTAGGTGCATTCGACGATGTCTGATTGAAAGTATATAAATTTTGTAATTATACAAATTTTGAAATTTTCTTTTACAAAGATTGCTCAAAAATTGACAAATAAATAAATTGATTTTTTTTTTTAAATTCGGACCACAGTATTCATAAAAAAGATATTTAAGAATATTTTTATAAATTTGTATAAATTCATGAGTGTAATTTTTTGTCGGAGATGTAATTATAAAAACAATGACTTTTTCAAGTAAAACTTTTAAAATTTGTTTATTTATTTTTTATTGGTACAAATAGTACTTTCAAATTACTGCGGTGTATTTCTACATGTTTTTAAGTAAATTTAAGTATAATGAAATTTAAACTCAGTTGGAGGTGTGACATGAATCACTTTAGAAAATTTTTCCTTCAATAGAAGAATTACTTCCACCGCAATGCGCAAAAAATCTCTTTCTTTTAAATTGAATATTTATAAAAAGTTCATAGTGGTAATATTTTCTTTTATAGCGAATATTCTGAAAAAATTCCCTCCAATATAAATTTAAAGGTCAGTTATTAAATACCCACAATTAACAGGATCTCGGTCACCAATCTTACTATACACCTACTACGTACATAAAGTTGCTAACAAGCGTCTGCCCGTGCAGTAAAGGTACCGCGCGAGCAGATTTATTTTGACGTCGAGTGGCCGCGATATGCGCCCGGGGACACGACGACGACGGGCAACAGACCGTTTCGATTAGAGCGGAAAAGTTAAGTGCACCTGGTATTTATTTGAAGAGCAAAAATATAATTTTCCTTCAACAATATGATAAATTCCTCCAAGCATCCGCTACTTTCGCCGTGTTTGGGGAAAACTTCACATTCGCCGGCGAATTTCGCTTCGTTTATGCTCCTTTACTGCGCTAGAATTGCCGCCATGCACAAACTCCATGAATTCATTAGATATACGCGATACATTAATATAATTAACGTTCACAAATCTTCACTTTACCCACTTAGACTTGACAATAATTAATTATACGTTTAAGTTCGTCGCTTAAGTCTTTCGTTTTTGAAAGATCCAGAGAAGTGTTTAATCACTGAGGCCACTTAGACAAAACTGCTGGGCGTCGTCAAAGCAGGTAGTAAGATCAAGCATTAGGAATTCGACTTGTCATTAGTATAAAGCGATCGCTATAGGACGCCCAGCGACCAGAGTTCTACTGTCGATCAGTATCCGCCGTCCAATCGCCTAACAAGAAATTCAATAATTAATAAACGGCGTGGCATGATACTCCATTGAACTTATGCAAATTCCACCTGGGTAAATCCGTACCGCTTAACTAGGCGGCTCAGACTTTGAGGCCAGACGGAATAGATAGCGAGCGCGGCACGGCGCGCGTCGAGCGGTGTGTGTCGCCGTCCGTCGCTTAATTGTGTGATCGCACTGGTGGTTAGCCTTTGGGCATGCTCCCGTGTCATTAGAGATATGGCATGCAATTTTTATGCAACTTTTCTCCTCCTCTTCATTTGCTTGCAAAATCAATTAAAGAGAGAGACTGGCCGGCCTGGACGTGCAGCGCCGTGCCACGGTCTTATCGCAGTGATATTTGAGGACCTTTTCTCAGTAGGCTGCATATTATTAGTTTAAGCTGCCGTGGGTGGTCGAGTTCTAGTATCGATATGCGGCCAGCGTCATTGTCTTCTAGTAGCAGCGGGTCTCACAGGCCGTCGTTGTTTTCCACGTATACCGCTTGAACGAGACCTTTGTCCGATTACTGCGAGACTTCCCATTAGATAATTCAGTACACTTCAGAGTGCTTGAAATCTTTAGAAAAATGGACGATAGTACGGCATGTGAAATTGTTTGAAACAAAATGAATCTTTCGGTAACAAAGGAAACAAATTCTCATATAATGTATTGTCTCCGATAATTCATTACTTTTCATATATACAGGGTGTCCAGCAACAAAAAGGAAAATTGAAAACACGGGCCAACATTGAAATTGTTGTAAGCAAGTAAAACACACTTTTGTTATGATTTGTTCCCACGATTATGAATTTCGAATTAAAAATTAAGCGCTTAGAAAAAAACTGATTTTAAAATTTCCTATACAGTTTCATAAAAATAAGTTTATGTTCCATAGACTATTTAACAATAGCATAAATTCAGAATTTTTCAGTGAAAACAACAAAGTTTTATGAGATATAAGAATAGTATTTTATAGGCTCTCCGCGAAATAGACTTGCAAAATAAGATTTTTGTGGACATTATAGACAGTGTGGTGATTTGTGTTTTAAATTTTTAAATTCAAGTCTACGAATAATTTGATTCTATTCGGGATTTTAGTACAGGTACAAAATAATTTATATTCAAAGAATACAGTCTTAAAAAAATGTATTCTGTCAAATATCAAAACGAGGATTTCATAAAATATATAATTACATAGGATTTTTATAATTATAGAATTTTAATTAAGATCTTACTTGTCCAATTTAAGTGGTTTTCGAACTTTTGAAACATGCTCTTAGTTTTCGACGATCCTTCAATTTTTGAAAAACTTGTCATGATGGTAAACATTTTTTAGAAAATTATTTTTATAAGAGAGCAATCATGAAATGATTTCATCATGGCACCTCGACAAATGTGCTCTATTTTAGATTTGTGTAATAACAAATAGAACCTAAACATCGGAATAGCGATCATAAAAGTACTTTAGTCGATATTTTGAAAGTAATTAAAGTAATAATTTTTGATGATGTAAGAAAAGGCCTTTATAAGTTACAGAATGAACCCTATTTCGAAACAATTTTCCTCATTTCGTTTTATAAAGAATTACGTGTAGTGTGTCTTTTAAGGACTTTTATAGAGAGTATACCTTTAAATGACGAAACAAGAAATTAAGGAAATAAGTTTGATGCAATTGACACTTCTGAATACCTGATTATCATATCAGAACTTTTCTCAAAAATGAAAAAAAATTGTGCTTTATGCAATAGCTTCAGAATCCCACACTGAAGTCTTGCAAGTAGTTAAAGATTTTTTAAAAACTAAATAAGAGCATACAACTTTTACGAAACCCCATGATGAAAAATAGATTCTTTCGTGTTTTTTTTCGTTATTTTGTTTAAAAAAAAATTAAGCTTTCCATTTATTTTTCGTTTCTTTACTTTCCATAATGTTAATTTTATTTTAGCTGAAAACCTATAAAACATCGCTAAAGAATTTGGTCAAAATGTTACAAATACCACTTATATTTTATGCTTGTCGTAGAAGTTTAAAAGGACATAAAAACCTAATAAAATAGGCAATTTTCAATGACCTTCTTATACTGTAGCTCTGTCCATTTCTTATGTTGAATCTCACAACCTTTACTATGAGCTAGATTCAATTTTAAGACCATCATTTACTTGATGATCTCTTGAAGGCTTTGTTTATAACGATTCGCAGAATTCTAAGTTTCTCACATAAATTATAGGAAGAAAGTAACATGAGAAGTTGGAAAATGGAATAATTTATAATAATTGAATGGTGTTGCGATCAAACGTTATAACAATTTATATTGATCATAACCATTAATTATATGCTCATTACCATGGCCATTAACGGTTTGCCTAAGGAATTATAAATCTTTTTGTCAAGGAGAATTGAAAGGAAAACTATTGACAGTTTGTTTTTCCTGCCATCATTTATTTTTAATTGTATAAAATTGCCGATTCAGATTACTTAAATTAAATTTTCATTTTACATATTTTCCAGTTCATTGCATCATTGAATACTTTAAAACATATGTTGTAATTGAATTGTGCAAAAAGCAAAGGTTAAATGCATTGTGTAATAATTTCTGATGGAAAAATGTAGGTACACATAAATGTACAATGAAATGTTCAGATTCTGTCACAAAATACCACTCGAAAGATGAACCTCAATGGAAACGAAAACCACTTGTTTCATTAAGGTGTATTGTATGCCACCTAAGACTGCCGCGCACCAAGAGGTCCACCGACGTTGGTAAAGAAACATTAAACGCAAACATCGTCGGTGAGGTGGTAAAATGTATGTTGGATAAATATTGGTTTTGTTAATCACTCATCTTCACTAAAGTACGTGACGAAAGATCCTCCTTGTATTGTCACAGTAATATGCATGCAATCTTATGTAACGTGAGTTGCAATCTTAATAAAATTTAGATTTTAATCAAAGTAATTTGTTGTACGTTGTAAATTTGTTCACTACAAAATTTTATCAGGGGATGAGCGTAGTGTAGTGTAAGTCAGATAAAAATCAACGTGAAATTAAAGAAAGTATTAATTCTTACACATTATTCCTGTATAAAGTGACATTATTGATGTTTCTAGTTGATTTACCTATACTTAAAATAAATCTGTGCCAAAATATATTCTTGTCACATCAAACAACGTATTGGTATAAACGACATTTTAGAAACTTTAACAAAACACTTTTAATTTTTACACTAATTTTGTATTATTTTTTAAATTAATAAATAAAATTATAATGATAGTGAAATTTTGAAAAATGATTAAAAAATTATATTTTGTCTGGGAGGATCTACTTATACCGAAAATAATATTTTTATATACGTTTTGATAAATTCTTTCCCCCGATCGTATTATTAATAATTAATTCCTTTTATTGAATTAATACCGCAGTTATTGAACAAAAATTTAATTTAGACAAGATAGTATTTTAAAATCAAGAATTAGCCAATGAAATGTAAAATTAATAAACACTGCATACAACATAAACGCATGGCATTCATTCAGCATTGACACTACACGATTTTGGAATGCAAATCGACTTCTCTGAATGTAACAAATAATTTGACCAGCATTAAGGTTCTCTGTTTGTTCTAGACTTTATTTTACAAAGTCCAGAACTCCTAAGCCTGTAAGCCACAAGTACAAGTACTTACTTATAAAAAAAACGTTTGTTGTATTATTTTAACCCTCTGGGTTCTCTGAACTCTGAATTTCATAATAGTTAAAATATTCGACTTCTTGACATTAATCTGACAAGTTTAATCAATGGCAATTATTTTTCTTTGAAATGGTATGGAAAGTGCTTATCATCGAAAAACATTAATTTAAATGAACATTTTCTGTTTTCACTCGGGAAGTCATGCAAATAATCGACACTCATAAAATTTATTTCGGTCTGTATAGTGAATGGGCCCGCGTACAGAACAAAGTGGTCAGCAATTTGAACAGTAAACCTTGGCTTTTAATTCGACTTCAGGACATTTTAATTACAGATATCGTTCGAATCGATATCACCGCGGCAATTCTCGTAATTCACCAAAAACAGTTTCGGCAGAAATTCGTGGTTTTTTCTGTTCGCTTAAAATATCTCCAGATAAGCGATCTTTGGTCTTAAAGTCACAACATAACAAGATGTTTTTCACGCAAGTACAACGACGTATTTTAATTAAACTGTACTGAACTGAGATTTAACCAAAGTTTTCGCAGGTAAACTTCTATTCAACGAATTTGTCACACTCTGTGTGGGATGCAATGGAAAATTTAATTTCTTTTTTTTTTTAGAAATAATAGAAAGCACTTGATTTGGCTCCAAACTTAATGGTTTCGCCTTTTTCGGAAAACACCGTGATATTACATTTTCGTTCAGAAGTTAGTTTTCTTACCTGAACGTGCTCTTCCGTAAATTACGTTCAATTTGCTGTACCACTTGATTAGACCCATATATTCCGTGACGAAATAAGTAAATTGCGAGCTGCAAAGGAAAAGCGGTATCACGGTCTTATTGAATCGGAAGGCACCTGAAGACGTCCAATTTTATGCGATGGTTCCTTAATTAATCGAATTAGACCATAACTCTTGTGCTTAATAGGGGCTTCCTTAATTTGTATTTAAAAGGTGCAAAAGCCAATTATACGACAAATTTTATATATTTCACTTTTGTCACCTTACAAAAAATATACCTATGTTGAGCGAATGCAATTATTTCAATTTTTCGATTGTTTTCTTGGCACGATTTTGTTCTTTTGTTAATGATTATCTTACTTCGGAAATTTCAAAAACGTTGGGTGTTCTTATTTTGTTACACGTCTATGCATTTGTGAGAACTATGTCTTGCATATATAACTCCTACACATGAGTTAGTAAGGAATAATTAATAATTTATTTAAAGTGTGAATACGCTTTGATATTTTATATTGTTTTATAGTGTTTTCAGACTGAATGGAATTAAGGACTTTCTGTAAAGTATTTTTGATTAAGCGATCAGTTCTTATATTAGAAATTTCTTTATTGTCACTTTAAAAACTTTTCAAAGTCACGTACATCAATAGTAAGTTATCCAAAAATCTGATTAGTTGGTTCAGTTATATGGGAATTGCAAAGGTGTGTTGAAACTGAGTACGCAAATTATACTATAATACATCATTAAAAATGTAATTTTCAACTATATAAAAAAAAGTTAAAAACAGAGTTAAATATAAAGAATAATATTTATTTGTTAAAAATATTAACCGCTTAAAAAGTTTTCGTATAAACTTTAGTATACTTTAAGAATGTTTTAGGAAGAAGAAAAAATCAGTTTCTTAACGACGTTGCTGTATAAATACATACAATACATACGTATATACAATAAAAGAAATATAATATAAATAAGAGGGAAACTTCTAACTAAAAATAATTATATTTTGTTATAAATCAACGGGCTATATCAAATATGTTGGATAATTCACGGTAAGACTTGCCATGATATACGTGTATCCATTTTTTGGTTAATTAGAAAAAAGTATAAAAAGAAAAAAACAAAAACCTTGTAGCAAGTATTAATTTTGAACATTTAATAATTGTTCGATGTGAAGTAGTATGTACCCATCCTTCGATTTACACGGTTTTCAAATTTGAAAATAAAATATATGTATTTTCTATTTTTTTCGAATATTATACATACGTGTACACTGAACGGGATTTTTTCATAAACTCAATTACAACACAAATCCATATATTAAAAAACTTGAAGTTTCAGAAAACAATAAAAAATGAAGAAATTTACAAACGCGTCCGCTAAAGTAAACAAATATTGATTACTAAATTCGTAACATCCATCAAAATCTACCATAGTTATCGAACCCAATGGTTCACCCCGTGAAGTGATAGCTATGACAAAATAGGACATCCTCTTGGATTAAATTTCTTCTAGGGATTCGGATATCGATTTTCACGACAACCAAAGAAAAGAAGAATCCTGTTTTTTAAAACTTCTGGCGACAAATAAAGACTGGTTTTAGTTTTCTTATTTTGGTTTTTATTTCTTATTTTTACGTTCTCCATTTTTATAAATACATTTAAATATAATACATAGCATGAAAAATGTTTGTTTGAATATTATTTGAGAACACTTAGACTTTAATTTCAAGACTTTTCGTTCAGTCGAACCAATCTCCGTTTTTCCATAACATTCTTGCCTCATTTTACACGATTATTATGACCATATCTACGACGTCTCCCTATATTTGATTAGATTTGCACGGTTTAAGGTTCAGTTGAACCTATCCTAATTTTTTATATGCATTCTGTGTATCATTTTACACGATTTCGAATTGCATGATTTTTCGTGGAACATATCTACCGTGTAAATCGAGGGATGGGTCTATAAAAAATGTTACGTCAGGTTACAATTATTATCAGTGTGGAATAGGAAGAAATAATTTTGTCAATTTTTGAAGGAAATCGAAATTCGCTAAAATTAGTACATTGTTTTTAAAGTTCAAAATATCAGTTTTAATATTTGCTAACATCTACAGTTTTTAACGCATTTACTTTGTTTGTACACAAAAATTCCGATGGCGTCCGCAATAATAACAATATTAATAATAATGATGACTTTTAAAGCGCACAATAGGCACCGTCTATATAAGACTAAAAATTGTCATCAAATTACATGTAACCTAATCACTTAGGTGGTAAACTTAAACTTTTCTTCTTTATTACTATGCTTTTTTTTAAAATGACTTTTGTAAAAGTATTTAAGTAGTATTATTAAAAAACAATTCTATTAAGAGAAAACACTGATATTGAAAAATGACGCGTATATTCGAATATCTTTAGAAAAATAGTGAACCTCCGATTTTTTGAAATGTCGATCTTTAAAACAACGTGCAATACGCTCAAATTCGGGAACACTTTCCAAGACTTAATTTTCAACAGAGCACTGTGCAGACCTAAAGACCTAAGTTTATATTGTAACGAATTTCCGATTTTTTACTATGGGCTTTTGAAAATTATATGCGACCAAACATAAGAAACAAAGTCCTTTTAATCATAGAGTGCATGTGGGTGTATTAATTGTTGTATTTTCGGTAATTCCTAAAAATTTTCTTAGTCAACAGTCGCATTCAGGCATAAAGTTATAAAATTTTTTCTACTCATGGAGACAATACCGGCTCCAGATGTAATTGTTTGTTTTGCATTGCACCTGGTAGGATTGTGCGTAATGCAGTGCGATTGTTAAAATTTAATAATTCATATGAATAATAAAAATATAATTTAATAATAATTTTTTTGATTTCAAACTTGAAAATAACTTTCAGAACGAATATGCACATATCGACTTCTGAATGTCGATAGAAAACGATTAAGTTATCCAAAAACCTAAACTATTTTATTTTTTATATAATTTTATGTTCTATTAATGTAAAAAATACGAAAATAAAAAAGTGTGCTTGTAAGAAGTGTGTCAAACTATTCAACAAATAAATACATACAATAAAATACAAAGAAAGTCGTGCTTTTAATTTTGTTCAACCTCAAAATTTTGATAAAATTCTGTACAAAGGTTTTCATAGAACAAAAGTACAAAAGTTATAAAAACAATTTCCAATAATAATTTTACAAGATATACCAGTTAAAGGAAGAAAAATCTTTTGTTAGTTAAAAACTTAGTATTTCCTTCCAAAACGGCGATTTTTATGCGATTTTTTGCTGATGTTTTATGTCTCATCAGAGCAAGTTTTTATTGTTCCAGACTAGAAGAAGAGGCCGCATTTAAAATTTTCCCATCTAGACCTATCGAAATTTTAAATTTTTATTTATATGTTTTTATTTGAAACATTTGTTTCAGTTTTCGTTTAAATAATTTATTTTATATTTTATACACTCTATTGTTCCGTTTTTGCTCTAAATACCGACCAACAAATTAACACGGGGTTAGAATATACGCAAGTACAAGTGTGATTAAATTTAACGGAAAACTAAAATATGAAAGTTCATTTAATGAAGTGAAATTTGAGCTCCATAACAAAAGCATTAAAAGATAACAGAAATCACTGCCACCAGCCATAGCTCAGGTGAAACGTTTATGCAGATTTGAGGAACACTGAGACAGTCATTTACAATTACAGAAATTTATTAGAAAATATTTAAGATTTACGAACTGCAGCACTACTGGCAAATATCTTCAAACTTAAGCAATATTTCTTCGGGGAAAAATGCAATGTTAATTGAGATCATATTATGATAATTGCGCACCAGTCATGCTTTACTTCTGCTTACCTGTTCAAAATGCACAGCACGGCGCGGCGTAATTAAGCCGCAGGTGCGTAAAGAGATAAGTTGTGAAAACATACCGTGATTTAATCTGTTCACGACATGTAAATAACTGTAAACTAAGAATGCGAAAAACTAAAAATAATACGGCACTACAAATGGCTCCTTATGGCTATTTGACAGCTGCTTAAAATAAAAACGAAAATTCAATTACTTCTCATAATGCTCGTAATATATGCGATCAGTTTCCATGAGCCATTAGCACTGTTTATGAGGTGGAAGGTACATGCGAGTGGGGCCATTCTGATGCCCACAGCACAATAAATATATTTAAAACTTCTGGTTGATTCACTAGCAAAATTCAAGTATTTTTCTAAGAAGCCACTTAAGATAGAAAAATAAACCATGAAATCGCATCTTCAGAGCAAACAGGGTGACAATTTTTGGTAACAGAGCAATAAAAAATCAAAAATCATTCCAAAGTCACACATTTTTTCATTTTATGTATAAATTATTGAACGAGTAAAGAAGTAAGTAATATTTCTTGGAAAAATGTTTGTTTACAATCACGTTTTTCCTGCAATTAAACAGGAGTTAATATTGCGATAAAACGATAAAAATGCTACTTAATTTGACATAATTAATCAGATTCCAGTATTGCTTTTTGGCCATTTGCGTCTATTGTAAAACTAAAGTTAGTTAAATCAAAAAATTCCTTCCATAGACTTCAAATATAGTTTTTAAATTGTTTTTTTTTTTTCGATTTGTAATACTCAAAGTCATAGATGTCGAGATCAGACATGCAAAACGACTTTGATGCCTTCGAATCTTCGGACGTTCTAGATGGCACAAGTATGGATTTAATCTGAAACTAATTTAAACGGAAATCTTTAAAATTGTTCATATGGAGTAGTTCTCATTAATTGTATGATATCAGATCCTACCTTTCGGCGTCCAGCTTTGTTGTGTCCAAAAGCCTATATGACCTTAGATGTGAAATTTGCAACATTTTTATTTAATTTTATAATCTTTTATTTAAATTTTATTTCCGAGTGATCTCAATTTTCGAAGTAAAGTAATACAAATTCGTATAAAAAATTTGAACACTTAAAAAGACTCACGATGCTAATTTTGTGATATATTGTGTCATTTGTAGTCCAACTTTACTTAAATTCGGTATTTGAATATCGTCGAATTTTTATATACAGGCAAAGTTGTCGACGCTGTTTACAATAATAGTATTAAAAATACGGATGTATTATGGCCATTTTCTACAACAATACGACGTTTATTTTGTTTTAATTATGCTCCTATTAACATTCGAAGAAATCTTAATTCACGAGAAATTAATTCGAACAGTATGCTCCTGAAGGCTGCCTCCACAGGTGGATCTATTACCTTTTTTTAAGTGTCGAACAGTCTCATATTGATTCATATCTATCTCAATGATCCGATTAACAACCGGAAATTTGCAAGCCTGGAACATGCTTGTTAAGATTTATTATATATTTAAGAAAAGTTACGAATATTTTCTCTTTTAAATCTTCCTATATTATTCCAATTAAGAGTTAGGATATCGCTTTTTGATTTTGAAAAAAAATTTACGATTTAATTGTAAGATTTACAAAATGGTTTTCTTAAATCCAAGAATCACACGTTCCATTTAAACGGGTGTAATTTTTACTGATATTTTTAAAACATTTAATTTAATATTTTGTATATTGCAATAAGAAATACTTTGAAGAAATATTACATACAATTTAAAAATATTTCGTAAAATGTTATCAAAAATTCTTGAAAGTTAGTAAAACCTATACGGTTTTTGTAAATTTAAACTTTTGTGAGACTATGGTTAAATTTTAGTAAAACTTTTGTTAAATTTGCAAAATATTTGCTAGTGCTGGAATATTTTGAAATAATATATTTTTTCCATTTACGTAGAATGTTCTTTACAAGTCAATTACATCCTTAGGTTTTTTTTACAAAACTGTTTTTATACCTACAAAAGTGGATAAAAATAATACTCAATTATTTAAAATCATACGATTTTTTCCCTATAAACGTCAATTGTACGTTCTTTCCTTAAAATTTAAGTTATATTGTTAAGGATGAAGTTAATTTAAATGTGCGTATTAAACTTTAATAGACCTCCTGATTATTTGCCATCAAGTGAATGCGCAGTAAGCCTTAGAACATAGTTTTAGTTGTAATAATGGTTTTTATTGCACATAAAATTAAAGAGATATTTACGATTTAATTTTAAGAAGCCATGCGATATTTTTTAAATTGTGAACATTTTTCAATGAGAATTTTGAATTTCGAATTCGATATTTGAATTTCCATTTATTTCCTTTTGTTATACAAGTAAAATTTTTGTATTCATTGAGTTTTGTTTAAAGGAGTTAATTATAAAATAAATTTTACTGTCTAAATTCTTTTCTTTCATTTAAAAGCTTATAAATTTGAATTATTTTATATGTGTTTTCCTACATAGCAGCAAATATAACAGGGTATACAAAAGGCTCTTTAAAATCAGAAAACAAATTCTTAAAATTTAAAAAAAGTTTCTTAAAAAGTTAAAAAAAAGCTTCGTATTTTATATTAAAATTTTTATAAAGACTAAAACTTATTTCATAATATTTATTAAAACGCCTTCAATTAATTTTACGATTAGGATGTTGTGATCACCGCAGTTTTTTGTTATTTTTACAAAATATTTCTCGTAAAAAAATATGAAGAAATTTTCTTGCTGTTCTAAATAGTGAAAGACTGTTTCGAATCAGTTCCTTATAATTTGCTATCCTATAATCCTATTATATATATAAAATTAATAAATTATCTTCTTAGTAATATTATTGATGTGTTTTTCATACCAAAACTTTATTTCCTAAAAATTACTTACTTTACAATTGTTTAAAATATTAATAAATACACATATGTGTATTAGGCTTTAATTTTAATTTATTTTCTTATTTTAATTAGATAAATTGTATTTTCTTTATAGAAAACGTAATAGAATAACAAATTTGAACACAAGCTAACAATTATTTTTTGCTTTATTTTCATAATGAATTTAAAGAAGATGTCATTAAAGTATGTTAGTCTGGAAATAGACATATTCTCGTTTGGTCTACGGTTCAGTTCAGGTTTTATTGAAGCTTTTTAGTAAATAGGAGAATCTTTAAAACACTAATATTGGGCAAAAGCAAATGCACTTTAATTCCGGCTTGAATATCGTCTAGGCAGAGCAAGGACATCAATCTTGTACTAAGGTCAATGGTCAGGTAATCACTCTGAAATTGGAGAATCTGACAATTAGATTTCGATTGAGCATCGTTGTTTTGAATGATCATCAGATTGGTATACTGAAATTAGTGAGTACTGTGCACTCAAGGTGATCAGATGACAGCTAAGTCCCAAGTAGAAAAGAAGAAAAACTCAATTTTAATCCCCATGGTCCATAATTACCTCCTCTTTGGAAAAATAAAATAATCGATCCACTCTGATGGACAGTAAGATAGTAGCGAACAGACAGATGGTAGAGCTATTAGGCAGTGTTACGACAATCTTTGAGCTTGGCCTAAAATGAAATGATTTAATGCAGGCAAGTTCGGCAAGAAAGTGCGATCTACTGAGATGCTGCGTAAGAGGGTCAAGTCATCTGCCCACATTTCTGACAGCTCATCTCACACACAGATAGTAGTAAAAGAGCCATCCACAATCCAGGTGGGCAGACGTAATTGCGTAAGATTGTGCCCCGAACTGCACGCGACTCGAGTAATTGACGCGCAATTGGGGCTCTTTTTTTTTTCTAAAGAATTATTATTTAGATTAAAAAAGTCTGCCCGCCGCTATCACACTGTGATAAATGAATGAATAATTGAAACTGTATTGAGCATGCAAAAAACATCCGGCCAGGTAAAAATAGCTGCTAATTTATCTCGAATCCTAATGTGACTTAATAAACGGTTCAAGACCAAAATTTAAAAGCACTTACGATACCATACGAAAAAAACGCCACTAACATCGCTTCCATTGCAGTAGCAAAAAATCATAAGATGCTCTAGTAGCAAGTCGATAGAAGCTCCAATAGCCTATCGGCCCCTATTTTGCAGATTTTATAAAAAGGCCGCAAGAGCACTTCGCGGTCTTTTTATTCATGCGTTAGCGATGGTACGTGCGCTCATCACTCACCATCCAGCGAAGTTATATATCAATCTTAATAATATATTCGAAGTATTCTTCATTTCATCTGAGGACGGAAATTAATTATCGGAGGTCGTTTGTGTGCTGATTCATGAGTTTCCATACCTTTGTGCTCGAAGGTGCTGGTTACGGAATTTATCAATGAATTTTTTGCTATTACTTGAAGGTGCTCCTGAAAAATTTTTCAAAACAAGGTCAATCTATATTTTTTATCAATATAAAACTATAAATGCTTATCATGCAAGACCCATCACAGATTAGTGCATCAAGCCGGCGATGTTATTTCCTGCTAAGTTCAATTTGAATGCTATAGATTACATAAGAACTAAACTGGGAATGTTTTTTTCTTCTAAAGAGACTTGTTTCCTGTGAACTCATCATAGGATTAAAAAGTGATAGCAACGATGATATCATCCATATTTTTTTCATCAACAATATTTTTTTGAATTCTTTATATTCATATTTTGACTGGTCATCATGCAGGTATAGGTTTGTAAATAAAATACATAAGAACTTTAATTTCGATGAAAGAGTTCTATATTCCTTTCCAAAGGTTAGCAATAAGTGTCTAATAAAACTACGTGTATTATGTTAAAAATTATGCATTGGATTACTCTTATTGCATCGTATTGCGTTTATTATGACTAGCATTACTATTTTTTTACCTTTTCTTTTCTATATCATTTGATTTCTTCTCAAACTACGTAAGATCTTTATTTAGTCCATGACGACACATCACTCGAAAATTGTGTTACCGATATTAACATAAAAATTATGTGTACACGGAGTATAAAATTGATGATAGTTTTAAGCACACATATGTAATTGTGCCACACTTTGTTTTATTTAACGTTAACGAGGCATCTTGGTATTTTTATAAATTTTTTGCACCAGTTTCCACGGGCATTATTAAAAACGTACTAATAACACTTGTATATAAAGAAATCTTTTAAACATGTGATTTGAAATTTATTTTAAATTCAAAGTAGGAGTGTTTCCAAAACATGGTGAGAATTTCTTTTATTATATTCTTCATTATGTCTATAAAAAAGCATGTCAATATTTTTAAAATCACAGAAGTGTAAAAGCGTTCATAAGTCCTTTTTATCTTACATATTTAAACATACAAAAAATCTTTCACTTTCTAAACTTCACACATATGCAAAAATTACCTTCTATAGAGCCGATCGTCCTTTTCTCCAATTAGTTGCTACACTATCAATTGAATTCATTCCCAGTATATCCTATGAATTACAAAATAAATTTACTTTTCGTAAAAGTTGCATTATTCTTACGTGTAATTAAAAAATACAATTTAGAATGTTGAATAACAACAAAGGTACGCAAAACCCAAAGCAGAGGTTCGATTGAACTTAGTTTACTAGTATTTTGAAGGAAATCCATAATTTAATAAAATTGACATAAAAACTAACCACTATTTGAATAAAATGCAGAATACAAGAAAAATTACATTTACCCACCGAATTGAGTCAATTGAGTCACTTTATTTAAGTTTTCTTTATCGTTAAATATCGTCTTACACATATAAGAAAATCCATTTCAATTTTGTAGAATCTAATTCACCATAAATTTAAGCTACTGTGCTACTACTTTTTCTATTGCAAACCTCGAAACATTTCTTCTCGTGAGGAAAAAAATGTGATTAATCTTTTATTGGACAATTTTATTGTAAAATCTTTAAAGTTAACGCTTTTTTAGAGATGTAAAATTTTAATATTACATTGAAATTTCAAAATTACTACAAAGGTAGTGTTGAGAAAGCGGTTTAGTTGTCGTGTTAGCCTTTTCGTCCCCATAGTGGTGGAAACCAACCTAGATTTATACAATTTTAAATTAAAAAATCTAAAAGTTTGAAAACTGAAACAATCTGTTAAAAATAGCTGTGGTCAATTCTACCTCACAAACAACCAATTCGATATTTCGAAGAAGTTAGATGCTTTCTATTACTTCCAGGATTTCCATAAATTTCTTTAAAAAAAGAAGCAATGCAAATTCTACTTATGGTTGGAAGTCGGAAGTTCAACTAAATTAATTTCCCATAAAATTACAGCATTAGCACGATTCACCGTTTGAATCTCGACCCACGTAAGGGAGAGTGACAATCTAAAATTCCAAGACACCTATGCTATACAGAACTGCCCCGGGAGAATGAATCAATTAGCTTAAAATTAGCTTTGACATTTTTATTGGTGCAACGAATTTTCAGCCCAAGGTGCGAAGGAACAACTGAGCAATACCAGAGAATTACAGAGCTCATCATTTGGTATGCATGTCAGACACGGATCTATACATCTCCATATCTAACGTGGGAGATGGCAGACGGAATAGTTTGTCGTCTACGACTCGGCTGGACGTAAAATGAATGGTTAGCAAAGATGCTAGGATGATTGCCAGCCTCGAGATACACTTACTTACGTATGCAAAATAACCTATGTAGCCTCTAATTGCTCCCTATACTAACCCACTCTTTACTGGGTTGAACTATTCTTTTAAAGACGCTGAGACAAAAGCAACGACAATATGAACGCGATGGTAACAATAAAAGCAGAGATAGTCGCAATATTTCACGTTTGATGCAATAAAGTGGAATTTGATGGCAGATTTACATCGCAATTAGTTTGATGCCGATGCCATTTTTATTCTGCGCGTTCTTCAGTTCTCGCTTTTGCGGTACGATTGCACGCGGCGTAATGAAGCTGAACCTGAGGCCTATTAAGAAATGATTTTATTGTGTCATCGCGGTGCATTCACGCAAATTCATTATTAGGTGTAAATGCGAAATGCCTTTGAGGGAATCCACACCAATTTCATGTGCGTGGATTACCGATGCATATGGATGTTAGGAGGAAAATGGGTTCAGCCTTTGAATTAAAGCTTAGAAATGAAACCTAAGAAAACATTTGTCAACGGTTTCGAATAATTAATTACTTCATTATTAATTTAAACACTACTGAACAATAGCCTAGAGCCCCTTCAAGGGAACTATTAGTGTTCGTTTGATAGTTGCGAGGGATGTAGCCTTTATCCGTTCTTGAAAACGCTGCTCTACGAGATTTAATTGCATGAAATTTTGGAAATAATGTAGAATTATATATGCAAATTGCCTTCCGGGTGACAACACTGAAAAGAGAAGGGCTGGTTTATAGGCTACTAAAAACAACCACAAGGTTAAGCTATTGCAGGGAATATGCTGAAATCAACCACCTAGTTAAATTATAATTTGAAAAAAACTGGCCCGTCTAATTTGGCTTCATATTGAGATAGATCTTAATGCCTCGAACCAACTAACCTAAGTCGGCTACGTAGAATAAATTTTTATTTGTACTCAAAGTGAGGTTTTATTTTGATTAACAAATTCAAATTTTATGAGTATTAATATTGCGTATTCTTTAATTTGAACATTTTTCATTGATTAGTTGTGATGATTTCAATTCTAAAATTTTACAACATTTGTTCCCTGATTATGAAATCTTGTTGATTCAACAAACGATTTGCCTCTCAGTGTATCTCTATCTGAGTGTATCTGCATAATCTCATAATTACAAATATGTAAATCGTAAAGGATATTATACTATACAAATTTGAGTAATTTTGAGCAACCAAAAAGTTTGCTATCACACTGTTGATAAAAAGGTCTTTCGTATAACTAAAACAAAGATATCTCATTCCGCGGTGTAAAATGCGTGTTATATTGAACAAATTCTTTGCTGTAAGAATCTGCTCTTGCTAAATATTTCAAAAATTAGGAATTTCAATAATAGTGAGGTTGAAAATTTCTGAGGATTATTAATGGATGAAGGCGTGTTTGTAAAAACTAGAATATCGTATCTATTACTAAAAGGTTTCAGCAAAACATTTTGTCTTAATTGAAGCGATATTTAAGAAGATAAGACCTGTTGCAATTTCCAGGTTTGCGCATTTTACTCGTGGTATTCTTCTGTTATTTTGCAATTGTCAAATTGGAAGAACACCAGGCCTATTTAAATCAGTTTTTAATTATTTGTTTACTTCTTTACATGTTTTTAAAGATAGAAATAATTCAAGATTCATAACAATTTCAATTAATAGTTCAATTTTTAAAGCAGTTAAAACTTTTGAACTTCTTTCTGCTATTACAGGTTATTGCTTTACTTAAAATAAAAATTGTACATATTTGCCTATATAGCTATAGTTGAAGTAAGCAGACAAAATTGCGAATACAGGTACCTGTTTCTATTTCCATATACCTGAAAAGCCATCTCTGAATAAACACATATGTTATAGAGCGACATATTTTAGTCAATACCCAAAGTTTTAAGACTCCACCGGGACTCTTTTACCGCAGGAAGGTTGCTTTTACACGACTGGATATTGAGAAAAACTAAAGTAATTTTCCTATAATCTTAGAGATCGTTTGACCGTAAAACGAAGTACTTATTAAAAAAAAACTCTGCGATAGTTTTTGGTGGTGTATTACCTCAGAAAACATTGTTTTGATTCAATTGTTTGTTTGAATGTATTGAAGATCATTTGGTTTACTATGTTTTGGAAATACCTGTAAAGCTAAGGATCTTAGAGTTAAAGCGGAAAACCACTTTTGTCTGCATTCGGTGAAGGGTTATAAAGTACAGAATGTATTTTGAGGACTAGGACTTATATTTTATGGTACTAATTATGATATTACATCCAATACTTTATAAAAAAAAGCATTGCCTTCTTTAGTTAATAGAAAAAAACATCGAAAGAAAACCATGATAAAGCATACTTTTGAAAGGCGTTGACCAACAGCGTGCAGCTAAGGTAGTTGACTCCAGTAGTTACATAAGGCAACTCGGCAGCGATTAACATTGGTGGTATTTTCAACAGCAATAAATCACATTGTCTTTCCCACTTAGTACAAATGAAGAGCACCTTGGATGAAATGGCGTAGGATATCAGTCGCTCAGCTTGCTTCATTAATATTTGAATATGCATACATTGGGTTATCGCGGAAATTGCAATTCCAATATCCCAAGAGGTCCCTATCAAGATCACCAGGCCATCAGAATCTCCTTCGTTTAGAGCGTGTGCAAGGTAGTGACTCATGCAATCCTGAGATCAGCAAGAGTTCGGTTCAATTTTCAGATCTATTGAATAGATTGTTGCGGCCTGGCATAAATGATTCTTCGGGCCTTCGGAGTCGAAGCACTTTCCTGCCGATCTCGTACATCGGTAGTACGTACAGCCCTCGACAACCGAACTACACAACCACAAACACCCGAACCGAGGTTAACAAGATGTCTTAGCAGTGCTCAAGATACTTATCTCCTTAGTGTTTCATACCATTGTTGCGAGGCGCAGCAAGCCTTCCTGCTGCTCTAGCGAATGATAAACGTTTTCAGGTTCATAAAATTTGCATAAAAACATTTATGAAAATATTTTGTTGATATATCATTTAAAGCAGCGATGGCCCAAGAGGAAAGGTAGGGGTGGCAGATTACTCCTAGAAAAGTAAAAGCAGCCGACGTGATGCGACGATAATATTACAAAGGAGACTGCAAAAATTTTCTGAAGCTCACGACAACATTATTTATGAAATTCTTAATGTAGCTTAATGTGCCGCTATCGCGAGCCTCGTCTTAATGATACCATTTCAAGGCTATTTAGATCGCTTTAAGGATCGGTCCCTGTTGGCATCAAAACTGCTTACTGTGTGGTACGAATCTCTAGAAGGAAATTAAGCCAAACACGCTGATTATATGCAAAGATTGCTTAATTTATTACTTGGAAACAGTTCGTGATGACCATTGCCACGAGTCTGAGCTTTTCATGATTCCTTGTTATTTGCTGTGAGCAAACCTTTAAGAATTATATGAGCAATTGTTATGAAGTACCTGAAGGAATAACACATGTAGGAGTACTAATTATGGTTTAATAGGAATCTAAGCTATACACTACTACTTTTACAGATATTTTTAAGTATTGTACAGGATAAACAAAGAAAATCCATTTGAAAAGTTCATAGAATCATCCATCAAAGAAAAATAAAGCTATAGATCATACAAATTTGAATACCTCAGTTAATATCGCAATTACTGTCGGGAGAGTAGGTAAAAAGCAGGACAAATTTACTACTTTATGATGTCATTTTTAAAGATTTATTTTATTATGAACTTTTTATTTCATATATAACATAACACTAGAATTACGAGCTTTTCATTTTAATTTGTAGCGTTACAGTTTTTTATACATCGTTAATACTATACTTTGTGCTTTAAAAGATGTTAAAAAATTACCAGAAGACTAATTTAAAGCACATTAACAAATGTTATCATAAAAATCTCTCTTCAATACAACCATTACCACAAAATTCTAACAGGTAAAACGAAATCTGCACAACACCTTTACGGTTAAAAAAAGTTCGCATGATCCAAATCCAATCCAATCCATTCCAGTCTCAGAGTCTCGAAAACAGCAACAGCGTCTGAAGACATACCTTATTCTACCACAAGATTATGGGACATCAATTATATTTCTTTTGCGTGTTTGGTTATTAACTTTGACTTGTTTCGAAATTTTTATAAGGTATTGTAGTATTAAGTAACTTGTCCTTGAAGTTGAATCTGGGGCTATATAAACTCCATGACACTCCGCTTTATGGGTCTATCTGATTGACTAATAAAAGTAAACTTATGCTTGAAAAAAAGGATGAGGCAAATCCTTAATAATGTACCTCATGATGCTACTTTCACAGAATTAATGCACACATGTAGTGCTATTGGTACTATTTCATAATTCCAACTCTCTTTTATATACACTATAAAACATAGTAAAACGAACGATCCATCCACGATTATCACTCCATGAGATATCCTATGTGAAGTCATAATCTGTTGAGGTATTTTATAATTAATTATGCTTCATTTATGGCATATAAAGCTATGAGCGTTATATTTTATAGCAAAATTTACAATGGGGGATTTTTCTCAGTATTATTAAAAAAAAACATGTACTGTACCACTTAGAGTTTTGATATTTTACTTCCAGATTATTGGACATAAGATTTACGAAACTTTTATCATTTAAAATTCAATAAAATATTTCGTCATTGTTTAAGATCCTTTCACATTTTATTAGTTCTTTGGTTGCAATCGGATTTTTTATTGGGCCACTATACCCTTACTTTACTGAACGGAATATTTTCCGTATCGATATAAAAAAAAAAAAATCTTAAAATGAGATGAAAGTAAATTTTACTGCATTAGACAAGGTTATCTAAGTTTCTCGATAAACCTGTCCAATAATTAGTTTAAATTGTGTAGCTTACCGGTAAAAAAGAGTCTTAATCGAAATCTGTGGTATAAAAAAACAATTAATACACGAAAACGAAAAAGATCAAGTATATCATTAGCTTCAGACGAATTCAGAAGCGACTGGTTTGAAAACCACGAGTAGCCTCCGAGGAGGTATGCAATGACAATCGCTGTATTGATCAATCTAGCATGCAAAAACAAGAAAAAATCAGGTGCGCTCGATTGATGAGCAAATGATTAACTGCACCGATGATCTTTGTGGTAAATAAAATCTCTTAAACGCCTCTTGCATGAGTATTACAAGTCCAATATTTTACGGTCGTAGAAATGAAGCCGCATTTCCTGCACACTTTATCGACTATTAAGAGATGCAGATAATTTCCTAGTTGATTAAGCTTGCATTTGAATTCATTTTGTATCGTCTTTAGATAGAGTGTGGTCTTAAATTCAAAAGAAAACTTTTCGAATGGAAGGATGATGGTCGTCTTTCGTAGAGAGTGATCCAGCAGGTCCGGACAGTTTTCAGGTTTCCGCTGATCTCGTTTCACAAATCAATTTCATTGATGTGATGAGTGGCTAGAGAAATGGCGAACATCCCGGCAGTACTAGAGGAGATGATCAGCTAGAAACCAATAAATAAACCGTAAAAAGTGCATCGGATGCAAACAGGAACAGCAAAAAATAGGAGATAAGAAACGATGCAGCTCGCAATAGCATTGGACACCTGTATAGGTGCACTTTTGTGCGGCTTATGTGAGTATCTACCTGTCCAGCCGAAAGATCATTTCACTTTGAGAAAAACCGAACAATTTCACTCCAAGCTAGTGATCCACATCAGTTCCATCCAGATCCAGATTCAGCTCTCTTTGCCGTAGACGCTACAAAGGCCGAAGAGACTGTATAATATCGTTTGTTTTTTCGAACATCCGCTTTTCTCGCGCCAACTGGTTTCAGGCTGTTACAATTTTTGAGTGAGTGTTAATAAACATTTCTTTTTCCCGCGACCACGACTCCAATGTTTAAGCCCCTTTAATAAGTGAGACTTTTTCAGGTGAATTCTTCTACCGCTTTTTACATCCATTAATTGCGTATCGAATTTTTCGAACTTGGCGGTTTTAAGGGCCATGTTTCTCTGTATTTCTTAGTTATTTAACTCTACGCTGGGAGCGAAGACACAAAAAACTTTGTTCTAGTAAATACAGTGAAAAATCATTTGAAAGTAAAATTCTCGCTTTTAGTAATATAAAAATACTAAAACAATTACTTGTAGGATAGAACATATCACCTGTTTGTCTTGCAAAAAACTTCGAATACATAATTTCGAACAAGTCTGGAGCTTTGAACTTCCTTAGATTGAATTAGGAAGTTTGGTTTGTAGTTTCCAGGTTATGAATATAAAACATTTGTGATACATCTGAAACTCCATTAAAAAATTACGAATCGATCATATTTTGAACGCTTACTAAGTCAAAATTTGGAATATTCGTGAATGAAAAGAAGAATTTTTAAAATATGAGATCAACATTTATATCATAAAATAATTCCATATTCATTCTTTGCCCTCAAGTGTAACTAATTCTAACCACTGCACTAATCGTAGATCGTATTAATTCAAATTAGATGCTTTCCTTTTGAAGATTAGGTCGTAGGAAAATATAGATATACTCTTATGAATGGAGTATTTTCTTTTAATTAGGAAGTACTAAAACAAACTTGTTATATTCAAGGAATATGAGAAAACTATTAAAATAGACTAGCTCCATTAAGCGAAAAAAAAAAAACTTCAACCTGTTTGTAGCTTTTAAACAATAAAAACTTATTTCGCTTTACGCGATTCCCATTAACATGTCGATATTAGAAGTAAAAGTAATGGAAGTAATTTTATAGAAATTGAGTCCAGGTTTAAATAAATAAATTCAATTTATGGTTTATGTGAAACACCAATTTGGCTTCTATAGATTATTGAACCACATTCGATATCTTCTTTCTATCTTTACGCGTATATACAAATCCCCCAAAATAAATAGAAAAAAATATCTTCTAAAAATAAGAAATGAAAGATAAAACTAATTGTCACCCTTTACTGATCATATTCATCAGTAAACCTTTTAAGGTTACAGATAAAAGGAAAGTTGATAGTAAAACTGATTTTAATTTCTAAAAGAGAATCCTATTGAAGTAAGCCTTAGGCCATGCTGATTATTCCGCACGTTCGTAAGTCCAACTTTTTCAAAAGTCTATGCAATTTTCCTCGTAATCTGCGGTTAGTTAATAACAAATATATTTTTTTTTTCTTTTTCATGTTTCAGTAAGTAGTGAAGATGTTGGTTAGTCATAAACTTACAATAGTTTTTACAAACTCTATAATTGCTACTGCTTTTCAATTTGGAAGACAAAAAAAAGTTTTTATATATTTGAATATTAATCAGTGTATTAGCAGCAAACATGTCATTAATATTTCATAATTAAAGATAAAGAATTTTATTTCGAGTTTCCTTTGTGAATTTGTGTAATTTACATACGATAAAAAATGGACTGTTCTAGTGTTAATTGGATATTATTGCCGGACAGTTTATATACAGTGAGAACTTGATTGAAGGCACTTTGAAAATAATTTGCAGGGTTACTTTCAAGTTTCAATTTGTAAAAGATCATTTAAATTCCAATTTTGGAAAAAGAATCCAAATGAAATGTCACTTACGTCTGCAGCCCCAGACTTATCAGTTATTCTGAAACAATATTGAAAGAAATATATAAGATCAATTAAGATCTGGTGAACTCGAAGACAACTTCGTATTTAAATAAATTTGTTTTATGCTCATTTGTTAGAGAGCAGTTTTTACGTTTGTTTTCTCTGTAAACTAAATTTTCACGTCGAAATTTTCATATGCCAAAATCTGTGTCTTCACGCTCATTAAATTTGAATTCTTAAGTTTGTATGCAAATAATGGCAAATATAGTTTTTTACTTGAAAACCATTGTTGATCTCTTACTTACATATTTTTTAAAGGTGAAAAAAACTAAAATTAAAATAAGATGATATTTATAATTTTGGTTCAAACATGAGATGTGGCGTTTCTTTGGCCACATGAAATTTATTTATTTGTCTTTAATTTTACTTTTCATCATCAGATCAAGCCTAAAATTTCAAGGCATTATTTTCATCAGTATGTCAAATTAAAAGCGTCAGAAGTCTCACAAAAAAAAGTATGTCAAGAAGTTATCGCAAACAAATCATTTTTAAAGTAAGATTTTAAAGTATTTTATAAAATTTAAATAAGTTTTTGATACAATGCTGCAAAATCAAATGCATGAGCCTAAGATCTGTAGGTAAGGCAAAATTATTTATGAATTATTAGACCTACTACAACTAGATATTGCCTCAGCCTTATGAAGTGGTAATAAGTTCATTAACGTGTACATCTACATAAAAAAATTCAGTTAATACTATCATGCTGTAGTTAGCACTTCAATTCGAGATAAATTGTTTTTTTCTCGGTTACTGCGTGGATTTATTTGATTATGGGAAACGAAGATTGAAAATTACCGAAAAATTGTGAGTGTTCGACTTTCGGTAAGAAGAATTTAAATAGCAAGAAAACTTTTAAAATCCATTAAAGGAGAACAGCACAAAAGCACTATTGCGAAAATCGCCCTCAATTTTAGATAAAAATGGTGTGTGGGTGCTGTCGTTCCACAGAACAATAGCTGATACGACAGAGTATGCTGAATCTAATGTGCAATCAGTACACTTAAAAGTTTCTCAATTTTCCCAGAATGATAGCATTTCCCACGGAATTCATTTTTACATCTTCTTAATGCGCCGACCATGCCTCGGTGCCGTGGCGGTACGGCCTCCACCGTTGTCGTTAAATTGATATTGCCTAATGTGATATAGTAGCAAATGCAAGTGCAGCTAAAATATTTACTATACCTATCTGGAGCATTTATTGAGGCCTTTAACTTTGCGGCACCACTCAGAGGTTGGGGTTGGGAATGTCCGCCAAACAGAAAGACAACTCGCTGAATGTTTCGGTTCATCTTGAAATTAAGTCATTTACATCATGGGCGAGTGCTCCACTTCCCATCTATAGAAACATTTCAACAATTGGTAGACACACTTGAAAATCTCCGTCTTCTGTTTGCATTGTGCAACAGTTGCTCGTGAGGAAGATGAAGACGATTGCTTAGGGCCGACGCGTGTGCAATACGCGTGTCATTGAATGATTAAACATTCAGTAAGAACGTTAATTAGCTCACCTTTGCGACAGGCCCATGGAATGATACTTTTGATTATAAAACGCGTCATAGCTAATTAATTCAAGCTATATTTACTGCATTTCTAGCATAACACCACCTGGCTGAGACACCGTTTCCTCTCGGCTGATCTTTGGCCCTAGGTTTGCATGGTACGCTCGAAGGCAGCAAAGGCAACTAAGATCACTTGATTAAATTTGCGGCAAGGATCGTATGTGAAATTTCATCGTTTGACGATAAAGCAATAAAAGTTAAAATTCCCATCCAATTGAATATTTTGAAATTTATAATTTATCTGGAATTTACTTAGAAAAACAAAAACCAGTGACTTTAAAGTGCACAAACTACGACTGCAGGCCATGGCGTATCGAAGATTTATGCAACCAGGGTCCGTGCAGACGCGAACCCGACTGTGCATGACTTGGTGTTCATTTCAATCGCGACGAACTAAATCAATTAAAATCAAATAATTTACTATTTATGGCAAAGTCAGACGCCAAAGAAGCTCTCAATATTTCCTGCTCTAGACGATTATTAATTTGACAGATTATGACTGTTTTTCTACTTCCCATGATTCTTTTTTGACACTAAAAGCTGTCGATTTCACAGTTTGTCCATCAACCAAGATTATTTGAATATTTTAGTATAATAAAGTGAACGATTGTGAAAATTAGAAGGAATAGTTCTCATAATTCAAAATACTTTGAAATTAGCTCGCTGTATATTTTTGGCATAGACACCGAAAATATTGGATGGCATGTTTCTTAATTCACTGTATCGAGATTGGGATTAATTTCTCAGTTAAATTTGTTAGTCACCTAAATTGGCTTACTGATTTCCAAATTGTAGTAACTCGAAGTTCTCAAAGTTTTTAATTCAAACTATTTTGTTCTAAAAACCAAAATGTAAGAATTGTCAAAGATGCTTTAATTCAATTTTAATCAATAAGATGTAGACTATCAAAGCTTAGTTTAATCAAAATACGATTTTATTCGAGCTGTATCCCCAATAGTCTTTGAAGAATGATTATTCCTCTATTTTTTTTTTTGAACTTTAAGGTGTCAACTGCTATTTAACGTCTACAATATGGCATTTCGCATAATTCTAAGCTTTCGTAAAGGAAGTTTCCTTAGTGCTTGCGTTTAAAAGCCATTTGTTTACGTTCTCAGATATAAAAAATGCTATAAAATTGAAGCAAAGTTTTTTGAAGATCATTTGCAGCAATCTGTAAACATTCATAAAGCATAAATGTTACTTTATTATTTCTTACAAACTTTGTTCGACAGATAAGATTTTTGATTATTTCAGAAAATGTTTTTTAACCTTCGGGGAGCGTATGCCTTAAAATCTGCCCCACGCCAACTTAAGACTTAAGACACTTTACTCGATACTTGTACACATTCCACAGCGACTTTCTATTTCAAAAAACAATTCTTTTCAAAAAAGTACGATAAATTTGCTAAAAACAAATGTTCAAGTCCGCTGGAACAGAAATGTTTATCTCGATCGAAGATAATAATATTAATAATATTAATATCTTACGTCCGATGCTGTTTTCAGATATTAAATTGAATATTGTTATTACACCGGCACACTTGTTGTGATTAAAGTAAATAAAAATATTGAAGTAATTTTAAGATTATGGTGTCCAAGAATTTTGATATAAACGCAAGGAAGTAATTTAGCATGAGTATAAAGTATAAGAGTTATTTAATATTTTGGAATAATTATAATAATAGAAATGCCTGCTGTATCACAAATTACGTTGGAAAATTTCGTAGTATCAAAGTGTCAATAAAAGGAAAAGAATTTAATGAGTATGCCACCAAGAAACACAAAAGGCAAATAAATAAGTTTCTTTTCTTTTACTGATTCTAATCAGAGAAGTCGAAAAAGAAATAAATTTACAATGCTATTTGTCAAGAAATCTTTTGATAGAATTTGATAGACAATTATTAAATTAATGAGAAGAGATCGATTTTTCATATCTCACAATATAAAAAGGAGTCAAATAAAACAATTAATAAATACATAATTCCATGCGGAAGTTTTTCTAGGCATATATTTAAAAAAATCACTACATATGAAATGCCTCTAAAAATATTTGAAATAGAATACTACGTAAATTTCGTAATTTATCATAAAATGAATTCTAATTTGAAAAAAAGCGATAACTTCAATTTTGAGTCCAAATCATTGGCAGGTATTCGTGGAAAATATTAACAATTGTGTAAAAAATGCATAGAACTTTCTTCGCCAAAAAGTTCGTGTACGTAAGCTAATCGAGAACTACCAGGGAAAACAAATTTAGACTTAAATCGGGCCATATAAAAACAATATAAGAATGTTTCAATGAAGATATGAAAAAACAATGTAAGAATGTTTCTTACTACCTAAGAATATTACACAAATTGTTTGACTATATGTAAATAGTCTACGCACAAAGAGCAATAATATAAGAAAATTTGTTTAGTTGGCGAAGGAACTAATTTTATATGAAAAATAAATCTGTTATAGTTGAGTTTTTTAACCAAAAGGTAACAGCGGAAAACCAACTTTATTTCAGGTCTCTTATTAAATCGTAGAAATGTATTTTTGACCGAAAACGTAGAGAGCATCGAATTGTCACGTAAAAGTTATGAGATCAGTCTGCAAAAAATAAATCTGAATTGCCAAAAAGTTGAGTGGAAACTTTCATAAATAATCGACCCCAAGGCCAATGGATACATCGTGCAATTTATTTTTCTTTATTTGTTGAAATTTGGAAATAACTTTGTTTTTTTTTATTTACCAGAAATAAATTAAATAATAAATCTTTCATAGAGATATTTTATTAAATAAATGAATGAATGAAAGTAGAATATAACCCGCTATAAAGCTCATTATGTTCCATATTAAGAACGACAACAGCTTCTTTCATTTTGAATTTTCCCTTATTTAATTCGCGCAAATTTCTTTTAAAGTGTTCTACTCAAACAAATTTCGTATGTGTCCACTTTTTCTGCAGCTATGAACATCAAATTAGACGCTATGGCAGAAGTCACAGTGATTAAACATTTAAAACAACCAAATAAAACGAGAAAAGAGTACTAATGAATACCATTCCAAATATTTGTAGGCCCTTCATACCAAACAAAAGTACAAATTTGTCAAAATGAATGCTGCCAACAATTTTACAAAAGCGAAAGTTTTATACTATAACTATTGGTTTTAATTTTCGTCGAGCTCTAACAGAAATCTAGGTGTATTTCCTGCGCGTAAGAAGTGGAATTCAGGACCCGTCAAAAATAAAAAAAGTATTAATAAAAATAGAAAGCGAACAAAAACCATAATTTAGGTGTAATTAGAAACCATTTGAGAAGATGAGCTGCCATTCATGGCCACAAATGGGGGGTCACGGGACTAAAATGTTCAGAGATTTATAAAAAAACGTTTCACGGCAGATGTAAGATACTTGCTACACGGTATTTCTGACACGTGCACGGTAGTTCTATAGGCCCACTTAGCGAATTTAGGGCAGGCATGTTTCGGAGGCGAAGACGCATTTTCTTGTGGTTGTTTTGCTCAGCTTTTTGTAGTTCATTGCTACGGAACGTTATGAAAAGCAATGTAGTCCAATTTTTGGTAACAAATGAGTTTACGACATGTGAGCACATATTTACCGACCACCTTCGCTTGTTGTACGCCATACAAAGAGCTTGTCGTGCGCCAGGCCTGAAAATTGGGTTTTTGTTTTTAACTGACACTGACGTGAGTCTTGATGCTTGTCACTGCATGCCGGCGTGGGTACTGTCGCAAGACCTTGCAGAATTAAGACGTTGGCTAAGAATTGCTCAGTGTAGATGTTAGCTGGGTCAAGAAGGTGCCGTCTGTTGCCCAATAGACAGGTAGAAACTTTTGTAACGCACTTTATTGGGTTGATTGATAAAAAACTGTCTATGAAGTTAATATGTCCAAAACAGTCAGTCAAACTTTTTCTAGTGTACAGGGATGCAAGAAACTGTACGCCTTTTGAAATTCCTTCGATCCTATATAACCCGTTATTACTATTCAAAGGGCAAAGGTTGAGAGCAATTAATAATGGGTATCGAGAGCAATCGGAGACGTCTTGTTGGTGTTGTTCCTTCGTTAACATTTCAACTTTAATTTATGTCTATGCAAAATGAACCGATCAACAGTTAAACGGCGATAGCAAAGGCAGCCGCATCTTTAGCGAATAAACGGAATATGTTTTTCAACAGACAATGGCATTACAAACCGCCCCCACAGGAGTCCTCCGAGTACCTTTGGATCTCCGACTTCGGTTTATTTGAGCCTGAGCAATTAATGCATTTATTTAGCAACAAGAGCAACAACAAACACAAACAAGACACAACAAATTGCCTTCTATGCAAATGTCAATACTGAACTATGAACTGATTTGTAAATGCGCATTTTGCGAGGCCTACGTAAAATGTTTTCTTCTTTTACCTCTTCTACCTTCACCGCTCCATCTTTTATTAGCGAGCACTGATTTTTGTCGCAACACAGCGTCTTGCAGGAGGGATGACTTCCTAGCGAAATTCTTTGCACAATTTATTTGCGCTCTTCCAGCTGGCCCAACTTGCTTGGGTAGGCTAAGTGGGCCCTTTCTTGAATCGCAGATTTATTAGGAAATGGGTTAAGACTAAGCATATATCATCGACTACGGGGCATGCATGGTTTATTAATAGAATTCGATCGGCACATTTGAATTTCTAATTTCCTTCGCTGGGATTTCTTGTGCTGCGCTCGCTCATGAGTAGCAAAATCTTCAGCTCAAAGAGGTTACCTACCATCTTTATGCAATATTTCACATTCGTAATTTGGTGACAACCAACTAATGTATTTTAGTATGTCAAAGACTAAATTTCAATTACCATCTGTACGACCGTTATGTAATTTGAAATATTTGTATGTACAGTAAATATACCAAAGCTTGACAGTCCAAAAATGGTCTCTACCTTTGGCACACCTCGCTAGAAATAAGGATGCTTTTATAGGCGTACTCTTTCAAAGTCTTATTTATTACTATTGAAAGTAAATTATGGTAAAACATAGCAATTCGTGATTTTTTATCAATAAGGATGAGGTCCATGTCAAAATAAGCATTCCTAGTAATTCGTGCAATTTTAACATTGTAGCTGCGCCAAGGTGGGCGATTTAAACCGTGGGATGGTTTATAAGATGCGTACTGGCGTATTGTCTTTTTGGAAGACGATCTCAGTTCAAAGGACGCCTAGGACAAGACTATTATTGCATAGTCGACGAAAAAATGATGGTAGCTCATTCGATATATACATTGCAACGATCTACTAATGGCATTGGCGATATAATCCGACTAAGAAAAATAGACGATTATTTTCCCTGCAAGATGAGCTTTACGAAACTGGGCATCTGCCATCACAGTACTACTATCAGAGCTTCCAATTGCACCACATTAGCATACAAAAAACTGCATTGTTTCTACTTTTCTGTAATACTCAATATTTTGAATTCGTGAAAAATCTTACTAATATTTCCTCATTCTGCTCAAGGTATTCTAATTTTTAACATATGACGACCAACATGAACCAAAAGAAGCACTGTTACTGCTTCGAGGCTAAATGTTCATTCATTTAATTCATGGAAGTAATATAAATTTTTGAAAACCTTAAAAACATAAATTTAGTTTCTGAATACATAGAGCCTTATACATATGTTTGAATGTTTATAATTTATTTGTAATAGTATATTTTTGGAAAGAAAGACTTTAGCTCAATCTTAGTAATGCTATCTAGTCATAAGCGAGACTCAGTCTTGATCTGTTTCAAGTTTGATTTACGTGGACCAGGAATTCTGCACGTTGTGGGGTGCCATTGCCCACCACTGTCTACATATAACTATATGTCTATTTCGTCTATTTAGCGCAATGTTAGATTATTGAAGATTTTCGACGAAAGACGTGATGAGCGAGACTCAGTCTTTGATCTTGGTGTTACACTTTTTGCAAAACCGAGACCGAGACCAGTAGTATGTGACTATGTACTAAAGTGCAAGACCAAGACCAAGATTGAGTCTCGATCATCACTAATGCTTTCTATTTGTGGTGGCTATATCAACTAAAAAATACGAACTAAATGTTCAAACAATTTCATTATTTAAAACATTAAAGATAGATGCCTTATTTTGAAGTTTAGGGCAATGAATGATATCGCATTTATTTTCCATTATTTAGTAGTATTTACTTGTAGGATGACAATATGGACTTTTTCTAAACACATATTGATGTCAAAAGTACCTTTATCATTAAACTCTGCAAAATACTCAAAATAAAAATTTGGTTAATAATTTCCAAGACATAAATTATAGCACAATAAGATGTTTTTAGTCTTGTTTATTTATTTCTTGTTGTAGGAATATCCGTTTCAAATATAAATTCGCAAAAAAATCAGAACTCGTGCTTAAAAAATAATTAAAACATTTATATTCAAAATTTGCACGTTACTTTTCACCAGCCAGATAAAATGGATATGAAAATAAAAAATAGGCTGCATTATACACGCGAAATTTATTTAGTTCGTTCTTCTTTATTAAAGCAGTGTAAAATCTGAGATAACAATTCGGAAAAAATGAAATCATGCGTACATACAAAAATGTGAAAATCTATAAAAAATCTCGCTATTTAAAATCCTTTTACCAAGATTCTTTTAATACCCCATTTAAGTGAAATCCGAGCCAAAGTTAAGCAGGTGGTGCTCATTGTATTACGATTCGATCTAATTTAAAATAAAGACTAATTACATATACAATTATTGAAAACACATAGTTCAAAGTTTTACATTTAAACCTTTTACATATAAAAAATAAAAAATGAGTGTTTTTCCTTTTAACCGAATTTTTCTCGTAAATCTCATGTGGTTAATACAGGAAAAAAACCTATTGAAATCCATCCACAGTCAAAATCTTTAAAGAACATAACTATTTTGTATTTTTCTAGCTAATTTCTTCTTATTCCAAAAATAGAAATAAAAATATACTTTCGCTAATAATTTTTAAAATATAAATCAAGATTTACTAATAATATTTGTCTGTAATTTATGAATTCGGAAATTCGCATTTCAAAAATACTAAAATCAAATTGTATATTTCAATATTTTATTAAATTTAATCACACATCGTGTATCTGAGATGTTAAACAACATTATTTTTTTGGCTTCTTAACAAAGTTTTTATCAAAACCTTTAGACTGACAAAGCATTTTTATTTTCGAGGGAAAATGTAACTACCTATAAAACGCGTTTCCCAAACTTAAAAAATAAGAGGATGACTTCAATTTTACAATCCTCTATTTAATCATATGATGACCATACCTTTCTTAGATCTTAATTGAAAAGGTGGACAATGCGCTGTAATTTTGTTCAATTTTTGGCTTTTCTTCTCCGCTAGATGATTAAGCTGCTCGTTCCACGGCAGACGACAATTTTCTAGGTAAAAGATCGCTTTTGGCCGATTATTTTGACAGCGGACAAGGTGATTGTATAGAGTGCGGTAACTTCTGTTCACTCATACGATGGCTGAGATTAAATAGTCTGACTTTCTCGACCCGTGAGAGGACAACAGCCGAGCGTAATAGAAATTATAACATCAACTTTGAATCGACTCTTTGATTTCGCCAGCTAATTGAAACTTAGTCTAAGAGGGTAATTACAGACGACATGTAGACATATTACAAAAATTACGCATGATTGCAAGACTTTCGGGTTCTATTAGACGAGACAATAGTAGAGTGTTCTTCGATTGTTATTTCGGGTTGCAATTTCACGAATTCCCACGCACCTTTGGAACCCCTTTGGGTTTATTAAATTTTGTTCTCAGGTCAAGACAAGACCGTCGATCATTGTCGTTGGCGTTTTGTCCGTCCTTTAGATGCTCTCTAGAGCATGAGAAACAGCGAAGGGAACTGAAGAAGGAAACAATGGACTTCTTAGGGAGCTACGCACCTCATCACCTCGAAGCGTATGCTGGCGAATATTGCATTTAGTACGCCTGGTTTTCGCACGCCCTTGGCCGGTAGCGAGCATTTAGCGCCGTTTTTCATTTTCATAACGATAACCATCTACTTGAGTTATGAAACGCTTTACTGACGTCAGTGGCGAGCTTCTTGTGCCACTGTCCGCGGAACGGTCGACGCAACGGCCTTGCTCGATCTTTTTCACATCTTAAAGGAGCACCAAATTCAGCGGACATCACTCGAAAGTCAGAAATCAATCATAGTGGAAGATAATTGAATTTTTTATCCGTGGAATTCCTTCATGCCCGGCATTTTTGGGTTCCGGTTAACTTTTTCCAAAAGTTTCACGACTTGCACAAACAAAATACGTTTCATGTTATGCGTAAAGCCCATTTTTACTGTTGTTTTAATTACAACCGATCTAGTTACAGTTTCTCTAGTCTTATTGAAGATGAAAGGGGAAAACCTGATCTTTACGATGTTTAATTTCTTCGATTTCGTAAAGTCACCTCCAGTGCGCTACCAA